>JASFAT010002234.1:0-82316 GCA_031353405.1 Baronia brevicornis
ATTAGGTGTACAAATAAGTTTCCGCGGTTTGTCAAAAGATGGCCCCACCAGAAGGTTATGGAGAAATTGTCAGATGTAAAACGTAATATCCCAAGTTTAGTCATCTGGCAACACCATAACCTTAAAGTACTAGTGATTCCGTATCAGCATCACGTAATTTTTTTCGTGCAAAAATGTCAAGTTTTATTCCGAATAAGCATCATTTGCGGGAACTTTTGATTTACTTCTTTAATGTGAAAAAATCTGCAGCTGAGGCGCATCGATTGCTTCTAGAAGCATATGGTGAAGCTGCTTTAAGTGAGAGAAGTTGTCAGGAATGGTTTCAAAAGTTTAAGAACGGTGAGTTTGACGTTAAAGACAAAGAACGCAGTGGAAGGCCGAAAGTGTACGAAGACATGGAATTAGAAGTACTATTGGAGGAAGATTCGTCCCAAACGCAAAAAGAACTTGCACTTACTCTACAAGTGACTCAACAAGCAATTTCACATCGTTTAAAATCGTTAGGAATGATTCAAAAACAAGGAAATTGGGTTCCATATGAACTAAAGCCGAGAGACGTTGAACGCCGATTATGCATGAGTGAAATGCTGCTTGCCAGGAATAAAAAAAGAGTTTTTTGCATCGTATAGTCACTGGTGACGAAAAATGGATTCACTACGATAATCCAAAGAAGAGAAAGTCATGGGTTAAGCCCGGCGAACCATCAACATCGACAGCTAAGCCGAATATTCATGGAAAAAAACTCATGCTGTGTATTTGGTGGGATCAGCTTGGTGTCGTGTATTATGAATTGCTGAAACCAAGCGAAACCATTACTGGAGCTCTCTACCGAACACAATTGATGAGATTGAGTCGGGCACTTAAGGAAAAACGCGCCCATTACTACTCCAGACACGACAAAATTATTCTTTTACACGATAATGCTCGTCCACATGTTGCGGCGCCGGTAAAAACATACTTGGAAACACTCAACTGGGAAGTTTTACCCCACCCGCCGTATTCACCAGACTTAGCCCCTTCTGATTATCACCTGTTCCGGTCGATGGCACATGGTCTGTCTGAGCAGCGCTTCACATCATATGAAGACACCAAAAATTGGGTAGATTTGTGGATAGCGTCAAAAGATGAAGAGTTTTTTCGACGGGGTATCCGAATGTTGCCAGAAAGATGGGGAAAAGTAGTGGCAAATGATGGAAAATACTTTGAATAAAACGTAATGTACTTTTCCTTTACAATAAATTCCTAATTTTTTATAAAAAACTGCGGAAACTTATTTGTACACCTAATATATATATATATATATATATATATATATATATATATATATATATATATATATATATATATATATATATATATATATATATATATATATATATATATATATATATATATATATATATATATATAACTATACTACTTTGTGTATAGATTTACTTTTTTTAATCATAATTCTTTAAGATAAAATGTTCTTGCTAAATTAAAGTGCATTACTCAGACGCAAGCACTCTGGCTCAAAAAGTTTTTGCGTCTGAATTAAGTAAAAAGGAAGGCACCAAAGAAACGAGGTCTTTCGTTAAAAACTCATTAACTAAGTCTGCAGGAGAAATGCAATCGCATTGTTAATTTATATTGGGTGTATGATGGCAGAACGGTCGAACAATCAGTAATGCACGCTTACTCCTTATTTTCTGGTTCATCCTGAACGGCGTTCATTTCACGCATGGTTTCAGTAAGATGGAGCCACGTCTCACACTGTTAGAGAGACCATGGTTTTTTTTCATGACTTCTTATCTAACAAATCAGTAAGTCCTTTTGGCGATATCCACTGGCCACTCAGCTCAAAGGATCTCATCTCCATGGACTTGTTGCTGTGATGATAGTTCAAGAGTAAAGCCAAACAAATAAACAAAACAAAACAAAACAATACCGACGACCATCTTAGAAGTAAAAGAATATATTGCCGCCAATGTTAGCAATAATCTGCGTAGAGCGGGTGACTAAATGCATCATCATCAAGGCATTACAGTCGCGGTTGGGCCTTAGCCTGGTCTAGTAAATTTTTCCAGTCCGATCTCCGTTTAGCTTTTTCCCTCCAGCCCCTCACACCGATTGTCCTTAAGTCGTGTCCTTAAGGGTGACTAAATGCGTGTAGCCGAATGTGCATGGTGGCGCGTTTTTAGGAAGGACTATGTCCAACAGTGGAGTGGCCACTTCTGGACATAATTGACACTGAACCATGATGTTTAAATATTTATGTAACAAATAGAAACAAATTATGTGTCTAGAACTACATATACAATATATTCCATTAACAAAATCGTTATGAAAGTATACGTATTTGAATTAATATTGTTATTTGAATATTTTATGCAATAGACAAAATTTAATTTTATATACAGTGCGGCGCCATCTGTTGGCAGATTATGGAAGTATATATAAAACAATTATAATAATTGTAAATTGTGTACAAAAAATTATTTAATGTTATGTAAAATTACTATATATATGAATTTCGAATATTGAGCTGTATTTTTGGAATTGTTTTGCAGCAATGTCATTTATTTAGTAAAAAAGATATTGTTGCTATGCTATACTGTATATTGTCTTTGTTTGCCTTCTTGATTTTGTGTATAAAAGCCGAAATTATGTCGGTGTGGGAATTCTAATTCAAACCACCGTCGACGCCGAAATATACACACATCCAATGTATTGTTTATTATCGTTATGATAAGGTGACCAACTATTTTTGTTCAAAAAGAGTACACTTTGCAAGTATTTCATAGGTAAAAAAAAAACAATAAAAACTCTATTTTCTTTTAAAAATATATTTTTCTTCGGAGTGGATTTTTTTTGCTAAATGAGGATGTTCATCTAATAATGTGGCTAACATCCGAACAACTTTCATTTTGCATATTAAATTTGACTGTTAAGATGGCAGATAATTTTTTTACAGAAAGTTGCGACTTCTCACTGCTCCAATAATCATTCCCTAGTGAAAGTATCCTTTCAACAGCAGCATTAATGCCTGTAGTATCTATCTATCTCTCCAGGTACATAATACGGCCTCTCAATTATGCCGGAAACGGCAGCCATATGTGTGCGTGAAATTCAAATCACTGTCAAAATAATTTTAAATATGTAATTAATAAAATTGAAATAAAATAATCTATAAAAATGTTTTAGAAATACAAATGAATACTTTCTGAGTACAGGATTTGAAATGAGTACGGTTTGCGAAAAAAGAGTACAAAACTCAGTAAATGAGTTGTATAGTTGGTTCGCCTTAGTTATGAAAACATTTCCGATTATTACCATGTGTAATAGCGCCATCCATTTGCTCCTCTTTGTATTACTAAATGGGGAATCAAAGCCCTTATACGAGGAGGAATAGATGGTGTTGATGGTGCTTTTGCCCGTCTGTATGAGCATGGTGCGTGGCGTGAGATCCTTTTTCAGAATTAGACATTGATTAAGGCATACGTTTTTCATATCTTTCTCCGCCCAATAACAACCGCCGACCGACACTAATAAAAACACCTATAAAAAGACAATGATTGGCAATAAAAAAATTACCCAGTCTGATAATGTTTATAATATTCTTAATAATTAAAATGATTTTACATAATTTTTGATTATTAATTGCAATAAAACAATTAATAACCCCTAATGGTAAATAGATTACAGTACTGACAATTAAATTAATGTAGGTGCTCTGCGGAATTTTCCAGAACGGGTCTTGTGTTATTAGATTAGATATATTTAAACACGCGCACTCAGGCAATTGATGTAATAATGAAAATGTTTATTTAGGCTACAAACCACGGTGGTTTGATATCTGTTAATTAACAGTACGTGTGATTGTAGCAGACATGATATTATAGCCGTCTGATTGCTTGATTTTAAATTAGGATTATTTTTATCTCTTTACAGCCCAGATATGTGTTGTTAAGATGAAATAGACTTTATGATTGAGTTAAAAAATCAAAATACGGTTGTAAGTATAGATGGTAGATGATGGTAGATGGTGTAACGGGCTGGTTTCCGCAACTCGAAGTCATCATGCGCTTATTTTGCGCGTTGGCAGAATGGATAGCTCCTATTCTATCCACCCCAGCTCCTCAAAGAACTGCAGCAGCCTTTTCGGTTTGCCTACAGCATCCTCGAGGGACCCGGGTTCACCCAGGTATCCGGCCCGGTAGGTGGCTACTCCTCTGCACTGAAGCACGATGTGCTTGTGAAGCCGTCTCCTTCTGGTTGTAAGTATAATATTATACTTACAAAAATTGGGTTGTAAGTATCTTAAACAGCTAAAATTATAAGTGGACTTGGTTTTATGCGTTGGTAAACACAACGCGTATTTTAGACTGCAGTAACTAAAAGTCTTCATGTCATTGTCTACAATAGCCTTTACAGTTTACTTCTGGATGTTGGTTTTATTATGGGATAGGACGGCAAACAAGCAGGCGTGTCACCTGATGGAAAGCAATCAACGCCGTTCATAGACTTCCGCAGCGCCATAGGCAGTGCGGGAGCGTTGCCGAGCTTTAAGGATAAAGAGATTGATTATGTCTCTTACGCACTACAGTAATGGTCGGTTAAGAGTTCTCATAGATTTCAAACGAACTGCCTAAAAGTTTTTTGACAACGGAACCTCAGTGAAACATTTTAATTAACAATTGGGTCCGTCGTGCAGTAAAAATTTTATGGTCTATGTTAACCAGGTCAGAAAGTTTACGAGTTCAAAATTTCAACCTCAGCACGGATATTTTAGTCGCTTTTATGTCTTCCGTTGCGACTGTGAAATGGGAAACATTAGGTTACTCAGCATTTTTAATGCAGAATGAGCATTCTCGCTTATTTGCGTATGTGAAACATGAGCGACATGAGGAAATTTTTTTGACATGACATGAGCACTTTAAGCAGTATATAAAAATGAAAAACAAAGGGTATATTCTTATTTTCTTGGAATTTTAGATGTAGGTAGTGTGAAAAAAGGGAATAGCTTGTATTTGTCTACATTGGAGTAAAAAAGGTTGGAAGAGATAAGAAAATGAGGAAGTGGGTTTTATTTTTTTCCACAACCCAAAAAATCTATTTATTTTGATAAATTGCATAAGACGCAAACAGTTGCTAATGTCCTCAAAAATGTTATGGATTTTTTTTTGTTGTTTTCACGGCTTATATATTTCTCACTGGGCTCCGTAATATACTACCAATGTTAAGGATGCATACCAATGTAACCCGTCTAAGGGAAGGAAACTCCGAAATCAAACTCGGAACTCTGTTAGGCTCGAGTAGGGGCTAACCCGAAATATGCGGTATATTCCTGCAGCCGACGTAGCTCCACATATTTTGGTCTCGCCTCTTCTATGGAATTAGCTAGCTCGGCAGAGAGGGCAGTGTAGGCCCTGAGCAAACCTGCGTTTTTCTTAATTTCGGCCCAGTCGGTGCGAAGTTTGTGGAGAGGCAATTCCACCCACGTCAGTACCACGAAAGACGTTGTCCCGTAGACATTACTGTGTGAATCGTCTGAAATAGACGTACAGGCCAAACAAGAATATATCCCACCGCTAGGCACTAGCTTCCTCATTTCTGGAGGTATTGACAATAACCCACTACTATGGTATTCACAATAACACACTACCCATAATGACACTTTCTTTAAAGGTCGGCAAAGTCTATGGGCGGCGTTGATTGCTTTCCATCAGGTGACATGCCTGCTTGTTTGCCTTCCTATCCCATAAAAGAAATCAACCATATTTTCCTAAAATAAGCATCGTTAGCTTATGTGGAATGGTATACAATAATTATAGTAATATTAAAACATTACTAGAAGAAAATGTGAAAGCTCAAAACAAACTTGGCGGCGTACTGTGATGGCCGAAGTGCAGAAGATGGGCCTATCCTGGAGCGAAGTGAAGCGTACGGCCTCCGACAGGTCGAGATGGAGAAACGTCGTGTTTGCCCAACAGTGGGACTTAGGACTCAGAGAGAGAGACTAGTCTTCAACACATTTGAATGTAGCATTAAATACAGAAAATATTATAATTAAAACCAACTTAACTATTATGTTATATTACATATTAATGATATAAATTTAAACAGAAACCGTAACCGTAACTAACTGTTTTGATGGATGTTCGTCAGGCGTTAACGTTTGAACGCTGGTTTTAAAGGTCACACCAATTAGTGTGATTGCTCTCCCGTCGATGTGGTGTTGTGAAGTTTAGTTAAAGAATAAACCTATTTGTGCACTTCAATTTCTTTTGCGTTTAGTTCAGCACATTAATATAATAACAATTTAAGGTAATCCTGGAGCTCAGTAGTAGATTTTTCTTTAGAGAATATCGGCGACAACTGGTAGAATATCACTGCATTTCGTAGGGTGATTGCAGAGGTTCAACTCTTTACTCCTTTCTTCCCTTCCATTATTGAATTTCCTACCCTAAGTTAAATCCACAGTCGGCATTGATTGTTTTCAAACAAGTGACGTTTTTCTTCGATATTGCTCGTGTACTTTTGAATTCCATACAAAAATACCTAAAAATATGCAAAGCTTTAAACATTTATGTAGATATATAGACAACCTTTCAATTTTTCCCTATCAAATTCCTTAATTAATTTATTTTGCGCATCATATCTACACCGCACACTGAATTCTAGTATGAGGTTATTTATTAAAGTTAAGTGCTAGTATAAAAAAGTATTTTTACTAAAACATGTAATTTCGATATTATTAATCAGTCTAAGATTAATGGTGGTCAATCATTTTTGATTATCTTATAACGCTATTTATGCTGAGTTAAGGTTTATGCTGAGTCTGGGTTTTCTACCAATCCGACTTGGAAAAGTGTGGTGGATAATCTAATAATAAAACTCTTTTAAATTACAAGTAGTTTTAGTAAAACAAATTTATTTTTATTGTGGGTAGCAATAAAATATATGTTTTATAAAATTGGAGAGAAGAACTTTAACCAAACATGGGATATTTGGTTTTAAATATTTACTGTATGGTCGGATGTGCGATCATAAAATAACAACGAAAGTATAAATATGGACATGATAAAAAATAGATAGTTTAATATGAAAAACTATGTGAAATTAAGCAAAAGGTTTAATGGTCATTCGTATGAATACTTTTCAGTATATAAGCGCTAATCGTAGTGATAATATACGTAGTGACATTTATGTACGACAAAATACGATGTGTTTTTGGACTATTATGGTATGGAAACGATTTAAAAATTGTTTAAATTTATATAACTCATAATTGGAAAATATTTTATATAACCAATTATTATAGTATTTGTAATTGTACTGAATAGTGCAAAAAAGCAAAAAAGCCCTCATTTTAATGAGAATTTGCATCACTAAATATAATTCCATATTAACAGACTCTCACACACACACACACACACACACACATATATATATATATATATATATATATATATATATATATATATATATATATATATATATATATAACACACTTATACGATAAACTTATAAACATTTTTCTATAAAATTACAAACGTGTAATCAATTTATTAATGGTAATGTGGACTCGTACCAATGGATGACATCGCGTCAAATGTTCATTGCGCTTACTGTGACACACTTTTAATCTTTAAACTCTCTGAAATTATTTAAAAAACATTTTAAATTAAGAACGCGTTGAACAAATGCTATTGCTTTAAACTTAAAGTTCGTCTATATATTGCTTTTTATACCACAACTAGAGCACCCGGTATATATTGTGTTATGTTTATTGTTCTCGGTATATTAAGGACCTTACGAATAAACTTTTAAAAAATTCAATTAACACGAAGTAGAGCGTTAGTTCAACAGCGTGCATTAATATTATTGTACGAAAAAATAATTTTAAATTATCATACTGAATAGAAAATATAATAAAAATATTAATCACGTGAAGAATTTCACATTTTTAACAAAGACAACGGTCCTATCCACATAATGATTTCGATGCCACCGTATTTACTAAATGTAAAGTATAGTGGTATTGCAGCTGTTCTAAATTCTTTAGAAGCAGCCGCATCGTACCGACTCTGCCAATTTTTTCATGTTCGTTCTTTTTGGATGGCCTTATAAGCAGCTGAACACCTTAAATTTTTACTCAGTTTTGATTATGTACATAAAATATTTTGATCGTTTTTTTAATATTTTCCAGTTAATTGTGTATACAAAAACGTCTGGTGTCTCATCGATCCGCCTTGGAGAGTCATGCTCGATTTGGCTAGATTTGGCTGGTATGCATTGTAATGAAAAATCTGATTATTATTTGAATTAAAATCTGATTATAATGAAAAAAGATTTTTCATTATAATAAGATATATATGGCAATGAACAGGACACATGATAAGGGAAGGAGAGAAAAGGACAAAAATATTATTAATGTAGTGTGGTATCCAATTGATGGAAAAAGGAACAAAGGGTGACAAACAAAATTGTGGGAAGATGTTCTATAAAGAGTTGCAGGCAAAAGATGGATAGAATTAGCAAGATATAGAGCGGCATGAAAATTTTGAAGGATATACGTCATAGATATTTATAATCAAAGGAAATTACACGAATTATTAGGTTTTATTTCTTTATTATAAAAAAGTTCCGCAGAATACTTTTTCGCAGACATAGTTTTGTTGAATTTGTTACCAATCTTCTCTGGTCGGATAGACACTAAAAGAAGAAGACAAAAAAAAATTAATACATTACAAAAGTACTGCAAAAAAAATTGTAAGACGAAAATATATTTTCGCTCATTGTGTAATTTAAAATGTCAAAAAGATGTAACGAATTTATCTTGTTAGGTCAAGGAAAAATGTAATATAATTATTTAACTTTTTGTACAATTTGAATAATTAAAAAATACAATTTCCTGCTCTAATTTTAAATTTTATAACTAAATATGCACAATATATATGATAATATTTATATTTTTTTGATAAGTTAGCCATGTTTTAAAATAATATAAGAACGACTCTGATTCAAGTTCCGTTAGCATAACGAAAACGAAGTTGAAGCAGATGATATGTCAGAATAGCTGTAGATTACTTAATGAACTTTTTTTATTTGTTTATTTTTATTGTGATTAAAATGAGGTTTTTGTTTAAATTAAAACAAATAATATGTGTATTAAAATTAAAATTTTTATACTTATAACGTACAAGATACTTATTTCATTCACTATTGTAGTACGAGTAAAACAATATTTGATAAAAAATATATAATTTTAAAATATTGAAAACCGATATTGTAAGATCCGTCTGACAATATCAATCTGATGCGATATCATGCTCTTTCTTTCCTCATCCCGCCTTGCCGTGCAGAACAGCGGTTTCGGTCGAAGTATATTACTAGTATTCTTGTTAACCATTTCAACTAAGATAACAAGTACTTGTGACAGGAAAATATGGTTCATCAAAATCGAATCGATGACCTTATAAAGTAAGTACAATTCTAATCAATTGAGTTATTATTGCTTATTATTCAGCTACGATCAATCAATGAACACAATTTGAAAAAAATTAAGAATAAATTAACATTTCTTTATATTTTGACGATAATTATGTTCGCCAATTAGTAAACTCAATTACTATGAAAACAAGAATTTATCAAAAATTGATATACATATATTAAAACAAAGATTACTTATAAATTAAAAATTATTAAACGAATTTATAATTTCTGTTCTCTTTGTTTACTTTCTTCTTCCTGTCCTAATACTTATTTCTCCTTCTCGATTTTAATTCTTCTTTTCCTGTCACATTTCTTATCCATAACCTAAGATAGGCAACGCTTTTACATTGCCCTTGGTTTCGTTTGTTCATTTAGTTTTAATTTGGGTTCGTTTGTCTATATCTTTCATGAAATAAAATAAAAATACCCAGACACATTCTGGGATGATATATTCAGTAGATTGCTTTCAATAAGGTTAACATATCAAATTTTATTTTAAATTACATTTTTAAATTACAATATTAAATTAAATTTTATTTATAAAGAAAATCTGCTTTGGTACCGATGCTCTTCAATCATACCGTTTATTTTCTCGATCCGGATCAACTTCACAAAGGATATTTCTTGTCTTTGTAATTTTAATTCAAGTCTTTGAGATTTAAAAAGGTTATTTCTTTAAACTCCGGTTAAGGTTTCCAATTTCTCGAAAATCCTTACAATAGATCTGTTAGAAGAAACTATGTATTTACGTTCTAAGAAGTTGTTCGATCTCTTTATAGCCATACAGTTCCACCGTCAATTTGTATACGTTGTAAAAACAACTTCCATCCCCATCACTTGGATAGTTAGCAGTCGACCACCGTTTTTCAATTTTTTGCCACGAAAGATGCAACTGTGGAACGATCTACCGTTTGTGGTGTACCCGACAATAAATAATTATGACATTAAAGTATTCAAGAAATGAGTGTATGTGTTCATGAAAGGCCGGCAATTCATTTATGATGCCTCTGGTGATGCGAATGGATATGAGTGGCGGTGATCACTTACCACCACGTGAACTGCATGCTCGTTTGCCTGCTCTGCTATAATAAATTAGAATATAGCCATCATTCATTCGGGGGACATCTACCCCCCCTCAGGGGGCGTAGGAGCGAGCCTCGGGGTTGAAACTACTCGCGCGCCTTTGCGCTGCCGTTAGAATATAGCCATCGGCTCTTATCGCTTATAAACCCACCTTCTATTCGTAGTGTTGTGTATCATTATAACATTAAATTCAATAATGTTTCTCGAATGAACGAATTCTTTATTTGTTTTTAAATTATGTTTTAAAGTTAATACGGCAGAGTAATTATTGCGGTCTATCATCAAAAATCACAAACGACATTAAACCAGAATTCGTTTTATGGAAAAAACTTAGTTGTCAACTAGGTTTGGAGCACCCTTTTCCTATAGACTTAGAAGTCAGTTACGTTTCTTACTAATTTTAAACAAATCCGTGGCATTTTGTGGGAAATTTTTGTTAAATAACAAAAACTCTCAAAAGTTTTTGTTAAATAATAAAAACTCTGAAAAGTTTCTTACTATGACTTTGGCATGTTTGCTTGTTTTAAAGGAATTTTTAAACCTGAAGAAGTTTATAACCTACAACCCGATATACGAGTTCACTAACTTACAAATTTACTTTTTAACTCTTCTGATAGTTACCATATAGTTTTATTTTTATTTGTAAGAATGTAAAAATATTATTAAATCATATTGAGATTGGGATTTTGATATATATATATTGCATATAAATATTGAGACTCAAAAAGTATAAACAATAACAATATGTATTATAATATAAATATTAAAAAGAAAATAATTTAATTACTAAATAATTAATTAAATAATGTATTAAAAATTATTTTAAGTTTAGATATAAAATGTTTTTTATCTTTTTATCTTCAAAAGAATTGGACATATATTTTTATCTGTAGTAAGATAATTTAAGAAAATCAAAATTAATTTTGCTTACATTATAAACTTTTGTCTTCACCAAAGTTATGTTTCGAAACCACTCAAATTAATTATTCATATTAATGAGAAAATATCTTCTTTATTTAAAACACTTTCAAGATGCATTATATTATATATGTCTAATTGAAACTTCCCAGATTACAAATTTTATTACGCATTTATATTGTATTCAAAACAATTTTTTTTGGGATCTACGTTATCAAGGCATAAGAAAAATTGAGGTTTTTATTCTTATTCTTAATGATTTCCCCGCTGAGTTCCGTATTATTATAACAAATGGATCCAGTTCAATTCTATTCGCTCGGCCAAATTGGATCAATCGGTTGCGATTGGTATAAGAAAGTTTTGTGAATTTTCTTTAGCCCATTTTAAATCGTATTGTTGACGTTTCTGAGGCTTTTAAACTCGCCAAAACTTTATTCTTCAATTACCTAAAGTGAATTTAACTTTTATTTAAATTACTATTTTAAAAGTATGAACTTATATAATAATATTATTCTCCATCTATTAGTGCCAAAGTCATGCGTAAAACCAAGAAAGTGTATTTCAACACTAACTTAACATATGTACAATGTACGCCCATTTACTAACTTAATAAAGGCTAGAGTTTCTCATACTTATTTGTCTTCCGCTTCTGTGCTTGTCACTTTGAGAATCAATTATATTCTAGCGTTTACCAAATATGTTTAATTTACGGCATCCTAAAAATCACGAAACGCAAATAGATTAATTTCTTCTATATTTAATTCCGATTAAAGATAAAATACAAAAGGACACTTCAATAATTTTAAACTCAGAATTTTTTGATGAAAAATAAGAAAACGTTAACTTTGATAATATATTGAAGACGAGTTCATCTTTCACGGCTTTGTACACACACTGTGTTTCTGAATCCATCAGGCTTGTTCAACTCGCGACTCTTGGCTACAAAATAGGATTATCTGCCACTGCATAAATTGAATCATCATTTACCTCATGAGACTAAAAAAAATATATTTCTGTATTAAACTAACCTCGGTTTCGAGCGAGATTCAATTTTTAAAGCCCACTGAAGTTAGTCACGCTAAACCTCGAGCCATTTTTATGCGACCGAAAGCAATCATCTTTAGTCCACAGTATTTGCAGCGAAGACTAATTAATCCTCGCTATAAAATGTTATTGCCAACGAAGTTCCATATTGGAAAGAGAGTTTTATTATTACTGCTATAAAACTAGAAAATTCCACTGGCTTTATTACGTCAAGATGAAAATATATTTTAAAACAAACTAGAACTGCAAATTTTAAATATTATTAAATTAATTTTTTCTCATTATTTTTATTAGAATACACTGGGGCCTTCCCATTTCTGGGGGATATACCTCTAGACCATACATATATTCATATCTATTATTCCAATTCGGGAATCGAACCCCCGACCATTGACTCCGAAAGCTTCCTTGCTTGCTGCCTTTGTACAATGAAATTCATTGATGTACCTGTTAAAATTTAGACCTAGACCAAGATCTATATTTAGCCTTAAATATTAGAAGTCGCAGATCTCAAGTGCGGATATCAAGAGGTGAGTAATGAGTGTAGAGGAAGCAAGGAAAGTATGCCGAGATCATAGCAGATAGAGATCTGTGGTCTCTGCCTAACCCTACGGGAAACATGCATGACGATATTTATGTATGTATGTATGCAACAACAAGCCTACTCTTATGTCAAAAGCTGGCAATCCAGGGTGTTGGAGATGCTTTCCATCAGGTGACGTTTACTCCTTATTCCATAAGAAAAATTAGATGCCAGTCCCACTAGCTCCCCAGTTGACATATTAAAACATTAGTGACATCATATTAACATTGCGTTATGATTTATGATATTAATCGTGCAAGCACTATTCCAATTTCTTCATTTTTGCAGTCCTATTGTATCGGTCATTCCCTTTCATTTTTTCGTTTCATTTATATTCACATTATAAATGAAACGAACGCATCCCTAGTTCCCTAATTCTGCAGATGTTCATAGTCGCGGTGGTTGCTTATCATCAGATAACCCGCTTTCTCGTTTGCTTATAGCATAACAATAAATTAGAAATTTTGAAGCATATGTTTTAAACATAAAATCGTATTTAAAAAAATATATACATACATATGTATATATATATTTTAAATACGATGTTCGAATAAAGGCTTCGAAAAATTTCAATGACTTCCCGGTATGGGCAACATTTAATTAATTGAACGAGTGTTAATTAAAAACGAGCTAACAGGATGTCCTTTCGGAAATAGAGTAGGACAAGACTTATGTCCGAGGGCAGGGGTCAAAGACTTGTACATCACGATACCATGGTGTCTCTCCGTTCCGGAATGAACGACGATAAATTTCAGCCACAAGGATAAATAATTGATTAATTGGTAAACTTTTATGGGTACTTTTTTATGTAAGTAAATATATGTAAATTATTCATTATAAATAACATCGCCTTTTCATAAACTCTTCACTTTATTTATTCATTTCTTAAATTGTAGAAAAAAAAATTAAAAAGCAGATTATTTCGGAAGTAATAGATATATTTTGACGTTCTTTACGTAGGAGTAGTAATAATTGTTTAAATAGTTCTCTGACCGTTCTGTCTGATATAATACGTATATATGAGGTAAAAGGAAATAAAGTTCTATTTAGTTATATACACATTATTATATAAACATTTTCTGTTTTTATTTCCAATATACACTTACCTTTGAAAATGTTATTTTTCTAAAAGAAAAACAATGTTTCTTTAGTAATTTTATATATGGCAGAGACCACAGAGCTCCATCCGCTACCATTCATCGCAGCGAAACGGCTCTCCATTAGTCGCTTTTCGCCCTCGTTAGAATCAGGACGTGACGGGTACGAATCACGTCGCCGTCATTTTTCAACAAATTAGGTATATTAAATTCGTCTTTAGTAAATCCCACGAGCCGCAAGGGAGGATGGTGGTCAGTCTCAGCAGAGCCCTGCATGCTGAGGTAAGGCACCATAGTACTCGGGGGAGCCCGATCCCGTGACGGTCGGCACGCCTGCGACTAGGCTCGCCCCTAGCATTGGCACGGCGGACCGTGGATTGGCGGAGAGGAAGGGAAAGGATAGAGAAGAAAGGAAAGGGCAGGAAAGGAAATGCTTATTAGGGGGGTTACCAGATTCGGAGTAAATATTTATAAATCCATACATATATTTATTCCGAAGTGGGAATCGATCCCGCGACCATTGACTCCGTGGGCGGAGGGCCGCGCCACTGAGCCAATCGATCGTCAAAATTTTTTATTTGTTTAAACTTTTGCACAAAGTGCACAGCATTTATATAGAAAGAAATATTGACTTTACAGAAAGTATTCTAATCCTTATGAACAAGAGTTAAAAATATGAATATATTCAATGTCATGGGGAATGTCATTCCAGAGCTTTATAACCGTTAAGGCGAAGGATTTAAACATAAAGCCAGGGCGGGGTGAAAGAGTAAGAAGTAAAAGGTTATCTGTGGAACGGATATAGAAACCCTCACAACTACTTGTGAAAAGGGTGCATAGTATTCTTACATCTCTGCGTTGGCGAATAGACAGTCAATCAAGCTGAGTTCGAAAGTGAAATTTTATAGAATATTATAATTTACCAATTCGTTTAACCATAACAGTCCTTGATTGGATATTATTCTCCCTCAAAATTAGGGAGTTTTGCCGCAACCTCCATACTTGGTAGGCAAATTGAAGATCGTAGATTAGTTTTTATTTTCAATCAGAAATTAAACATCTGTTGTTTACACGTTTGTATGTTTTTCCAGGCTAATTCGGGTAGGACTTTTTTAAACATAAAAAGAAATCCAGAAGAAATTTGGTGGTCTCGCACCAATATAAAAAAAGGTAAAATCACGGGCGTGAGAAAAGTTGCGGCGAAAATTTCGTATTTTTTATATATATTTATGGTGGTTATTGACCTTGGTAACGGTGACTTTGCCAATTAGCCAGTTAGATGGTTTCTCGTATTATATATAATATACTTTTCCAGTGGTAGAGCCACGCTGCAGACGAATACTTTGTATAATGGCATAATATTTGTCTGTCGCATGAATGGGCTGATTCGACCGGGGAAGTACCACACTCCTGCAGAAAACCGGCGTCTGAGTGGTAGCTTAGCTATCGCGCTGTGGCTGAGTTCCGGACGCCTAATCCCCCTCTTCCTTCTTCTCCTCTCTCTCCCCTTTCTCCCTCCCATAATGACGGTTTCCTTAAAGGTCGGAAACGCCTCTGCACTGCCTATGGTACTGCGGATGTTTATGGGCGGTGTTGATTGCTTTATATCCCAATAAAAAAAATACTACAATCATGTTGTGTCGTGATTTACTGAAATAAAACGAAACAAAAAGCAAATTTAATAATAATCATCGTATATTTCTAAATCCAACGCAAACGAGAGCGGAGAGCAAAATAACTTTGTTTCCAGTGTAACGAGATTAAATTCACTGTTTCATATTTATACTCCGCAGTCGAAATGGAGACAAACAAACCCACATCACAGAACAAATAACGTCTTTGTTTAATTAATTTTCCTTAAGCCTCCATTGCTTTGTATTACAAATATTCTTGATTTGTGAGTATCATGTAAAATTCATGATTTATTGTGGGAGCGTTATACCACCCTCTTTCATATCAGTTTATATATTTTTGAAACTAAACGAGTAAATGTTACGACTAATTTTCCTATTTATGTTTTACCTACTTAAACAATATTTTCCATCAACCCAAAGGTGGACTAGCAGATAATGCCTAGCGAAATTGAGTCCGACTTTGTATTAAAATGTGAACAAAAAACAAAAAAATAACATAATGGAAAGCACACATCGCCGCCCAGAGACACACCAGAGGTATCGTAGAAACGGTGCTGTCCTTTAAAAAAAGTGTAAACTTATTTTTTTAAAGATTCCAAAGTCTTTTCCAAACTTTATAAATGTTTATAATAATAATTCTTTAATTGAATAATGTGAGGTGCCACAAGATGAAAAAAGACGTTTAAAAGCTCCATCACCTTGCCACTTATGGTGTACAAATTTCATTAATTATTTATTTATTTGTTTACAATGTCAACTCTAAATAAACTATATACACGTATAGATACCTAGAGATCTAAATACATAAGACGCGTATGGTTACGAAGCATTAAATTATTAATAAACTGTTACATTGTCATTAAAATTATAAAGACATAACAAGTTCTACTGTCAACTTACTAATTTTGTAGTTTTCACTTGGTTTGAATTGTAATGTACTTGTTTAATTATATAAATAAATTGTAAATATTAAAAAGGAAAATAAATCTGTCTTCTCGCTGTCGCTTTAGAGCATGAAACAAATTTGGAAAATTTTACATATAAAGTTATATTTTTTAAAACGACTTAAAATAACAAAAAAAAACAAAATTATGCAAATTGAAAAAAGGTCAGTGTACACAATTTATTACGGTATTTTTTGTGGAGATACAAATCTAGCAAGGGCATTTTAAGTTAACAGGGAATGTAAATACATTTTTAACGAAATTATTATTTAATTTAAAAATTAAACAATATTTTTTAAAGTAAATCAAATAATAAATTATTTTTAATCAAAAAGATCTTTCTTTGATGCAAATTGTTTCTTTTCAAAAATGGAACGAGAAAGAATTTGGAAAGTTGTGTAAGTCTGTTTTCCAAAGATTCCAATGTAGTATCGATAAGGAAATACCGCTGCAAGTAACATAGTATAATGGTAGGTGAAAATAAATTTCGGAAAATAAAAATTATTTTTTTTTTGCATTGGAAGTTAACACCTAAATATATATATAGAATACTACTGTAGACCAAAAATAAAGCAATAATTCACAATAATAAATATTTATTTAAATCTTATTGCGGTACAAGCGCTACAAATAAAAGAAAAACCTTCCAGACCTCGATTATGCGGACGTCTGCTATCTTATTATAATCTTACGGAGGTAAAAGTTGACAAACTTCAGCGCCTTCTGTATAAGGAAACTTCTGTATAAGGTTTATATTTGGATTACGCAAGTATGACCATGTTTCGAATTTCCGCGCAAAGCTCCAGTGGCTCCCTATTCACTTTCGTCGGTATGATTATAGAGTATGTGAGCAATCCGACGGTTTTCTTCTTTATTCTATTTTATCTAATTCATGTACCCCTCTTATCTCAAGACTCACTTTGTATTTCTCAATGACTCAAATTCGAAGTGTTTGACAAAATCTTAAAAATTTAATATTAAAAACGCCTGCTCATCATACCAAATTCTCTGACTAATTTTTCACAGTACAGACTCTTCGGAGGGTTAATTAGGAATAGAATTTGTTGCTGCTGGAGGTGAGACAAGCGAAGTCTCTCCCGATTTTCAAGAAGATTGTCAAAAATCACTATATAACTTTATAAATATCTGTGTATCTTTTATTTATCGTTTATTATTTATGTATAACTCATATTTATACATACTTATATTTTTGCTTATCGCTTTTAACTATATTTATTTATATATTTTTTCTATCATCCTAACGATAATATACAATATCACCTACATCAAATTATCTTTTTAACACTGTGTCCAACCTACGCTTGTACAGAAGAAATCGCTATAAGCGATAAGACCGCCATTTGTGTATAAATATTACAAACAATAATTGTATAATTAAGTTTTTGTTATAGAATAAAGAAAACGAGTATATCTATCTATTTACAATTAGCGGTCTTATCATACAAAAGCGGTTTATTTTAGACAACCATGGGATGGATAATTTGAGCAATTAATAATGAACGTGTTACTTAGAATTATTTTAAATGTTGATGATTATAAAAGTAAAATGTCCTATTACCTATCATTGTGAGTTTGGTGAACGCATGGCACCCTGCAAATCAGCCTTCGATGACCGTGGTGTGTTGATGATCATTTCTCCAGAAATGGAGGAATGAGCCTGGCAGATAAACCGTGAAAAAACAACGACACATCCGTTCAGATCAGTTTAGTTTAAAAAGCTAACATTTCGCCAATGCATCATATGGGTTGTCGTAATGATCGATTATTAATGGAGTCAGGCGTTACTTTGCGGAAATCCATCACTATATGGACAGTCAAAAGTTTTACTTAGCTAAGATCCGCGACAAGCAAAACAACAGCAAGATCCGCGACAAGCAAAGCAAAAAAACAACGGAAGACAACCGAAAAGTGACTTTTCGGTTGTCTTCCGTAGAGTCTACTATACCTGAAGATGCCTCGTGTTGGGGCGAAACACGTGTCGTGTACAAGATGGAATGAAAGTGATGGTGTGTGTTTGGCGTTGTGTATAGTGGTTGGTGGGTGGAGAGTTGATGGCCGATTTTCGGTAAGTTTTTGGTTTAAGTTCCAAGTAAATCCACTGAACCCAACGGAAAAACACACATTATTGATTTTCTGTTGTTGTTTTGCTTGTCGCGGATCTTAGCTAAGTAAAACTTTTGACTGTCCATATAGTAATGATCGATGTCGA
Source organism: Baronia brevicornis (assembly GCA_031353405.1). Lineage (NCBI taxonomy): Eukaryota > Metazoa > Arthropoda > Insecta > Lepidoptera > Papilionidae > Baronia > Baronia brevicornis. The sequence goes on from JASFAT010002234.1 coordinate 19,014, forward strand.
TGTTAAGCGGTTTAAAGTTAAACCCTTAACTCAAAAGAGTTCTACTAATCTGTGAGTAAAAAGACGTCAAATTTCAAAATAAATCATTATGCAAAGGAACATTATAAAACATCAGTTTGTTCTAGCAGCTGCAGCTGTCTCAACAAGAGATAGGTATTCATAAGCTGCGAGCTACACCACGATGTGGATACTGATTTAAATCCGTGCCGTGTTGAGACAAAGATAAATTGTGCTAATTATGCAGTACATTTACATAAGAGAAATATAAGAGTAAGATGGATAGTCAAAATATTATTACCGTACCACCATAGCGATAATCTTATGTAGAGTCTACTATACCTTACTGAAGATGTCAAACACGTATATATATAGTGTGGAAAAAAAGTAATATATGTTTGATGTTGTTGGTAGAATGACAGCAATGGAGAATGAGTGAGGTAGCTGTATGATTTTACTGACATCCATTTTTTCGGTAAGAATTAGATTAGATAATGATTTATATAAAAATGGAGAGCTATTGTGTTAGTCTCGCTAAAAGTCAAGAACGGCACGAACAATTTGAATATATTTTTTTTATTTTGTTCGCTCTAATACAGGGAAGGTTTACTAATTACAAAATATGGGGAAAACGTAAAACAACAGCTTAAAAAATTCTTTTTCTTACTTCTACTTCTTTGTGCGATTCTGTATTACATACCTAAGTACTAAAATACCAGGAGAAGATAAATACAGGGGAACATAAATTGTAAGTGAAACGAAGTTCACCGGGCCATCTGGTAAGTACTCATTTCTTTTCTCTTTCAAACACACAATATTACTTTTCTGTTTTCTTCATTTTTCCTGGACCTTAGCTAATATTAAGATTATTAATAATGAATTTACGCTAAGTAACACCTGACTATATTAATCATTGTAAGGCGTCTGAGTGGTAGCATAGCTACTGCGCTTCGTACTGTGAACGGCCGAGTTCCGGAGGCCCAACATCCTCCCCCTTCCCTCTACCTCTCCCATTCCCACTCCCATAACGACACTTTCCTTAAAGATCGGCAACGCTTTCGCATTGCTTATGGTGCTACCGAAGTCTACGGGTGGCGTTGATTGCTTTCCATCACCTGACACGCCTGCTCGTTTGCCTTCCTATCCCATAAAAAAATGGGGAGTAATGATTAAGCACATACTTAGTGACCTGCTTCTCTGTTTGCATATCTCTGGATTAAAATAAAAAAAAAACACGTTTTGATTTGTAAAAAATTCTCTTCACCAGTTAATTTTTCCGATGGAAACTGCAAATATTTGTTTTATATTAACAAATATTAACAGTGGTCTACAAAATGAAGCTAATTAACTGTTACCTAATTGTTATTTTAGTGGAATCGCTTGTTGTACGAACAATTATGCCGTTGGTACATTATCTGCACTCGCTAGTTACAAAATATCTGTTTATCTTATTTAACATTATTTGTGATAATATTGAACAAACATATTACATACACAACAAAATTAACAATATTATTAGTTAGGAATTATTTAGTTTCAAATTTTGACATTGCGGGCAACCAAAGCACCAGTCATTAATTATTTCGGCTAAAATATTAGTTTTGAAATATGCACAGCGAGGTAATACCGGCAGAATTCTGGGTTCCGCGATAGAACGATGCAAAGGAATAATCAGTTTCATAGTTTTAGATATAACATGATTTTTGTGATTGCCCGAGGGAGTTTCGAGTACACAACTGGCGGGAGTCCGCAAAACACCTTTTTGTGTTTTTTTTTCTTTGATGGCAATTATTAGAATAATTATATTATGCCAGTGTCAAATAAAATACAATAACATCAAAGCTCTTCAAATATAACTAGCAACTTATCACGTTCACGATACACGTATTTATTTCATATCATTTCACTTATACGCCTTAATCGAACTATATTGTATAATACACCACCATAATTAAATAATATAACTGATTATAATATAAGATTATGAAAATGAAGTAAAAACACAACGTCACTTATGTAAGTTGGCGGGAAAAGTCCCGCACAACACCTAACCAGTGGCGCGTTTTTGTTTTGGAAGCAAAGACATACTGGGTCGTAGAGCCAGTGGAGTAAGAGTAATTATATTGTTAAAGAAAAAACAGATTTAATGCATATAATAATTGAAAGTCATATATTATAATTTAAATCTAATATAATCTTTGTCTAAACTATTTTAATAATTTAATATACAAAGTAATTAAATAAAATATCATGCAATAAAAATAAACATAATTATAAATAATTAGCGATAATTACCGATTACGGCTTACTGTTTTTGGACTTATTTGCTGTTCAGTTTGAAAACATAACTGAAATTATAAAACATCACTTATCAATTTAAAAATATAAAGCATTATTTAAAAAATAGATTATAATTACAAATTATTATTGATTCATGTAAAGCTTTACTTTCTACTCATAAAATGATTTCTTAACTCGTATAAAGAATCTTAGACAGTAATTCATTCATGATATTATTTGTCATATAAACTTTAACCTCTTTATTTTATTCTAGTATGCCAGCGGTTCAAATTTTCTCCACTTTACCTTAAACATGCAGAGGCGCAACTGTGGGTAGTGCATGAAGGCATTTCGTGAGCGCTGTAAATAAGTGAAAATTTGGTACCGTCTTCAAATACTGCAGCCTTTGAAATATTTACTTCAGACAGTTTACAGTTTTACTACAGAATATTAACATACCTTTGCGAAAGAATAATAAAGCTGTAATCATTTTATGTCATGATATGTAGTAACGCCATGATGAATTATGTATTAAGGTGATGACCTAATTGGCTCAGTGGTGAAACTACAACCTACAGATACAATAGTCGTGGGTTCAATTTTCGCATAGGTTATAAATATATTATGTTGCTTCAATATGTCTCACCAATCCATCTTGACAAAAGTGGTTCGATTATGTTTATTCCTCTAGAAGTTGGAAGGCTCGTACAGTAGTAATGGGACATGTATGGGCTGTGAAAACAGCAATAACTTACCTGTCTTTTTGAAGATGTAACTAAATATGACTTTTGCATTTTATCTCAATCCAATCGTACGCAAATTCGTTTGGCAGCGGCGGTGGTATTTATACCAGCCGCGAAGTTAATTCTTTAGGAATAATCGATCGATTCACATCCACACTAATCTAACAAGTTTAAAATGCACCTGGGGTGTACTTGACATTTGCAAGTTTACGTCTTAGGTGAAGAGAACAGAGAACTTTTTTCTACCCGTAATAAAATATATGATGCGGACAAATTTTTTTCCGTTTTTAGAATAATTTTTTTTTTCATTCTGGTGATCCACGAAATTGACAAATTAATTAAATTGGATACTTTAATGTATTATAGGTATCTTAACTACTATATATAATGTATAATTTAAACAAATGATTGTAAAAAGAAGAAAAATATAAAGACTGTTAAATGCTACCTACGGTTTTTCTTTCGACGTTTTTCCTCCCTCCACAGTTGCTTCATTACGAAATTACAGTAAGCTTGATTTTTGCCAGACTGACGTTAAACAAATTACATGTAACCTCAATATATGCCTGGGATATATAGATCCAAAAATATTTCCATATCTCGTTCTATCAAATTTTATACATTCTAAATATACCCCGCCAATCCGTATTGGGTAAGCTGGTGGGTTAGCGTGCATTCCTCCAAAAATCGAGAGGCATGGGCCTCTGGCAGCAGTGGGACAAATAGGGCTGTGAAAAAAAAGTATTTGTTGGTTTTTCGGGGACCTAATTGCCTCAGTGGCGAACCGCTTTTCGGAATCAATGGTCGCGAGTTTAGCTCTATTTATAAAGGAATCAATAACAGACCGCTAATATATTATATTTATATTATTGTATAACCTTACTCGCAGATTATAACATTAAAAGATAATAATGAGCTCATTTTCCTTATTTATATAACAAAAATTAGAAAGACAAAAAACTCTTTTTAAAATGAAACTGTGTATAAAGAAAATAAAAAAAAATAGCCTCTATGCAAGTAAGCCTCACGTCGGGAATGTCGAAGCTATTGTTTTGCTGCCGTAAATAAGTAAAATTCGGCAACGAAGCGCCTCACTGCGTTCCCTGAAATATTTAGAGCAGCTGCGGTGCCATTTGGTAATACGTTTTTTTATTTGCAACGATAGAACTCTGTGGACCTGCCTTTGATTAAATGCCACATTGTATTTTTGCAGAAGAACAGCTGGTAGCAACTACCACCAACGCTGTTAATTGCAGCTTTGTACTGTCACAACAGCTGGAGCCATAGAAAAAGATAGAAAGAGAAAAAAATCCGTTGGTAATTTATAATATATAAAATTATATGGACAGTCAAAAGTTTTACTTAGCTAAGATCCGCGACAAGCAAAACAATAACAGAAAATTAATAATGTGTGTTTTTCCGTTGGGTTTAGTGGATTATTTGGAACTTTAAACCAAAAACTTACCGAAAATCGGCCATCAACTCTCCACCCACCAACCACTATACACAACGCCAAACACACACTATCACTTTTCCATCTTGTACACGACACGTGTTTCGCCCCAACACGAGGCATCCTCAGGTATAGTAGACTCTACGGAAGACAACCGAAAAGATTTTGCTTGTCGCGGATCTTAGCTAAGTAAAACTTTTGACTGTCCATATAATGATGGATTTCCGCAAAGTAACGCCTGACTCCATTAATAATATATAAAATTAATTAATTATAAATATAAACAAGTAATGTACATATATATAGTACGAAAATCAAACGTAAGTATTAATTCCGAAGGTCCCAAAGTCACAAAACAGTTGCAACTTAGTGTTATCAAAATAAACTTGGTTACTTTGATTTGTCCCTAGACCTATAAACGTTCTATGACGTGGAACATCTTATGGCGGGATATGGGACTGAAATCGTAGACTGAGACGTCGTCCCGATTCAGGCTACGCTTCCCTCCACTGGACTCTATACAAGATTACTTACACGTGGCTGTGAGCATACGGTAGAGACCGATACATCGTCAATTCCACATTTACCAAGTGTTCTATGATGCTTCTTTTTTACACTAAAAAGTATTATTACATAAAATATATTGATATATTTTGTTTCAAAGGTTCTTGTAACTTATTTGACAGGTTAATCTTGTGTTCCTGCCGTAATGTAGTACGTAAAGGCGTTATTTGCCGAACGGCTGTAAATAAGCAACAATTCGGTAGTTACAAGGCACATAGCTTGGGGCGTTTAAACTCGTCGGATACCCTTTTGGCATACATTTTGAAAATACTGCACTGTATGAAAGACTGATATGGATATGCCCCTGTATTATGGTAATTTTAGTTATACTTCTTAATATTATTTATATATGTCATTGTATGGGTACATATAGTATAATTAGTGTCCACTTTTCTTTATAAAATAAAGAAGAGTAGTAATGTTTTCTTATTAATAGAATTATTGTTATCTATTCCAACTAATCCTATGGTGCTTGTGCTAAATCTCATACAAATAATATATACAAACAAATAATAATAGTATAATACTATTATATATATATATATATATATATATATATATATATATATATATATATATATATATATATATATATATATACTTCAATGGAAGAATTAAACCCTTGCTGCTTTCTTTTTGGAAATTACTGCATATTGTTAAGATGATTTATTTAAAATTAGAAATCGCATTTAATTATTAGATATAGCCTATGAGAAAGTTTTTGGTTTATTAAGGTCCTATCCTATCGGCCATATAAAAACGTGCTAAAATATTTATTTGCAAAGAAGAATACACTTCTTCTATGTCGTCATGCTCTTGGCAGAGCAGTCGTGGTCGTTATCGTCGTCCACCGCATTGAAAATCTGCCACGCGCTCGAGTTCCTTCCACTTTTCCCTGCACTACCAGACGCTAGATGGAGGTGTTATCGCCTCGAGACACGAGCCCAAAGAAGGAAAGTATGCGATTTTGTACTATGGAAGATAGACGTTGCTTCACATTGAGTTCTTGGAGAATGGAGACGTTTCTTCTGAACTGAAAACTGAAATTATCTTTGATGAATTTATTAATTTTATTAATTCCATGATGTTCCTATTTTGATTAATTCGTTTAAATAGATTTTATAACAAGTGAGAGTTGAATCATATGGGCCTTAAAAGAACATTCTTTCAAGACCTACCTTCTTATATAATTTTTATATCCAAAAGAATTTTTATAGGAAGTCAAAGGACTTTACACAGTGTGTTTTAGTAATGTTGTATCTAGATTGTATTTTAATTATATATAACAGAATGATTTTCTGGTTATATGCCAGACTATCTATAAGGCTTGTTTTGTACACATTGCCGCATTGTGAAAAGAAAAAAATATACAAAAAGTGGATACCTGCAAAGTTTCTGTTGCCGATTATTCTCTGTCCAGAGGAACTTCATTAACAAATAGTTGTAAAACTTGACTGTTGGTGAACTGACGTTTGATCAATGTTGATATGTAATTTCTTATGTTCAAATATATTTGTATATAATAATTTGAATTTGAACATTAAGGATAGTAGTTAGTTTAAAAACTTTTTAAAATAAGAGTGAAGTCGTGGGCAAAAACTTGTATTGTTATCATCAATAAAGCTATAAAAGTCTACTGACATTTTTATGAAGATATTAGCCTCTTTCAAAATCGTAATCTTCACACTTGGCAGGTAAATTGGAGACCGCAGATTGGGTTTTATTCTTGGGTAGATACTGCGGCCCATCTACTAATATATTTTTCCACGGACGCCCTGTACGACACCCACGGGAAGAAATTGGGTGACCGTAATCTACGCCGAGAACCACTAGAAGAATACTACCTTAATCTAATACAGTGGGTTGGGGTGGATGTATATAGTTACTCGACATATAAACACGATACCAAAATAGATAATTAATACGATTCTTTATAAAATTTCACATTTTTCGTATATATTAATTATGAAATGTACTTCCTTGTTAACATAATTTACGAAATATGCAAATTAAAGACATGCAATTTCTCTGTCTACATTTCAGTAGACTGCAGAGAATTCAATTTTAAAATGCAAATTAAAAACAAAGAAACTCATACAAAACTTGTAGCTGCGCTGTTTGTGGACTGTCAGCCAAATTGAATGAGAGACCTATAACTTGTTGTTCCTTACTTAAATAGACTAGCTTCGTAGTTGAATTGCTGATGGCCGCGCGCATGAAAATGGCTTCATTTATACTGTACCGTAATACATATTTGTTGTTATGGTTACTAATCACCATTTAATTTATTTAATAAGTTTAATTATTAAATAAATAAATTAGCACATGCATTATTAAAGCGGATTTTTTATTCACAGTGATCTGTATAAAAAATCCATTATCCCACTGTCGAGTACGGACGTCCCCATTTTTGTAAAATTGAACAATAACTCACTATGCTTGTTAGAAACGATTTCGAGGAAGAACCAGACTTGGAATGAATACCTGTAGGTATACATATATTTATCCCGATACAGGAATAGAACACGCTACCATTGACTCCAGAAGCGGTTATTGCGGTACAAGCGATTGTGGGTATACCCCGTAGGCGAGTGTGTGTATACTTCAGACTTCTTTTTATTACATGGAGCAGTCTCCCACTACTATGTAGCATTTGTGTTACACCTTGTTTAGTAAAGGACTGCCTTTTATTAGTTGACAGACTTAAAGTTTTCCCTTTCACTGTTAACAAGAAATTCTTTATATGTTAACTTTCTTTTTCTTAATATTGCTTCTTCGAATGACCTGTCACAATAATTAATTCCACTACTATTTTTACCCAATTTTATATTATCATTACTTAAATTTTCCAGTCAAAAGCAGTCCGCGTTTATATTCCATTATTTCATTGGATTCTATCTCTACACTAGATAGAGGAAATCCTTAAATTTATTGCTCACATCCATATCGCAGTCACCTTCAGCCTTGGAGACATTCCAAATCGTCGAACAAGTGAATCTTGTACGTGAATATCATTTGTTATTGCCTCTCACTTGCTTAACACATTTGAACAGTTGACGATTAGAAAATACCCAATGACATTAAGTCCGCCTAATGTACATATTATGCAAAAAAAGTACAAAAAAAATGTTAAAATAAATAGTATAATAGATATAAAATCATAGTCTTTTTTAACAACAATACAAAGTGATTTATGGGTATTTGAGTTCGACAATTTATGAATTGCAAACATTGGGGATTTTGTTTCCATTTCCTAAATAGTTTTTTATTTAATTTAAATTTCATTAAATAAGATACTGACCTGTTTTGCGTTTCTTAATAGTTTACTACTTTGTTTAAATGTCAGTCAGTCAGACAATTAAATGGTATTTACTTTGTATGACTAAACGTCTCAAAGTGTGTCCTAGCCTTCGATACCAAGGACTCTTCACTGGTCCCCGTTTAGTGTGGATTTTCGCCAGTAAATTTCTTGAAGCTCGTTCAAATCAAAGTTCATCGCATCGCTCCAAAGATACCTGAGTCGATTGACTGGACATTTATCAGACAGTAGTTTTATGTACCCATTTTATAAAACGAACTTAAACGTATGTGTTGACTTAGTAAATCTTAGTGCTTTGTTAGTTTAGTTACTACTTAGTTACAGATTACTTTTTCGTTGATTTTTATCGCTACTTCGTTTGAATAGGAAGTTTTCGCTTCCTTATAGATTCCGGTTTAACTCTTTCCCTACTATAACACATCACATTTTACCCTGAGATGGGCAAAGTATCTGCAATTACCATCCCACACGCGTTTGTTTGTCTACCTCTTGTATAAAAAAAAATACAGCTTACATGTGGAGTAGTAACTGCTTTCATTCATGAATTTCAACTCAAAGTAGAGTGACCCGTTCTAATGACGACTGTATAATTTCTCTTAGTTCATTCTATCAGATTTATGACAATTCCAAGCGATTGCTTAACCGTTTCTTTTTCGAGTCAGTGCTGATCGCTACCAGCCAAGAACTTCGCCATTGACACTGTATCATATCTGTTGCCCTCATATGTAATTGTCATCGTTTAACGCATTTCGTTCTCACTTCAACAATACAGTACGGTGTGACATGCGCCCCGCTAACTATTCAAATTAATAGCGACAGATTCAATTGCAACAGCAATCAATTTGTGGTTGGGTTCGACAAAGCGACCCGTTCTGCTCGTTTTGTATTCAATTAGTTCTGTTCTGTGTAACTGGGGACATTATATCCATCGGTTTACATCGGATTTCTAAAATTTCTACAGCTTTTGTTTTAGTTATAATATTACGTACAATTTAAACTGAAATAAAATAGATGTGTAGTAGTCTTAAGTAACGTTACTTATAGAACCTTCTTTTTAGTTTTTTTAAAATAAAACTATTAATAAAAGTTTTAACGTTTCCTTCGGCACTAAAATTAGCTAAAAAATTATATACAATTATTGTAATTTGTAAATAAAAAGTTAAAAGCGTAAAATTTCTTAACATTCGTAAATATTGTTTTTAACAAACTCTTCCTGAAATTAATATATCGTTAATTAGAAGGTATTTGTTCTGTACCTTGAATAAGAATATTTATTTTATAGTATAAAGGACAATTTTATGTTCTAAGCGCTAAGAGTTAATATTAATGGAAGGCAATTGTTTTTAGTTTAATTAGGTATTTGCATGAATTATACGCATTTAAGTATGAAATATATTAGTAAATAAGACGAAAAATAATAATTAATAACATGTCATGCGTACTACAATTAATAAAACAACGATTACGATATTTCAACCTGTCGCACAACGGTCCCATGGTGTAATGGTTAGCACTTTGGACTCTGAATCCAACGATCCGAGTTCAAATCTCGGTGGGACCTTTGATACTTTTGAGTTTTTCTAGAACCTTCCTTATTTTTTTATGTCTTTTAGATAGTATTTATACATTTTTCTATATATATTTTATATAACTGGATATAAATTATTATTTTTCAAAAATAAAACGTATTCTTTATTTAAAATTTTAAATATATTGAAAAGAGACATAAATTATATATTATCTTAATATATTTCAAAAGCATCAACATGTAGTAAAAAATTTAGTATTAGTTTTTATTAGTATTAGTATTTATTTAGTATAAATATAATTTTAATTTTAAAGTGAAGTACGAAATAAAAAAGGCATTTCTTTTTAGCCGTATCAATTTTTGTTATCATTAATTTTATATAAAAAAAAATTAATGTAAATTATTTGTAATTATATTTATTTAAGTATTTGAAAATCTTATTTGAGGAATCCTTCTTTTGTTGTGGTATATATATTGTTGCCTTTACATTTTTATCTGGCATCGATGCATGTACTGGTGCTGCCATCTGTTATATCAAAAATGTCAACATTTAGCTATTGTTGAAAAGATACCTATCGCTTCTATCAAAATTTCTAACTTCAAACATTTTTTTTTTTCACTTTTTCCTTTTTATGCCTTTAACAGATAGATTTAAGCGTATCTGATGGAATACTTCGTATTTATCGTAAAAATACCTCTTTGTGTAATGTAATTAAGCTTTATAAAAAAATTTAAAACTGTAAGTGAATAATCAATTATTTTATTGTTCCTGTAAAATTTACTCATATGAACTTGAAAAATAATTAGGCCGACGATAGCCAAAAGATTGTGAATTGTGAAAAAAGTTATTATTTGCTGATAGCTTGATTGGCCTTACATATTAATGACTATATAAATAACAATGGTACAACAAAACGACGGTAAATTGGCTCAGTGGCGAGGCCCTCCGCTCGTGGAGTCAATGGTCGCGGGTTCGATCCCCGTTCGGATTACAACAGATATTTATTCCGAGTCTGGTAACCCCGCCAATCCGCATTGGACAAGGTAGGTTAACGTCCGTTCCTTCGGACATATTTGGGCTGTTAAAAAAATAAAGAAAATAACAATGGCTCTTAAATATATATCTAAAAGCCACCTTGTGTTACTTTGTGTTATTGTATGTTGTTTAGATATTATTTAATAATAAATATGATAGTTTCCTTTAAGTAATAAATGTCTAAATACGAGAACATTATCAACTGCTTGCTTGTATTCAATATTAGTTTGGTATTAGTTGCTCTGTAATAATTATAACCATAAAATAATTGAATTATGTTATTACTATTATATATATATGTTTTTTTCTAAGGTATTTATTGATAACGTAAATTCAAGAAAGTTTATTTTGATACAAAAGTGGAAATATAGTAGCAATAAGTCTTTGCCGTCGTAATAGGCACAACAATAATACGAACGTTTGTGATCATCTACTTGGGAAAGCGAATAAAGAAAATAAGGAGAAGAGGAACCAGCGTAGAAGTAGACGAGGTCACAATTAAGGCGTTTGTTAAAGTTTTTACACACTCTATATAAATATATGTCCCACTGCTTTACATTAAAATTAGGTCGTCTTCAATTTAAGATTTTATGACATATTATATATGATTATCTTATCCATAAATATATAATTTATGACGAAAGGAACAAAAATAGTCTTGTAATCCAATTACGCTATTATCGCTGGAGCTATCGACGCACCCTTTGCTTAAGGATTTAGTTAGCAGCGGAGAAAGAAAAGGTACCATCTCTTTCCATTTTTATTGAACATTTTCTTTGCCTACGCATTTTCTTTGCCTGAGATTTGAATAATACTGATTCGACACAAGAACAGTAACTTTTGTTGAACGTTCACTAGATATTGCATAATGCTTTTAATCTTTTCCTTCATTTGTATTCCGGATGGGCGCTGTTTCTTGGGATTTTTCGAGCCTAGAGTAAGAAAGCGTTGATTAAAATCGAGTAAAATATGACCCGGCTAATGTTAATTTGAGTTTACATTCCTTCCGCTTGCCTACGCGAGCGGGCGAGATTCCGAGAGTAATGGTAGCGCTTTACGGTGAATGATTATTAATTTTGATTTGTGGCACTGTTTATTTGTTTATAAGGGAGTTTATTTTGTTAATGGACTTATTTTATCGAAGAAATAGGTAGATGAACTACGAGATCAGCGGATGAAAAGCGATCACCGCCGCCCATAGACATCTGTAATACTAATGTCACTGCAGATGGACGACTTGTCTATACTAGAAAAGAATATGAATTTTGGTAGAAGAAGGTTTAACGGTAGAAGGAAGCTTTAACGCTACGGGAGATGGGAGGGAATATGCGGGGAAGAAAAAAGTAAAGAAAGGTAAAAGGGTTGGTCTCCGAATTTCTACATTCAACGCACTCGCAATAATATAAATAGAAAAATGCTAACACTTAACGATATTCTTTTAGGGTCTGTTTCTTTGCCGATCGAGCCCAACCATTATGAATATAGAACTCTACCATTATGAAAATAGAAATAAACATTGAACTGGAATTGTGCTCGTATTTTCTACATGAGCTTTTAACAATACTTAATTGTATTTATATATTCTATGTTCCACCCTAAAAATACTTGACAAACAACGCGGTGGTAGTGTGGATGGTATGAGGGTAAGATATTTGTTTTAATTTTATTTACTAGTTGAGTGTAATTGCCTTTACAAGTAGGATATATTAAATATTAAAGACTACTAATTTATAACCAACTAACTTACAATTAATTAATAGTAAATGAATTTAATTAAATTTTTTCAACATCAATATTTTTAATGCGGCCGTAACAGTCCACAGCTGGACATTGGCTTTCCTTTAATTTAAGAGTTATTACCGAATTCCTTACACTTTCAGCGGGATTGGATATTATAGATTGTAGGTGGATGCTGGTGGTAATCTACTGTCCTGCTCTTTAGTCGCCTCGTACGACACCAATCGGAACAAATGGTGTGGCTCTATTCTATGGTAGGAACCCTACAACAATGTAATTTAATTTTTATTTTACCTATCAAACAAAACCTATAGGGTTCGGTTTCGCGGTAGAACAAGGTTAGGTCGAATAATCAGTATACATAGTATTGAAAGAACCCTGCCTTTACTTCAAGCACATGATTTCAACAAGATGGCGCTGCGTTAGAGAGAGCATGGAGCTTCTTTGTGGTTTCTTCCCTAACAAATTAAAAAACAGTTTCGACGATCTTCCCTTGCCATCCAAGTCGCTGCATATAATCCCAATGGACTTTTTTCTATTTGGCGTATCTCAAATGGAAAGTTTATAAAACAAACCCGACAACCATATCAGCACTAGAAGAAAATATCGTCCGCCAGGTTAACGGCACCCCGGCGTCATTACTTCAGCGAGTGGTACAGGATACTGTGACTAGTTTCCAAGAGTGTGACCGCCACGGTCAACATTAACACGAAATATTTTGTTTTTATTTTTTATGTATTCACGCCTATCCCCCGCAGGGGTTGACAGCACCCCGCTTCCTCCACACTCATCCATCTTTTCATCCATTCTTCCTTTCACATTCATCGCAGCGAAACGGCTCTCCCGTTTCGCTGAATGTGTCGCTTTTCGCTCTCGTGTGAATCAGGACGTGACGGGTGGCGAACCACGTCACCGTCATTTTTCAACAAATTAGGTATATTAAAATCGACTCGTATCGATTAGACGTAATAATTTTTACAAAATAAAACCCACAATTTTCTTCTTCTTAAAAGTTATTACATTTTTTTATATCTTTTATAGTGTTTTTATTCTTTATATTTGAAAACCTATACATTACATGTTCAAAAATATATTAATATGTTTGATATGCTAAATACGTATGTATATCACCATTACTTTATGCCAAATACTCAGATCTTGCAAACCTAATAAACACTATTTCAGCGATCAAACGGTCAGACTATTAGTAACAAACAATTTTATTATTATTTAAGTACTGAAAATTGGAAATTCGGAAAGAGTTAAGTGGAAAGTTCCTCCGTTAGAAAATTAATTAAAGTTACTTTAAGACTTAAAACGCCTCTTGTTACGGCTTAAATTATAATTGGCGTTTATATTATCATTAATTCCGTTTACTTTTGTGTTAATTTCCCCATTTTAAATTTTATATTATAAGTAAATGTAAACTCTCGATGTATATTCTCCAACATGTCTTATCTTATATTTTGTTAATGGGATAGGAAAACAAACGAGCATGCATGTCGCCCGAGACAGCAATCAACGCTGCTCATAGATATTCATAACATCATAGTGTTCAGAAGCATTACCGGCCTTGAGAAATGTGTACGTTTGTTTTTTGAAGGTTCCAATGTCCAATCGGTTTAGAAATACCGCGTAAGGTTCTAACGGACTGGTGCTGCGCTCAAAGAATGCAAAAAATTACAGAAAAAACGTACAGTACTAGATTACCACTCATCCAGACGGTGAAGATGAAATTTTTCTTTGTTTTTATTACAAAGGATGGTGCAATATCTAATTATCCATCACGCATGTCCAAAGCGGATTGACGAGACTTTCAGACTCAGAACATATATATATAGGATGTATATATATTCTGTGGGGTTAATTGACTCTTATTATTATCACCTTTTATTGTTATATTTTACAATATTTCACACTAACAACGTTATAAACATCTTTTAATACACCTTTAGCTCTTACTACTTCGATACACTCCCGATATATATATATATATATATATATATATATATATATATATATATATATATATATATATATATATATATATATATATATATATATTGTAAGAATAAATAATTCTACCTAAAGCTTAGCTTATGGGATTGTAATAGAAATGTCGACGGGAAATCCACACTTCAGTTCTAAATGATTCATTGGGCTTTCCCGGTAACTTTATTGACCTCCTCCCGGAGTTATCAAAGTTGTCGTTTTTGGAGTCAATTAAGGAAATTACTTTATTGTCCTTTATATAAACTAAATATTCATATAAAAGATACTTAGTAGTACGTATAAAAATTATTTCGATTTCAAATGTAATATAATTCTATTACAAATAAAGTAATGAGTATATTCAAACACAATTCTTCACTTACGTAAAATGTAAAGAATTCTTAAGAAAACTATTGAATATACCATATTCCATTTACTTTTATGACAACGAAGAAAAATATTTTCAATGGATATTTTTTTACGACCGAGAATAGTTTTCTTGTAGAATACCACTTACTCAGTTACGGTTAAAATGACACTAGACGTAGAGAATTGATAAAAGCTGATAGATGTAGTTGGAATACAGTTATTTTGTTGATGAAAATGTACTAAAAGTTTTATTTAAATATTGTTGAATACTTATCGATCGACTATTCAGCTGCCAGTGAAACTAATTAATATTTCTAATATTCTAAACTAAGAAAAAATATTGTACTTAATATAAAACCATAACTGACATGTATATACGATACATAATTGAATTTCCGCTAGTAAAAGTATAGAGGTAGCTTAAAAACGAAATAAAAACTAACAAACTTGATGTATTTATTCTGAGTGCCCCGCTACACTTGCATTAACAAGCGAAGTGGGATAATGCCTATTCCTCTAGAAATGAGAGGACTCTGCCTATTAGAGGGACATCAATATGAAGAACAACAAAAAAGGAGAAGAAAAACAAATGCTTTACGGGCTTTCAGAAAGTGACAGGCTCATTCTTGCATGCCACGTTGTTCTATCGTTTCACAAATACCGCATGAAGGATTATGGTTTAAGTACTATCGCTCTTGAAAAAAACTTTCTTGAGAAACGTACGAATACGAATGAGTTTTCTAATAGCTGCGATTCAATACGTTATTTAATGGGATCCAGACGTATTATTTTTTTTACTCTTTGTATATTTCCTTTTTTCTGTCACATTACTTCCTTTTACCATTCGATTAAATCCTTCTTTCCTCCCATTAACATCTTCTGCCTCTCATCATCTTACTTTCTGGTAGGCAATGCATCTGCGATGCCTTTGGTGTTACATGGGTGCCATGGTGTGTCCGTAGGCAGCGGTATTTATTTACCAACAAGGGACCTGCTAGTCCGTTTGCCTATCAATCCCATAAAAAAAATCCCTAGATATTTATAGGCGTAAGTATATTTGGAGTTTCAAAAATATATGTATGTATTTATACATACACACATTATATACATATTTTTAAAACTTTATACTTTACTATAAACTTCTATTATATACACCGTATATAATAGAAGTTTATTTAGGTTTTCGTAGCCCTGATATTATGCTAAAAGGGATTTATTTAGCAAGTAAGAAACAATCTCATTAAGGCGCCGCTTTGCTACCGTTCCATGTAAATACAATCATAAAGGTGTTACAAAATTTGCATTTTGATTAAGTGCTAGCTTATCTTAAGATTGGGGCCAGTCAATCAAAAGAGACGAATTATATGGTTCAGTGGCAAAGCTATCGCTATCCAAATCAATGACAGTGGGTTGAATTCTTGCACAGTGATAAATATATGTAAGACCTAAAAGTATTTATTTCATATACCCCGCCAATCCGCCTTGGTTAAGCGTGGCGGGACCTAATATGTATTACTCCATTTCTTTTTACCCCGTGCACAACAATGGAAAATATACACGTGCTGAAAAAAAAAACTCAAAAGTGAATGTAATTTACTTATAATTAAGTTCACAGCTGAAACAAAAGCAATTCTTTGTCACAACTTCAAAAATTTGATATTTTTTTTAAATACTAAATTTTTTTTAGTATTTTGGTAAAAAATGGTATTCATCATCATTTTTATTTTGAATTTTTTTATACTAATATTATTAAATATTTACTATATACTAATATAAGTATACATTATATATGTACAAGTAAATATTTTTGTGTACTTTTTATTGGTTTATCTAAAATAAATAAATAAAGATGCATAAATAAGATATAATATGACATTTAAAGTTTCTATAACGTTTTAATATAATATAATAAATAATTAAAATAACAGTAGATAGGCGGTACATCTAGACTAGAAATAAATACCTGTAGGCTACACATATATTTATCTCTATGTGAAAATTGAACCAGCGACAGACTGTGAAAGTTTTAATTTCCTCATTGAGCCATTTAGGTCGCAATTTTAACGCAATTTTAACATAAAATATAAAATTTTACTATACTATAGTTCTTGTCTACAACCAGTCCGCCAATTATTTATCTTCATAATATTGTTAAAAAGGCTTAGATTGAACGAAATATATTTTTTTCTCAGCTTTGACATATAAGTTGAACATGAGAGTAAAATAAATTAACTACGTAAATAATTCTCGTATAAATCTTCACTCGTTATACAATTTAAGAAATAATAGTCTCTAAACAACGTCACAAGCTGCTGACACTTCTAATATAGGACTAAATTGAAAACTCTTACGGACACTTACGTTCATAAAACTTGTGAGCCATTTCTTGAAATACTTAATTTGAAGTTTAGATTGGAGAAAAATATACGAGTATTATAGGCGCTGTGCTTATTTTTTTTTAAATGAAATGTTAAACTTTTTTTTTAAATGAAACCGAAGTAACGTATTCTATTTCTCGTATAGTGGATTAATTTAATAGTTATTTAAATAATAGTCGTATAGATTATATTTGATAATTTCTTGTAGTTTTGCATATCAGTTTATATTGTTGTTTATCCTCTCATATTTTGTAATTTATTTAATATTAAAAATTTGTAAGATCTCTTTTCGTTTTTTTTATTCCTCTTTTTCATATATTTTATTATTATCATTATGTTGAGGTTGTATTGATGATGCTGATGATGATTAAAGAATCCGTATATTCTTTTACCACAACCTTTTGTGAGTGAATGTACGTACATAACTTCATAACGAAATAGTGCAACAACCCATCCTAACTCTAATACATTCACTGTTATTTTATTAGCGTGTTCCTGTCGTAACATATGATTGCAAAGTGCAAAACCAAATATCACCTGACGCTCCAAAGTTTTCAATGATATGTGAATACATGATATGGTGTCAGTCATCTCTTAGATGGCATGAGTAGAGATGCATTGCTTACTAAGCTTAATTTCTGACCTGACCAACAGTGAATTGCAGCCATATAAGCAGCCATAAATTTAGACATTGACCTCCTTAAAAATTGAGGTTATTTGCATTAATGACTACGCCTAGGTTTATATTCTCAAATAGACACTGGTGCCCATGTATTATTTCTACATACTATATATTCTACATACTATATTACCTATTATGTCTTGTATTACCGAAGGGAAGAAATAGGCTGGCTTTGATGCTGATAAACGCACAGCAAAAAATCAATTGTTTCTAAATATATAAAATATAATACACAAAAACACACACACACACACACATACACACACAGAGAGAGAGAGATACACACAATCACGTACAAATACATATACGCGTCCATGTGCATACATAAACAATTTGCTTAAATACCAAAGCTAACGTTTGATGATAAGTCGTTACTGATTTTTTCTTGTTTTCTATTTTATATAGATTTTATTTTGTCTTTTACACCGTTTAATTTTTTAACATGCTGCTCTTAACCTATTGTTAGTATATTCTTACGAGAGAGCAGTAACTGGCTTTATTGTTATAAAACTGTCTTATATAATAATATATCTTGGAAAAAGATGTTGTTCTCACATGAAATAAAAAAATTAAATCAAAAAACTTAACATATTTTCTATACATATTTTCTAATTCATAAATTATTTTTCAATTTTATTTATATAATATTCGACGTCAATTAAACAATGGTTATCGTTTATTTTAAATTGCGTTCTACATAGGTACTTCATTATCCGGTTTTCCTGTTTAGTTTCAAATAACTTTCCTTATAAGTGTTACCACTTGTTATGTCGACTATATAGGGAACAGTCATTGAACAGGCACATTTGTTGCCACTTTCACCCCAGATCTAAAATAGCGGGGAAATTACTTGGATTGTTATTTAATCATGTTGCTGTTTCAGCGTCACTTTCAATTTCCTAGATTTATAGCTAAAACGGTGCCCGTATAGTTATAAGGCTGCTTTTAAGGTCATAAGCGTATTAAAATATAGAATTGAAAACAATAATTTAAACCAAAGTTTATATAATTTTTTTTTCGCGTGGCTTATTTCCAATGCGGCGGACGGATCAACTAAAGACTTCTCTCAATGGCCTCCTATATGAGTGCACGAAGAAAGGAGCCGTGAGGAATGAATGGCAGCGTCTGGTGAAGCAAGTCACCACGACTACGCTGTAGTGAGTATGACGACCAAAAAGGCATATTTTTCTTTCTTTGATGGCTAACATCAAATCTCTTGAAATGTAACTAGTCAGCTTATCACGTTCTTGATAAAAAGGTGGCTATTCTACCAAAATCTTCTATGGACTTTTTCAGTCAAGTTCACGATACAAGCATTTATTTCATATCACATCACTTATACGCCTTAATCGAACTATATTGTATAATACGCCATCAAAATTAAACAATATAACTGATAATAATATAAGATTATGAAAATAAAACAAAAACATAACGTCATTAATGTAAGTTGGTGGCAAAAGTCTGAAGATATATTTTCTTTTAGAAAATTATTATGACTATTTTTATTAAAATTGTAAATATAGATAAATGTTCTTTGTGGACACTATCGGAAAAAACATATGTGCATAGCGAAATTTATAGTTTTGCACTTAAAAATCTCGCTATATCGCCTTAGAGCAGATTTACGAAGTACGAAAAATCCATTCGCTTGGCCTCTCCCCTTTAATCGAACCATGTATACAATATTATTATAACATGGGAAGAGCCACGGTAGCATCAATTGATAGATTCGTACCTGGGAAGTACCACAACCTTATAAAGTATCGGTGTCAAGTGGTAGAATTTATTTATTATTTTTATTTATTTTAATTTTGCCGTGTTATCGTGTTTGATACTACTAAGAGTGTAAGGCATCGGAAGGTCCAATTCCTTTTACCTTCCTTTGTTTACTTATACCCTCCCGTTACTTAGTTCTTTCACTCCCATTATTCACATGTTAACTCTAAGGTAGGTCACGTGTCCGCAATGCATTAAATTTTACAAATGTCGATAAGCTGCGGTGGTTATTTACCATTCGGTGATCGGTTTACTCATTTTCCTAAGTATAAACTATTCCATAACAAAAAACGCCATTAGAATTAAAATATTTGTTGTTGGATCCTTTCATATTAACCTGATTAATTTTCTTAATTAATTTGTTTAATGTGTGGTTTGTATCTACGTATGTTATATTGAATGTAAATATCAAATTAAACTAATTCAGAATTTTACGATATAAAATAAAAGTACAAAATTAACATTAAAAATTTTCACCAAAAGCCCGGGAGTATTATTTGAAAATGGGAATTCGAAAAATACAATATATTCTTTGCTACGTTACTATGTGCGGGCATAAAACTCTTTAGGACGGCTATACACGGACTGCTTGAATAGTTAGCCAATGATCAATATATACAGACGGCCCTTGCAATCATAGTCAACAGCTTAAAGTTGCCATTGATAACTGCTATTGCAGTTGATGCCATTTGCAAATTCGCAATTGGTATCAACTGCTCAACAAGTCACAATTTCATCGGTATTTTAACAATTTTGGAATGAAGAGCATGTGCGGAGGTAACTGCATGAGAACAGCCGATAGCTCGATCGAGCATGCCTGGCGACTGCTTGACCGCACGATGAAATTTCACCGCTTCCAACCCCCCAAGCAGTCGCAACCGTTTGTTTGAGGATTTAGTGTATGTTTTTACATAGAAGGCTGTAGTTTGCTATGCGGTTGCAATTTGAGGCAGTCGATACAAGATGCTTCAAGCTGCCCGTGTATGGCCGGTCTTATTCAAACGCCAAACTTAAGAGTACGTACATCTCGGCGGTATGGTAATGAAAGTACCCATGTGATACATTGTGAGAGGCGAATCTACACTCAGCGGTACATTGCATTGAATTTCCTAGAAAAGGAGGAATATATATAAAGTGTTCGCTGAATGTTTACAGTGACAACATAAAATGATTTTTTTGCACATGTTAATGAAAAAACGATATTTCATTAAAACGATATTAGTTTACTGCATGAACAGGGGACAGGTAGATCGAGACGTCGTCTCAATCCAAGCCACCTTCCCTTTCTCTCGACTCTATACAGGGTCACTTATAAATGACCGTGAGTAAACGGTAGAGATCGAGTCGTTAATGATTTACATCTACCAAGCGTTTTATGACGCGTTCCTTTTCTTTTATTAGGTAGGAAGGCAAACGAGCAAGCAAAGAACGCCGCTCAAAGATATTTGCATCATCTTAGTCCTTACAGAAACGTTGGTGACCTATTGAGAAATATGTAGGCTTGTTTGTTGAAAGTTGATAGATCGTTGAAGATAGCTGGTTTCACATAATGATAGTATGTACATATGTATTATACATGGAAAGAAGTTTTGGGACAAAGCAATTTATTAGATCTTCACTCATCCAAATGTTAGGGATGAAATTTTCCTTTGTGGTGATTTTTTCGTTAAACGAGTTTAGCGATAATTATTCCGAACTATTTCTCGAAGCATTCCTAATAATAAAAGATGCTGAGAAATGACACATCCTTCCGCAATGCCAGTACTACTATTTGTTTATACTAGTCGTCATAATGAAATGATTAGAATTTACTATAAATTACTTTAATTAAGAATCATTTTATGACACTCGTTAGATTAAAATTATTTTATTTTTGTTTTGTGTATTTATTTGTATATATAATATTATTAAGGATTTAATTTTTAGTTATTGTAAAAAAAGGGTGTCATAAATAAAGTTTTTCTATTCTATTCTATTCTATTCTAATTTAGTTACAATTTGAAGTTCCAAAAACGTGTTTAAAATGTGTGGTGAGTTACTCACAAAACCAAAGGTATATTGTACCATCAAGTGATTGGCTTGCTTATTTATCTTTTATTAAAATAAATAAATAATGAACTATATAAAAATATAATGCATATTCCATTGGTAATTACAACCCTTAGCTGCTGCTGCTGCTGAATTAATTTAGTTTAACCGTCCTAATGCGATTATTTGAATAAATTAAACTTCCAAATGGCTACTTTAAACATTTAACATGACAATGAGTTTAACACTATTGTTTTATGTATAATTCACAAACCAGGCTTCTGCGTCTAACTTTAAAGAGGATTAAGTAACAAATTTGTCGAATTAGACGTTGAAAATACATGACATTTTAATTCTTTTCTTAAATAAAAGAACACTAGAAATGCGCGTATAATCTAAGTGACTAAGTTTAGTGGTAAAACTTGCACTTTCGTGGTGAAGAAGGGTCACCGATTTGATTTCCATATCGGAATAAATATATAATAATAACACAGGGTTTGCCACAAGAAATGGTCGGAATCCACACTGGTAGCCTCCAAGTATCTCTTCAGCGTACTTCATAAGACAAAAATAGATAACACCGGAAATAACTTTGTATCCCATGCAAAGGATCGTGATATCTCTGTAATACACACGAAGTTTTAATACCCTTTTTGATTATAGGATGTATAATTTCCAACAGACCACTCATCAGGCATGGTTTCAGTATTTCATATTCTGTCGATGAGATTATAGATTATAGAATCATCCTCTAGATTGGGTCATCTATATTTCAGGAGCTCTGCACTGATGTAGTCTACACTAGGAGCTTTGTTATTCTTAAGTCTTAATTGCTCTCTTAACCTGTAGAGATCTTACTGGTTCCACTTCCTTTTTCACATAGGGATAATTTGAGGTTAAGGCACAGCTTCCGGCTGTTTTACTCGTGTTGTGATGCTCCATGAAATATTTCCTCCAGCGTGCCAAAATCTCTCCCTCCTAGTAATGATGCTGCCATTCTTGCCCTGACGTGTGGTGGATCTCGGTTGAAATTGCCGTCGGTTCGAGTTGACTCTGGCAAAGATTTTGCGGGTACAAGGCATCCGAAGCTATTCTAGTTCTTGAACTTTTCTTTTCATTGCCATCTTTTTGGCTGTAAACTTCCAATGTAGATGTGTTGCTTTTCTTTCACCAGTCTCTGTTTCTTTATTCTAAATTTATCCTACATTCTTCATCAAACCAATCCTCACTACTCTGTCTCTTCTGCACTCCAACTTCCTTTCTGTCACTTTCGTAACACTTTCTTTGATCACTTCCTATTTCGTGTTGACTTCTGTCAAAATGAAAGACATCTTTCTACTCTATTAAAATTCCAGGATACTTCCGCCTGATACCTTCCCTGAGTTTCATCGTTAAAAAGCATCTCGTTGTTCCATTTCTGGCGTTTTTCGCCATAGCTCTGCTGTAAGGGTGATGTCCTGAATCTGAACTTGGCACCTACCAACACTGAAAAAAATCCAATTAAGGCTTGATTTCCAGCATGAAATAGGACCACTCCATTTCTGCCCCTCTGTATTGTATCATCTAATTTAAAAATTAAAAACCAATATTATTAATCTGCCTACCAAGCATCGAGGTTACACACATACATACTATACATGACTACATATGTTATTTGGATTAGGATTGCGGCCATAACTAGCTGTTCATAATGATGAAAAGAAATTAATGAAAATATCGTTTTCATCAGAAAACTGTCACTTATATCTAATTTATTTAGTAACAATATTCCCACGCTGTACCATTATGTTGTGAAAAGAATTCACGAAAGCCGTAAGTGACAAATAAAACATTTTATTGCCTCGATAAAGCAAGCACTAAAGCAGCCGCACTCCACAATTGCTTTGAAGGAAGTGCTGAATACTATCGCAATAAAAGAATAAGGATAAAAGCGAATTCTTTAGATGTCATTTAGTATTATTTTGTCATTCATATACACACATAAGCGTTTTTTGGGTGCGAATTTTTCTAACTCTACTATAACATTAATAATGGAGTCAGGCGTTACTTTGCGGAAATACATCACTATATGGACAGTCAAAAGTTTTACTTAGCTAAGATCCGCGACAAGCAAAACAATAACAGAAAATTAATAATGTGTGTTTTTCTCCTGGTTTAAGTGGATTTATTTGGAACTTAAACTAAAACCTTGCCGAAAATCAGCCATCAATTCTCCATCCACCAACCACTATACACAACACCAAACACACACTACCACTTTTCCATCTTGTAAACGACACGTGTTTCGCCCCAACACGAGGCATCTTCAGGTATAGTAGACTCTACGGATGACAACCGAAAAAGTTTTTCATAATAAACACATTATTAATTTTCTGTTATTGTTTTGCTTGTCGCGGATCTTAGCTTTCCTTAGCTTTTGACTGTCCATCTACTATAACAGTAACAGAAGTAAGCGTGAACGGCCGCTAGACAAGGAAAGCATCGCACACAAAATATGGGCGTTAAGTGGTGACAGTATTTTTATCTTATGTTTTAACCGTGGGTGAAACTCTTATCATCTTTCTTTACTTCTTTCTGATCTTACCTTTCTACCGTCTAAATAATCATTCGATTCCCATTATTCACATTCTTACTGCAATGAAAACTTACATAATATAATAACTAATTTACTGCTATCATACTCAGCTACATCTGCTCTGAGGTACTCCGTCGATAAAGCAGTTTTTACGTACTCTTCATTTTGATTCTTGAATTTCTGATTGCAAAAAGCGCGATAATATGAAATAAATAAGTAAGTAACGTCTTTATAGAAAGTTAAAAAAAATGTCATGCAAAAAATAAATTTGAGTTATTTATTGTTTGATAGCAAAATTTCCACTATGTAAAACATATTATTTAGTGATAGAGTTTTAAAAGCATTGTTTACAACAGGACATCCCGATTTCTGGGATATGGAAATTAAATCACCACGCTTCAGCCTTAACGCAAACCGCGAAATAAAATATCGAAAGCGTTTATTTCGCAACTGATCTAGTTAAGTTGCCAAAAAGCGTTTCATCATCATCAACAGACTGCGGCAGTCCACTGCTGGACGTAGGCCTCCCCCAAGAAGCCCGCTCTAGCCCGATCTTCGACTTCTAGCATTCAGTTCTGCCAATCGCCCTGCGCACATGGTCGCACCATCCAGCCGGGGGTCGTCCCACACTATGTTCAGTATATGTTGTTCGTTTAAATAAAAAAGTCTTTAGTTTTACTTAACCCATTCGGACCTCGTGTGTAGAGTTATGCACATAATGTTTAAAACCTTATAAATATTTTCATTTTACTTACTTTACTCCTCCACATTTGTGTGCATAATCGGAAAATTTGGAAAACTTAATACCTATGATTTTTCACACATTTGTTTTTATGATGTCCTGCTTACTAATAATTAGTAAAAAAAATATCTTATTATCCATTAACAATAATTCAGGTCTGAAGGGGTTAATTCAGATAAGTAAACTACAAATAAGAGATACCAGATACTTGCATAACGGTATACCGTTATGCAAGTATCTGGTATCTCTTATTTGTAGTTTACTTATATGATGACTAAGTTCTTGCATACAAGAACTTAGTCATCATATAAGTTTAGTTGTATCATATAAAACAGCATGCGTCATATATTCTTCGTCGACAAACACGAGAAAGTAGCGCAAGCTCATATGTAATCTGCAAGTAATCTCTCGCCGAGAATGTTTGAACAACTAAAAGCGTTGAAACAAGCACAGAGCACATGAATCATTCATACAGTTACCTTTGCCTATTATTGTTAAGCTAGGCATACTTGAGTTAAATCAAGAAATATATATATATATATATATATATATATATATATATATATATATATATATATATATATATATATATATATATATATATATATATATATATATATATATATATATATATATATATATATATATATATATATCTATATCCGCCCGCGGAGTCAAATGAACCCCAGGATTCGATCCCCGCATCGGAATAAATATATGTATGGATTACAAATATTTATTCCGAGTCTGGTAATCCAACCAATCCGCATTAGACAAGCGTGGTCGGTTTAATGTCTATTCCTCCAGAAATGGAGAGGCCCGTGTTCAGCAGTGAGACATATATGGGTTGTTAAAAACAAAATAGTACATAAGTATAAACTTTTCCGAAGAAAATATCGATTTCTGTTTCTTATCTGATTTGGAATTACACTAGGTCAGGGATGCAAAGCAATGGTACTCTTACCATTGGTGGCACGCGACGAAATAATTTAGGCACGTCATAAATTGAAGAATTTATTGTAAGTTTAAGTCACAATAACAAAAATAAAAATCTGAGCGCCTCCCAGCTACAACAGATGCTTCGATTTTGATTCCATCAATTTTGCAACAGTACCACACAACAGAAGTCGCACTAATTTATTCTTTTATTTAAATAAATAGGTGGAAAACATTATTACTTAAGATTATTATATAATAGTGAACGTGTATTTCTACAAATTGATCACACTAATTCAAAGGTGATCAAGAAATCGATTGCCCGTTTGCCTATCTATGTCATAAAAAAAATCCACTCGTCAAGCATGGGGACTAAGGCACACCCTTTAATTATGCGGGAGATCATAGTCCAGCAGTGTTATAGTTGTATAAACAATGGTAATTCATATTACACGTTTTATAAAATAAATATATCATAAGAATATTATTACATCGACAAGTTCTGGGCTGCATGTATAATAGTTACAATATCCGGATTATTTAAAAAAATAATATAAATATTATTTTTTAATTTTTTTCCTTATTTTTATTTCAGGCTTTAAGATGTTTTAATATTTTAACAAAGTTGGAGTTCGAAGAATCACTTGTGCCTTAATTTATCATAATATATTATTTTCATTATCATTAGTTTGTATAACCTATCATGAGAAATATATCCAGTTAACATAACGAAATGAGTATTTATAAAAAATATATATCTTGTTCGATTGTGGCATTAAAGTTTTCATTTTGACTAGTTTTGTGGCTTGGATCATTTTTGCACAACACGGTCCAATTAATATTAAATATATCCAATTGATATTAATTGGACCGTGTTTTGCAAAAATGATAAATTAGTAATAAAATGTAAATCCATTATTAGCCTCATGTTTAGTATTTAATTATTTATAAGGCTGTAGATTTTATAGAGTAATAAAATGAAATAAAAATCAGAAATGAACTGCTCAAATCCGGTATTGAAGTTCTGTTGTGGTCGTTTATATATGTAAGGCTGTGAATACCTTGTGTGTACCTATTCCCGTATCCTATCGAAGGTGCCGCGTCATCGTTTGCTCCACGCACACACTACATTTGGAGCACAATTTGCTCTCTCGAATACATTTCACGCGTGAGAGTTTCTTACAAAATTTTCGTCTTTTACTTTCCTTCAAATTCCGTCTCAAAATATGCGATATAAGGTTAATTTTGCAATGAAAGTCTACGGGAACTTATAAATAGATATGTTATATGCTTTGAAATAAGAAATTTCATTTGAGACGATTTCGCGATGTCTCCTAGCTCCCTCGGGGATAGGCTGTTGATTTATCTCGGAGATATTTCGCTATATTTTTCAAAAAATATTCGTAAAACATTTTCTTCTGAATATCTTTGGGAATTTGTAGAAAAATTGTCGCCTTCGACGCGACGTACGACTTCATTTTAGGAACCTTATGTAGATAAATTCCACGCTGTGTAAATTTTGTATAATGAATCTTTGTTAACGGCAAACAACAATTTTTTTATTTATTTATTATATATTTATATAAACACCTGATGTGTGTTTTCCAGCATTGAATAGAATCACCCTATTTCTTCCCGAGTTCTTTCTGAGTGTCATGCGAGGTGATTTTGGTAGTAGGTATATATCGGTGGATGAGCTGCAGCGTCTACTTAAGGATAGAAACCCAATTTGCCCGCTGGAGAGAATTGTGTACACATTTCTTAATTTGGAGTACGATTTTACGGATGAATTGATGATACCAGGTCTTAGGGCTGCATTACAGAGTGTGTGTTGATGATACCTATCACTTAGAAAGCTATGGACGAGGAGCTCGTAGATTCGCTGGCTGATATAGACGCAAAAAAGCGAAAAGGTAGTAAACCCGAAAATAAAAACTTAACATTTCAGAAAAAATTGTATCTGATCACTCAAAAATAGTCAGCTCCAACGCTGTACAAACTTTTTTATTAGTTATAGAGCTGTGAGACTCAGACCATTCGACGCAGTATTTTTTTTTGATCCGAATATGCAATTAAAATGTTTTGACATCTATATCATTTACAGCGTTTTCACTTTTTGCGTCGATGATTCGGAACGTAGAAATCCGTCAGAGTAGCAGTGTGGCTGGTATAGCTCTTAAGTTAAGTTAAGTAAGTTAGCAAACTGAACTAACAACGGGTTTATTTTGTCGAAGAACTGACAAGCAAGCTGAGCAATCTATGGCCAAGTTCCATTCTTTCTATCATAACTTCGATAATAACGTAAATATATTAAGAAAAGTTCGCCTAAAAATCAAAAACAATCCAAACCACAAATAAATTACAGAGCCTATTTGAACTTATTTCAATATTAAATATTAGTATTTTTATTTTTTTGACGACCGATTGGCTCAGTGGCGGGGCGTCTATGGTCACGGGTTCGATCTTCGCATCGGATTTATTCCGGTATAATCTGGTAACCCCGCCAATCCGCACTGAACAAGCGTGGTGAGTTAACGTCCATTCCTTCCTAATAGGCTGTGAAAAACAAAAATGGTTTTTTTAAGACTACCTAATATAGCATTTAATATTGTATTCTACGAGTACATAAATTGGTAATTTATAAGTTTTCCTTTAAGAAAATAGTTATAATTTTCTTTAAAACAAGTATATAACAAAACGAAATAGTATTTTATCATTCAATGAATAAAGATGAAAATCTATTGCTGCATGTTTTCCGTCGGTTAAGTAAAATTTGTATACTAGACAATACATAGGGCACTGGGGGACATTTCATTGTCCAACATAAGGCATAACCAGAGTTTACTATTACGGTTTTTGCCTTATTTATGAGCTATAAGTTATCTGTAGTAAATATTTCTTAAATTTACCACTAAATAGTCAAGGATTGTATTATAATTTCAAAATAAATCTGTTTTAAAGCCATTTACTGAATGTTATTATTTTCGTTAAAAAAGTTATTAGATAAACCGCTTGTTCTACAACTTTTTATTTTTAAAGTTTTTTAATTTTTTTCATATATATATTCCCGCCTCTCCCTCGCAGGGTTTGGCAGAGACCACAGAGATCCATCCGCTACCATTTATCGCAGCAAAACGGCTCTCCATTAGTCGCTTCTCGCCCTCGTGGGAATAAGGACGTGACGGATGGCGAGCCACGTCGCCTTCATTTTCAAAAAATTAGGTATATTAAATTTGTCTTGGTGAATCCCACGAGCCGCAAGGGCGGATGGAGGTCAGCCCCAGCAGAGCCCTGCATGCTGAGGTAAGGCACCATAGTGCCCGATCCCGAGACGGTTGACACGCTTGCGACTAAGCTCGCCCCTAACCACACATCCATTGGCACGGCAGACCGTGGATTGGCGGAGAGGAGGGGAAAGAATAGAGAAGAAAGGATTTGACCCATTCCACCATTGACTCCGTGGGCGGAGGGTCCCGTCACTGCCAATTAGTCGTCTTTTTTTTAAATATTTTACTTAAATTAAAAATTCTTTCATATACGTTAAGGTGTAACAATGTTGAACTAAAATATGATGTAAAGGCATCAATAACATATGTAAAAGTAAATGAATGACTTTTGCAAAACTGGTATGAGTCATTGACCTATGTAACGTGACACAGTTTACCCACATGTTTGCAATTGTATGAAACAATATTTATAGTTACATGGACAGTCAAAAGTTTTACTTAGCTAAGATCCGCGACAAGCATGACATGCTTGTCGCGGATCTTAGCTAAGTTGTCCATATAGTGATGGATTTCCGCAAAGTAACGCCTGACTCCATTAATAATATTTATAGTTCTTTAAGTTAGTCGTTTGTCGGAGAATCGGCAATCATTGGAGTATATGAATGCTGGAGTTGAGACCACGTCTTGCAAACATAGTATACGATTGGCAGAGGATCGGGCTAACAGACGGAAGCATATTGTATTGACTGTCGCAGCTGTAGATCAGGAATTTCTTAATTTTTTTCTAAAATATCATTGTCATCCCTATCCTTTATATCACAGCCCTTACATCTATTGAAGATAATTCATGAAATACTGTCCGAAAGGCAATGCCCCTTGTGTATAAACAAACCGATGTGAGACCAGCTCATTCTGTTGCACGCCTGACAAGAGTGGCGTGGGGGTTGATAGCAAGCCGCCTTGGCGTCTTTTCCTTCTTATATCTACTACGACTAGGACAATATTTTGTCGATTTTTTTATGGACAAGATAGACAGACGAGAGTGTCACCTAATGGTAGAAATCACCATTGCCTATATCTGCAAATCTAATTCGCGATGGCCCATTTATGGATAACCCTACGAATAAATTTAATGACCTGCAGTTTTGATATTTTAATAATTATCTTTATTTTACGACCGTAAAATATATTTCGGTATATTACAATAGACAGTAGTCACAATTAGAGAATAATTATATTAAACAGAATCTTCAGAGCTTGTTTGGCTTTTGTCAGCATCTGAAACAGAACAATGTAATATTAATGAAAGCTGTCGAATTGGACCAATTATTTCTTGTGGAATTTGTAAAAGTTTATCAAGGGAAAGATCACTGTGAAAATAATTATTAACTTGCTTTGTTTCCAGCATTTCGGGACGACATATTTTTTTTTTGTTTTACCCTGTGAGCTCTTATCTGAATATTTAATTTCTCTTCCTTATTTTATATATAAATAATACTTTGGTATTTATTTCATAAACCATGTATCATATTCACTGTTAATCACACGACTGTTATTCATTTTCATAAAATTTATTAATATTATAATATTTATAAATTTGTATATACTAATAATATATTATATTAGTGTTTTAGTACTGTTGTTCGGACAGTCCAAGACTCAATACTGTTGCATCTAGTTTAAGGGTTCATGTCACTAAATGCGTATAACATCTCAATAATATACATGGTTGCATGTAAAATAAATAAACATTATCAATTTTGACAAAATATTTCATACAAACAAATCTGTCATTAGTTATGGTTACTTTAAATTTTGCCTTATGTACTCGCTCCTGATTTATAAAAAGTATCCTTATAAATCCTTATCCTATATGGACAGTTAAAACTTTTACTTAGCTAAGATCCGCATGGCACAAGCAAACAACAATAGAAAATTAATAATGTGTGTTTTCGTGCTGGATGAAGTGGATTTACATGAAACTTAAATTAAATCTTACCAAAAACGGCCGTCCACAACTTTTCACCCAGCAACCACTATACACAACACCAAACACACATTACCACTTTTCCACCTTGCAACCTACACGTGTTTCGTCTCAACACGAGGCATCTTCAGGTATAGTAGACTCCACGGAAGACAACCTTTAATTGACTTAACGGTTGTTTTCCGCAAAGTAACGCCTGACTTCATTAATATTCCTTATCCTTATAAATTATCTGGGGCGGCAGTCCCGCCACTGAGCCATTTAAACGCCACCAGCATATACCACCGCTGGTCCACTCTCAAGTTTCTCATCGGGTGGCATGTACCAACAGTATATCACAGTGCCATCAAACAACAGAAAAATAAGTGCCGCCAGGTGTAGTAAAGCAAATCGACGCTCTATAGCGAAAAACACAAAAATCATCGCCGGCGTAAGTATGTTAAACAGATTTTCTTACCATTCGACCCGCAATACATTCTAGTACAGTACAAAGTTCGGTCGGCTCCGCACACACATCTATTGCATTTTACATTGAACGTTGAGAATGGCTCGCAAGTTCGTAAATTTGCTGAAAAATGCAGTGTACAGATTTAATATACTTACTTTTTACAGCTTAATCGTAAAGCTCAATTAGCTCACTTTTACAACACTTGTGTGTGTGATATAAACTGGTAAACAAGTGTCTGTTTTAAGTTGCTTGTTAATTGTTATTTAACTTTAAAGGTAGAATTAGTATGCACAATTAATATGCTGGTGAACTTGGCTGCTCTTGTTATTTATGTTTGTGAAACAAGACGACCGATTGACTCAGTGGTGGGGCCTTTCGCCCGCGGAGTCAATGGTCGCGGGTTCGATTCACGCATCGGAATAAATATTTAGGATTTATAAATATTTATTCTGAGTCTAGTAACTCCCCCCCTCCCAATCCGCATTTCCTTTCCTGCCATTTACTTTCTTCTCTATCCTTTCCTTTCCTCTCCGCCAATCCATCGTCTGCCGTGCCAATAGATGCATGGCTAAGGGCAAGCTTAGTCGCAAGCGTGCCGACCGTCCCGGGATCGAGCTCCCTCGGGTACTATGGTGCCTTACCTCAGCATGCAGGGCTCTGCTGGGGCTGACCTCCATCCTCCCGTGCGGCTCGTGGAATTCACTAAGACGAATTTAATATACCTAATTTGTTGAAAATGACGGCGACGTGGTTCGCCACCCGTCACGTCCTGATTCTCACGAGGGCGAGAAGCGACCAATGGAAAGCCGTTTCGCTGCGATGAATGGTAGCGGATGGAGCTCTGTGGTCTTTGCTAACCTCTGCGGGGGATAGGCGTGAATATATAAAAAAAAATGAAACAAGATATAAAGTTTTCATTTTTTTTTGATGAGATATGCAAATGTAAAAATAATCCGTAGCCTCGAATTAAGGTGGAAAAGTCGAAAACGGTTGTATTTAAAACTTGCAATATATTTTATTTTTTTTTTTTTATATATTCACGCCTATCCCCCGCAGGGGTTGGCAGAGACCACAGAGCTCCATCCGCTGCCATTCCATCGCAGCGAAACGGCTCGTCATTGGTCGCTTTTCGCCCTCGTGAGAATCAGGACGTGACGGGTGGCGAACCACGTCGCCGTCATTTTTTCGACAAATTAGGTATATTAAATTCGTCTTAGTGAATCCCACGAGCCGCAAGGGAGGATGGAGGTCAGCCCCGGCAGAGCCATGCATGCTGAGGTAAGGCACCATAGTCCCCGGGGGAGTCCGACCCCGGGACGATCGGCACGCTTTCGACTAGGCTCGCCCCTAGCCACGCATCCATTGGTACGGCAGACCAATTGGATTGGCGGAGAGGAAGGGAAAGGATAGAGAAGAAAGGAAGGGGCAGGAAAGGAAATGCGGATTGGAGGGGTTACCAGACGCGGAATAAACATTTATAAATCCATATAAATATTTATTCCGATGCGGGAATCGAACCCGCGACCATTGACTCCGCGGGCGGAGGGCCCCGCCACTGAGCCAATCGGTCGTCTTGCAATATATTTAATATTTAATCACCGCTTTAAATATTATTTTATACGAATGTAAAATATTATGATAACATACATCTACGCCAGAAGAGGAGCATGTCATCATCAACTTTCTTTAAGGTGAACACAGTCGTAATCTAGAACACACATTAAAATAAATAATGAAGATTATTCATATTTTATTCTAAAGTGTTGTTAGTGGGTGTTTTTGGTTTTGTTTTTTGTATTACATATAAGTTAAAACGAGGTTTATTGTAATTCTCTAAAAACATTTTTCTTACTTCTCACTTTTGATGTCATCTAATGGATTATCTTAAAGCTTATTCAAAGAAATCCTTTGTATTTACTTCAAAAAAATATCTTTTTCTATATGTAAGGTAAGAATAAGTTTCTTAAACTATGTATAATTTACTCGAACTATATGAATATGAACTTACGAATTCCAATCGACAGACAATATGATAATTCAATAAGAAAAAGAATATAATACATACTGCAATAAACAGGATCATAACTTCTCCATGCATATTGCCGCACAAAAAAATAAATATAACAGCGAGTAAGCAAAATCAATTTCAAGTAATATTAAGCAGGTCGATACCAATGGCTTTATCGAACGACTGAAAATTTTAATCGACTAACCGTGGCGAATCGGTTACTTTGTGATGACGTGAGTATACGATATTAAGGAATATGAAATTGAAAATTACTGACTTTGTATTCACTTTAATTTTTCATAACTTCTTATGAAAAACTAAAGTGAATACAAAGTCAGTAATTAATAACGTTAAATGTTATGTTTTAACGCACCACCACTCTGTGGTACCAGCTACTTTCGGTGGTCTTTCCGAACCGATACGACATTGGGACCTTCAAAAAACAAGCCTACAAATAATGCCGGCAACGCTTCCGCGACTCCTGCTGTGTCACGGTTGTCTATGGGCAGTGTTGATTGTTTTCCATCAGGCGACACGCTTGCTCGTTTGCCCTGATATCCTATTAAAGAACTTTTTTTTCATAACATTTATGTCCCACTCTAGACACGGGTCTCCTATTGGGAGCAACAGCCATTCAATTCACCACGCTTGTCCAAGGCATACTAGTTAGGTATTCAGATTCGGAATAAATACATGTAAGCTATACGTACATGCAACTCGATGCGATAATCTAACCTGCTTAGGACCACTGAGTCACATAGTGAATATAATATTTCTTATATTCTTATATATTTATTTATAATATTTTAATGGCGGAGTCAATGGTCGTGGATTCGATTCCGCATCGGAATAAATATAGGTATGACTTAAAAATATTTATTCCGAATCTGGTAACCCCACCAATCCGCATTGGACACGCGTGGTGGGTTAACGTCCGTTCGTCCAGAAATGAAGGGGCCCGTGCTCAGCAGTGGGACATATATGAGCTGTTAAAAAAATGTGGTGATATTAGGTGATAGTGCGTCGGACTTTGATATATCACAATATGTTGAACATAAAAAGAGGAAACATTCGTAAATCAAAGGATTGGCCCGGAGGGAACAAACGATTTCGTAGCCGAAAAAAATTGAAAATTTTACCGTTCTCTTGTGTCAGTTACAGAGATTACCCCGGGACATTTTACACCCTCTTTGACAGGGAACGCGTAACTCTTGCCTTAAGCGTAGCTATTTTCGGGTTATTGTTAACATTACCTCGAAATAGGTACCCTTGTAATAAGAGTAATATTTAGCTATAATATTTATTAATAATTGAGTAAAAATAATAGTGAAAGACCTATTATAGGACGAATGGGTCACTTCGACCGTGTAACTACCCCTCAGTTACTACCTTCAGTAAATATCAGCATCAAGTGGAAGAATTTAATATGTTATCTCATTTTATACGGTGAGTTCAGGGATTCACAGGCCCAATTTCTTTCCAATGCCTTTATTTCTTTCTTTCCTCCCATTACTTCTTTTTTCTCCTCCTATTACTTCCTCCTCATCTTCTCAATATTCACATATTTACCTTTAGTTAGGCAACACATCATTACTGCCCATAGTAATGTAGATTTTCATGAGCGGCTATGGTCGCTTACAATCGGGTAACCCGCTTGGTTAGTTACCTAAACCTTAGTAGGCATACGAGCAAGCGGTTCACATCTGATGGTAAGTAATGCGCACATATACGTAGTCCATAATTATTGTAATGGCCGTGTACTGGCGTGGAATCTACGCCTAATCGTAGTATCGGATGCCCTATGGCTAAAAAAAACAATCATTCTACTACCGTACAACTCGCCACAAGGAAAAATTTCATACCCACCATCTGAATGAGTGGCGATTCAAATGCTGCATTTTTCTAGAAACTTCTTTCCACGCACCACTACCCTGTGGAACCAGCTACCTCCAGCTCCTGCTCTATGGGCGGCGTTGATAGCTTTCTATCGAGTAACATGCCAGCTTGTTTGCCTTTATATTCCATAAAAAAAATCTTTGTATGGCGACTTGCAGAAACTATCGGGGTAGGTGGGAGTCTTATGTCTACCAATGGACTGCCGCAGACATATGATATTGATGATGTTTTTTCTAACGTGTGAAGATTCCGCTTTCATTGGCTTTTTATTTTTTTTTGTGTATTTTATATTTTATTCAGAAGCCTTCTCGAAATGCGTTCGCCATTGTTACGCTGTAGAGATGTTTATAGCCACAGTAAAATATTTTATTTGTCATAAAGCGCTCTGCGAACGTTTCTCATCGACGTCTTGTTCGCATAGAAATGGAATAGTGTTTTCTATGGCTGATGCTGTAATTTTGTAGAAAAATAAAGTTGTTTAGCATTTATTAAAAAAGTAATATAAGTAATAAAGTCAGTTCCTACTTTTTCACAGCTATCTAAACACTTCGTCACTAACTGCATTTATTTCTAATTTTTTTTTATATATTCACGCCTATCCCCCGCAGGGGTTGGCAGAGACCACAGAGCTCCGTCCGCTACCATTCATCGCAGCGAAACGGCTTTCCATTGGTTGCTTTTCGCCCTGGTGAGAATCAAGACGTGACGGGTGGCGAACCATGTCGCCGACATTTTCAACAAATTAGCTATATTAAATTCGTCTTAGTGAATTCCACGAGCCGCAAGGGAGGATGGAGGTCAGCTCCCGCAAAGCCCTGCATGCTGAGGTAAGGCACCATAGTACCCGGGGGAGCCCATCGAGAGGAAAGGGCAGGAAAGGAAATGCGGATTGGGGGGGTTATCAGACTCGAAATAAATATTTATAAATCTATACATATATTTATTCCGATTCGGGAATCGAACCCGCGACCATTGACTCCGCGGGCGTAGGGCCTTGCCACTGAGCCAATCGGTCGTTTTATTTATTCCTAAATTTATACCCTGATAAAATATCTTATATAAGAGAAATGATTTTCTCCCATATAAAATTAATTAATTAAATTTCATAAATGGATAGTATTTGAAAAAACTGTATAAACATCAAGTGTTATTCTCTACAAGTTTAAAAAATGTATAACTACTGAAAAATGGTAAATTGGAACCGTAACAGGTTATGTTCCATCCATAAGGGGCTTATGTCCATAAGTGGGACGTGTAAAGATTAATAATACTTTTTGTTCAGTTAATCTCCGCTTATGGAATATACTTAATATATGAATGACGATAGAGCACCATCCTGGCGAAGTGTATACGGGATGGATAATCTTCTAACATATCGCCTCTTCGTAAATTGAGTTTGCTTTTAATACCGAAGCACTGGCACCTGTGATGATAACCTTTACCTTACAAGAACCGTTTGAGTTATAATATGCTTCTGTTGGAGGCTTGGCAGATAAAAAGTAACTGAAGTTTATTCTACAAATATCCACTTAGCTTTAGTGATTCGCAAGAATGACAAGGTAAAATAACATCGTAATTTTCCTAGTAATTTCATTTCTACTTGAAATTTGTACTTTACATAGGATGAAGGAAAGACAACTGATAAAAGCAATTTACGTTGCGGATGTGGATGGAAGGGTCGGTAGGGGAAGACCAATAGGGTGAACATAAATTGACCAAATTCCTGAAGTCTCAAGAAACGCCATGTCAAAAGTACCCTTAACCGGTGAGCTTGTATGAAGAGAGTGATGAGTGTGTATGAAGCAAAAAAAGTGTGCCGAGATCGTAGCAGATGGAAATCCGTGGTCTCTGCCAATTCCTAAGGGAAACAGGCGTGATTATATATATGTATGTATTTGTTAGCTTTAATCTCGTCTAAAAGTTTATTTCTTTTTTCAAATTTTTTTCACAAAAAATTATTTTTTAATATTGATATTAAATTTATAAATCACCGGGGTTTTATGTTGTTATGGTTTTACATTAACAACGGGTTTCGAAAAAAGATGGCGCTCCAAAGAAGATGAAACAGCGCAAGAAATTCTCTCTCTTTCTCTCAATCTCATCTGTCATCAAAATAATAAACTAACTAATAAACGTTATTAGCCAACTTACAAAATTTTCGACGTATTGTAGCATCTAAAGGAACGACTTCCTGCTCTCGAAAATATTGTATTACTTGCCACTGAAGGTACCTCATTTTTGACGACACCTACCTTAGTAGTTAGAGTAGCTGTCTTCGGAGCCAAGACTCAACTCCCAGTTGTTATTACAATATTCTTTAAAATTACAGATTTAGTTTTTAGGTCTATTGATGAAATTTGTGAATGTCCAATCGTATCGAAAATAAAATCGATACACTGGAGAAAGGATCATTTCGGACTAGAAAGTACCTTGCGCATTTGCGCACACACTTTTGGCAATTATTATTACTTAATATATCTACCTTATATATGAGGATTAGGTATATACCTTAAGTTAATATATATAGATAAGATAAATATCTATATATTACTTAATATATATTCTGTGCACTTGACATTTGAACTCCTTTTAGAAATTGTAATCGTTTTATTATATAACCACTAAATAGACAACTATCCGATGCAAATACGAGGGGAGAAAGTATC
This sequence comes from Baronia brevicornis, assembly GCA_031353405.1. NCBI lineage: Eukaryota > Metazoa > Arthropoda > Insecta > Lepidoptera > Papilionidae > Baronia > Baronia brevicornis. The sequence goes on from JASFAT010002234.1 coordinate 57,384, forward strand.
GCGTATCATTAGTCCCACTCTACAAAACTTCACATGGGAACTGTATCGTGAGAATTTGTAAAAAAAATTCTTCCCGATTTATAATGAAATATTTTTGTTGAGATGCTATTATAGAAATTCATACTTACTTACTCCGCTGACTCAGTGACCCGAATTGGATCTTGACCTCCGAAACGAGAGTTTTGAGAGAGAAAATTTTTAGTTCTTTGTAATTGACGACTGATTGGCTCAGTGGTGGAGCTACCGTTTACGATGTCAATAGTCACACTTTTGATTTTTACATCAGGCTAAATATATGTATGCATGATCTACAGATGTTTATTTTTTTATTATGTTATTAAGTTTTGAACAAGTGTAATGGGTTAATGTTCTCTCCACCAGAAATACCTCCCCATTTCTGGTGTCTCCCCTTACTCAGCAGGGGGACATGCATGTACATTTAAATTTTACTTACTTTCTTCTTTTCTTTGATAACAATTAGGTAAGCCTTAATAGAACTATATTGTATAATACGCCACCACAATTAAACAATGTAACTGATTTCATCAATCAAAAATCAGAAATCATTTTTCTACAATGTATATTTAATGAGATTCATTAACAAATAATGTGTTTTAAGACCAAAGTAGCAAAGAAGATTTAAATATCCATTGTATTAGCTGCTTTTTTAGTTTTTATTTAATAAAACTTTAATATAATTTAATTTTATTTTGTTTTTATATTGTAATACCACCAATTTGTTTTGAATGACGAACATAACTATATAATTGGTAGTATAATAGAATTTGTTTATAAGATAAATAATATTTTTTTATTTAAGCTTTGATGCACATAACGTAGACACGACGAGCTTTATGGCTATAGGCATTATCTGTTACTCTAGCTTCAAACAAACCAGAGAAAAGTATTAGGAAGCTGGTGTAGCTGTTTAAAACTAAAAAAGACAAGTAATAAAAATCGTAATTAAAATAAAACATCTTTAAATAAATATGTGAAGAAACTTTATATGCTTTTTAAGCTCGCACGTACGATGTTGTGCAAGATTTAACAATGTTAAAGTTCATATCGTCGGCCTAATTATTTAAATTCGTAAGTCCATATGAGCAAATTTACAGGAACAACAAAAAACTGATTTCTTACACAGTTGAAGAAAACTTTATGTTATGTGTATAATTGAATCGTTCTTAATTTGGGTATAAAAAGAGATAATTTTGCGGTAAATACCAAGTATTCCATAGGTTCCGGTTTTATATTAGCCATTAGATTGTATCAAAAGTGAGATGTATTCAAATATTTTCTTTTTGGAGTTACAAGTTTTGATATTTAGGCGGAGGATATAGAAAAGTACCGAAAAATAAAAAAATATTTTTTCCTCAATTTAATTTTAAAATAAGTAATAGAAAAAATATATTATTTATTATAGATAGACAAATAAAAGAGTTTTGAAATTACTGAATAAAAATTTAGAGGTAGTTACAAAGATCAAAAAGAGCAAAGAAACATATTTTAGACATATTATCGAAATGATACATCCGACTTTTAAAAGTCACTATTGAGGGTAGAAGCCGCAGTAGAAGAATTTCATGGACTTAAAATATAAAAGACTGGTTAAAGGTGGAAAATAGAAAAATTGATTCGCATAATTGTGGATAGGAATAAATATAAACAATCGATCGCCGAAATCCAGGATGGAGATGGCACAAGACGGAGAAGAATAGTAGGTAAGCGTACAAAAAGTAAATCTTATTATAATAAATTATATATAATATAATAATAAATTATATATAATATAATTTATTATTATACACTGTTACGACTACGAAAAAAGACACAAAAGGAAAGTTAATTTAGGTCGAATTTCATCCAAAGGCGCCCAAATGCATGCTGTTGTTGTACCTCTAAAGTAAATAAGATGATTTCGGAGCCATACACTTACATTACAAGCTCTCAGTAAGCGGAGATCCGGTGTAAGTTCCCGAGAGGCTCAACTCACGAGAATGTAAACGTATACCGAAATGGAACACGTTAAATTGTTAATAAGGTCAATGTTTTGTTTTGTACTTCCGTACAACTAGACCTATACAGATTTACTTTCGTTCACTTTTATTGGAAACATCGGTAGATCACACGAGGGATTGGACGAAGAGAAAGAAATACTTTATGGACACGTTTGATTTTTTTCTTTTGTTGGCCGAAAGGTAACATTTAATATATCGTGAATTATATTTTACGTAAAAGTTTAAGTTTAAGTAAAAGCTACTTATTTTTCTTAGTACACTAATATCAATTTCAATTTGGTTTAAATGGTCTCATCATTGTCATCATCATCAACCTGTGATGATGCCGCTGCATCACCATCCCCTAAGACCGTAGTCCGAGAAACGTGATCAGACCATTGCAATTTCAGTTAGCTATCTATTTAGCTTTTAATTTAATACCATCCTCTGTTATGCTGATTTCTTTAATTATTTCAACTCAGTTTTAATTCGTTTTAAATCTTTGTATCTTTAGATTAAATATTTATGTTTATGAATGTTGTATTAAATGAGTTTATTAAGAATAAGTCTACTGGCGCAATGAAAAAAAAAGACAACGTCATTGCGAACTTTTAACGTTCAAAAGTGTGTCTAGGCATTCGATAAGACAAGAAGCCTATGATTTTATGTTGTTTCTCGCCACTTGGTTGCTTAAACTCGTTAAAATCAGCGTACTTTCCATCGCTCTATATATACCTGGGGTGACCGACCGGACGGTGACAGGACCGTATTTCCATGAATGCATTTTAGCAGCGCGATCTTGTGCCATCCTTTCCAGGTAACCAAAACTAAGGGTTGTATTGTGGCGTGCCCGCCGTACTCCTTACGGCGACACCCGGGATCTTTAGGGGGCTTCTTCAAATAAAATTTTTCAAAATGATATTAATTTATTCTTGCATTTCATTGTAAATTTATATATTAATTATACTTTAATCACACTTTATCGATTAACATTCTATATATCAATATATACATATAATTTCAATGTTTTGTACCGGACGAGTGACATGTCCATCCAAATGATGTCAGTCGAACTAATGCATTTTGTTTTATAAAAATTTCTTTTTCATTTTGAATATTACGAATGTAAAAACAGTAACATAATATAAAAGCTTTTAATTCATTAGTGAAACTTTTATGAATGTATCACTACAATATATGTATGTGCCTGTGTCTCTACAATTTTTTTCATTAACTACTCCAAAAATGCAAACATATGTGATTATACTACTACACTCGTCAAACTTTTACATTTGATGGCAAGATGCTCTTGATATTAACATGATTACTACTATACAGATACAACTAGTATAATTTAGCTATTATATAAGTATAAACATGGCGACGTACGGTGATAGCAGAAGCATCGGAATGACCTGGAGCGCAATAAAGCGCGTAGCTCAAGATAGAATGCGATGGCGGAGCACTATGGTCCACATGGGGGACATAGGAACATAAGTCAAGTAAGTCATACTTATTTTATTAAGTATTTCTATCCAACATCTATTTCATTCTAAGAATGCCTCTCCGACTTGCGAAGGTTGGCAGCCAATTTAGCACAACTCTCCTCCTCCTTCGCGAGGTGCAGCAGTTCTGGAGCACTTGCTATCCCGGTCCGCTCCCTGATATTACGTAGCCAAGACTTTCATTTTCGACCAACTTGTCTTTTGCCCGCGACTTTTCCCATCCTGATCAATTGCATCAACTTGTACCTGTCATGCCTCATTAATTCAACATAAATCTTTTTGTTTTGAAACAAATACTACTTAAATCATAATTCATCGAAAAACTTCATGAGTTTTGAGTTCAACACATTTTAACTGAGTTCTGGACTTCCTTTCAACAGTTTAGATTTCTTAAATATCTTAGGTACTAGAGATTTTGTTATGATTGCATCGGTCACAAATTCTTCGATATCAGCATTCTTCAAGACTTTCCAACTATCATCTGGTCTTTGCTTTTTGATATTGAAAATTTAAGAATATATAATTTATGAATGATTAATTGTTAAAAGATATTGGTTCAATTACTTGAATAATGCTTTTCTTAATGTTATACATACTTGAATGATACTTAAATAACATAAGTGTGTAATACATTATAAATACGAAGGGTGAGCCGACCACGTGCCACTGGTCCCACCATACAAGACTTCACACGGGATTTCTATCCTGTGAAATACACAAAAAAAAAACACTCTCGTTGTCGATGGGAATCCGCTTAAATAGTCGTGGGAACATAAAATAACAATGTAATAGAATACGAAGTGGACTATACAATTGTTACCTATTAATAATTAATACGTAACAATTGTATAGTCCATCAATTAATTAAGTAATAATCAAATATTTTTAATTAATTTTAAATTATTTTTTAGTAGATAGATTTAAAATATTTTGTATAGTATGTATTTCTAACAGTCGCTTCAGGTATCGTAGAAAACATGCGCTAACACTGGGATACAATTAATGAAACAACTGGCAAGAAACCAGTGGCGTATTCTCGTATCGGAGACAAAGACTTGCTGGGTTCTTCAGCTAGTGGAGTAACTAGGTAAATAAATATAATATGTGCCTGCTAATACCACACTATTTACCTTTAGTATATATATATATATATATATATATATATATATATATATATATATATATATATATATATATATATATATATATATATATATATATATATATATATATATATATATATATATATATATATATATATATATATATATATATATATATATATATATATATATATATATATATATATATATATATATATATATATGTATATATATATTCACGCCTATCCCCCGCAGGGGTTGGCAGAGACCACAGAGCTCCATCCGCTGCCATTCATCGCAGCGAAACGGCTCGTCATTGGTCGCTTTTCGCCCTCGTGAGAATCAGGACGTGACGGGTGGCGAACCACGTCGTCGTCATTTTTCGACAAATTAGGTATATTAAATTCGTCTTAGTGAATCCCACGAGCCGCAAGGGAGGATGGAGGTCAGCCCCAGCAGAGCCTTGCATGCTGAGGTAAGGCACCATAGTCCCCGGGGGAGCCCGACCCCGGGACGATCGGCACGCTTGCGACTAGGCTCGCCCCTAGCCACGCATCCATTGGCACGGCAGACCGTGGATTGGCGGAGAGGAAGGGAAAGGATAGAGAAGAAAGGATGGGCTTTACCTTTAGTATATCATATAAACGTTATTTCAAGTAAACACTTAGCGTATAGGGATGAGACAATCTCTTAGAACTTTATTATAATTAATTAAATCACCTATTTGTTAATACAAATATAGTTTTATAATACTTTTACGGGCCTACCAAACAATGGGACATATATAGAGTGTTTAAAAAATAAAGAAGACGACGTAATGACTTAAAATACCCGGTAATAATATAATTTATAACGCAAACGCCCAATGACAAGTTCTCACAATCGCAGTTCAACGGAATTGTTCAACACGAAATGGATTGTCAAAACTTCACACGAGACAGACCCCGTGTGAAGTCAGGTAGGGTGGGAACCGTAGCACGTGGCGTCAGACCGCCCTTTGTGACTCGGTGGGTTCGTGTTTGTAGATACTTATCAAAGCATTAAAGTTATTTCGATTATGTCGACGTGATGTAACAGACACTCAATGAGAAAAAAGGTTTACGATTAAAGTAATTTAGAATTAATTTATATTTTTTTTAATTTGATAAGAGTTATAAAAATGCACTCAGTGTTTCTATAATATATCCAATGGTTATCTGCAAGAAATCGCTATTAGCGATATGGCCGCCCTTTGTATATAAATATTGTATAATGAACTGCTGTTTATTTTTGTTTTATGCTGTACAATAAAAAATATATCTATCTATCGGTATTTGTTTTGAGAACCTCATTGGCTCAGTGGCAAAGTTAACGTTTTCGGAGCCACTGGCATAGAGATATATTATATGTTTGTTTATTCTGATTTTATGTATCTCGCCAATCCTTCTTGGACAAGAGTTGTAAATGTTCATTTCCTTACAAATGGGGAGGCTCCGCGTCCAGTGCGATACGTACTTGTATACTATTATAAAATTAACTATAACTGAAGTGAAAACTACTATAGTCGTGTTACACGACACTAGGTAGGGAAAAATCTATGGGTTCGCGTCAGCAACATGCTAATGCTTAAGGTATATATTATTAAAATACTAAAATTATTTATTTATTAAAAATTTATTATATTATTTCAATTAGTTTGAAATTTCAAAATACAGTTTTATAATAAGTTTTCACTTCTGTCGGCAGTCGTTACGACTGCCTCCGATTTTTTTTCATCCTTATTATCTCTATAATGCCGTGAAATTTTCTTAGTCCGAAAAATTCCAAATTTACATTTTCAGGATATATGAACAGATTTTTAAAATAAGTCTTTCAAAGTCACTATATGAATGTTAAATTAAAATTTTTCAATATGTGTTGTAAACTTCTTGTTCTTGTACATTTCTTTTGTTTTATTCCAAGAACTACTTCACGAACTGTCAAAAAGCCATTTAATGAGGCAATCCCTCTGTGGTGAAGACTGTAATCTCATATTCGCCCCTTTTTAACGAAAGTTGGGTTTACATTTTGAGCGATTTAGATGGTAAAATATATAACGTATTATGTTATCTAACATTCATCGTAACAATGTTATAAGTACAAGGTATTGTAGTGATACATTAATGAATGTATCAATTATTTATAAAATATTTTTATTCGAATATCATAAAACCTTTTTTATTATATTAAATTCGTGATTTTAAAATTTGAAACATAAAGAAATAATTGTATTTTCGGATTATGATATAATCGATTGACAGAGAAGATAGATAACTAAATCAATTAAAAAAATAAATTATTGATAAGATACAGAACAACGTAAAATATCTCGCCCTTCTGTGTACAAATGAATAATATTTAAAGTTGTAATATATATGAGTAACCAAGAAATAAATTCAATAACTACTAATATTCAACTTCTAATATTCAAATATTAGAAGAGAATTTTATTTGAAGAAGAAGCCCCGGGTCTCCGTATTAGTACTGCGTATTCGTACCCAGCCACTTTGTCTTGGACAAGCGTTGTGGGTTAATATCTATTCTTCCAGAAACGAAAAGCCCCGTGACTAGTGGGATGAACATATGTTATTGTGTACGTCGAGCTATTCTGTATGTTATATATAAAATAATTATTCTACGATTTTTTATAATATGATCTTATACTATTAAAAAAAATTTTAGGTAACCATGCAAAAATATTCACCAAGTCGCTGCGATACGGACTCCAACTTTATACACATTATGCGTAAATTCGTTTGGGAATCTACAGAGGCACGTGGGAATTTTTATTAACGGCTTCTTTTACCTCTACAGCAGAGGGCTGACATGTTTATTAAGTGCGTAAATGAAGTCGGAATGATAAGATCCTAACACCTGAATTTCCCTAAATTACTTTCTGAATGGGTGATAAAACTTTTGTAAATAGTTATCAAGTGGGTATTCAATTTTTTCGTAAAAGTTAATATTTTATCTTTAGCAAAGCACATAAAAGCATTTGATCTGAGGCTTGTTGGATTGCAGGAAGTAAAAACTTATACGAGGAATCAATTTGTTCTTAGTTTTTAGGGGACAACGGAAGAGGAAAGGAATTTAAAAGTCGTAGAGCCACGCTGCAGATGAATACTTTGTCAAGAATGGCATATTATTTGTCTGTAGCATGAATGGGCCGGCTCGCCAGGAATTACCACAATCCTGCAGAAAACCGACGCCTGTACGGTGAGCGGCCGAGTTCCGAATGCCCAGCACTCTAATGAAACATTCCTTGAAGGTCGCAACGCTTCCGCACTGCCTATGGCGCTGCGGAAGTCTTTGGGCGGTGTTGATTGTTTTCCATCAGGTTACACGCCTGCTCGTTTGCCTTCCTATCCCATAAAAAAGTTGGTTCTCCAGATTCCTGTATTCACCGTGTGACGGTAACACAGTTAAATGCTATCACTTAAAGCAGATATTCTGTGAAGATGTGACATTTCCCTGAGATTCTGTAAAGGTGTGTCCTATCATTACTAAAAAATTATAATTGAATTTTCATAATACGGTGAAAATTAAAATGTAACTAAATATATACAAAATGCAAAAGACGTGTCTACAAAGTAGCCTTTTTCGTTACATCCCAAGACGAACAGTCAAATGAAAAAATTTCTTACAAATATTAACATAAAACGATAAATTCCTCGAAACTTTCTCACACTCCGTTTTATTCCACCGAATCCCAGGGTTCACATAGGAAACTAAATCGTCCCGTGAGAAATTGAACGACCTTGTCGACTGACCTTAAATAATTCCCGCCGAGTCGAGCAAAAAATTTAAGGGGCAATCATTTGACTTACAACGGAAATTCACACGAAATTTGTACACAATTTTTTGTGGTAGCAATTTCATTCGAATGTAATCTAATACACCACAAAAAAAAGGGTGAGAGATGGGTTTATGACTTTTTATAATATTAAAATAAGGTGTGGAGCCATTCTTTCTCTCTTAATTTGTGTATATGGCATGATATATTCAATGTTTATAAACGAATTTTAAATATATATATATATATATATATATATATATATATATATATATATATATATATATATATATATATATATTAATATATATTAATATTATTAATAACTTAACGAATAAGAGTTTTTATTTCTTTGAAATGCTGGGCAGTAAGGTTAATGCACTGTACGGTGTAATTAACACGAACTTAGATCTAGCCCTTATATACATATGTATGTGTATGTACACACAAACTAAAAATATCATACTCATCATAAGCATCAATTTTCATCGCAGCAAACCAATTGTATTGTATTATTACAAAACCATATAAATAAATATAATATTATGTCTTGAATTAATAACGGCGTAAGTAAGCAATAGCGCGCCTTCAAATAATAAATAGCAACAAACGACAATTGCGCGTGTGTGCTATTTAATTGTCACAGTCATATGGAAACGAATATAATTATGGCTCCTGACGATATATAATATCAATAATTTATCAACAGATTATGGTCAAATACAGAGCGTCAAGAACAATCTTAACTGTTCCTTACACTATTTATACTATTATTAAATACCATAACACGTTCATCTAGTCCTAAGTTCCCCTGTTGGGGCATACAGCAGATACGACTTTTCTCCATCTCGACCTGTCGAAGGCCATACGCTTCACTTCGCTCCAGGATAGGCCCATCTTCTGCACTTCCGCCGTCCCAAATTATCATACTATACTCATATTTATACTAACGACAAAAGTGTTGGGTTAAGGTCCATTTCTCCCGAAATGAGTTTAGATGGGCCGTAAAAACACTAGTTGTGACCAAAATACACAAACTCCCACGCCTATGTCAAATAGTCACGGAATAATCGTGCGGACACACGAGCACAAATATTTAAACCGCGCTTAATCCCGACTATTAAGCCCGCAATAATCAGACACGTATGAACTTACGACGCATGTCGGCACGTGTCGGCACACCCCAAACATCCGAGTTATTCCCACGGAAAATTCTCACAAGAAATATTTTACTATGGGAACCCACGTAACCGCCTCAATCAAATATACATTTGACTAGCTTTTGCCCGCGGCTTCGCTTGCGTGGAATTTGGTCTGACACATTAAGTTTCGTGACAGATCATTTTAAATAAATATATTTTTTTTAGTTAATTTATGGTTCACAATTTTGGGTACAGTGGCTTCCACATAAAAGGTAAAGGTATATGCTGTCGTGGACTTTTATTTAGAACTATTCAAGACAAACAATCCTACGGTACATCATCTTTGTGTAACTCCAATGGTTTAAGCAGCGTACGCCAAGACTCTCAGAGGCTAGATTTTTTTCCGACTTAATTGACATAAATCGTTATATTACGACCAAACTTACATAAAATCATTACAAATTGTAGCCTATATGTTATTCCGATGTATAATCTATAAAAGTGTAAAGTTTCATCCAAATCCGTCCAGTAGTTTTTTCGTGAAAAAGTAACAAACATACATCTATACTCACAAACTTTCGCATTTATAATATTATAGTAGTGTAGTAGTATAGTTGATGGAATTCAAATTTTATAGCAGTAGAAATAAAGACGTTTTATATCAATAGAACTATGAATTAATGTTTTTATATGTCAATATTTCTTTTGTGATATTATTCTTACATAACGTACATAATAACGTACGTAATTACGATAAAAAAATTATAAGATATAAGAATCCTTTTATGTTAGCAATTGTGAGTTTCTCACGCCGGCCCAGGTTACTGAGCGAGTGCGGCCTTGACTTACAACCTTGATGTTGAAAAATTAAGTTCGTGCAATATACAGGAGGATGAGTAATTTCGCTCGAATGCTTTATAAAGACCGACAACAAAAAATTAACAATTTAACTCAGCAAGAAAGCATTTAACATTTACAAGAATATTAATAACGATTTTGTGTGAAGATGAAATGCGTCCATTCTTAAAGCCGTGTGCATCTGCGAAAAACTATTTTCTTTAGTCACTCGTCGCTTCTTAAGATTTTTGTCTTTTGATCTTCTTAAGATTTTGACGGGGTGATAGCACAAGACCTCGTAGGCCGGCATGATATAGGCATAGCAAATAAACGACACTAAAAATGCTCGTCTAGGATAGATAGATGCAGACATGTGATAGGAAAGATTGGAGGCAACTTATTGGAATTAATACAGTTCCACCTATCACTATGGGTCACGATTCTCAAAATTGGGGGAACGAGTGAGCAGTAATTTAATGATTTTAACATCACAAGAATCAATCGTTATAAACAAAAACTATAATAAAATCATATCATCGCAATTTAAGCGAGAATGCTTAAATTTGAGCTTACACAGGAAAGTATTTTTCATTGATGAATTTTGAATACAAATACTTATAATAGTAGTAGTCTAACATTGCATTCTATTATGCATTGTTTATAGGTACATAAAATATTCGAAAAATTAGTAACTTACTAGCAGCAAAATCACTTAATTGACTCAGTGGCGAACTAACGCTTTAGGTGTCAATTGTCGAGGGTTCAGGTTCAGTTGTTGCATCGGGATGAACATGTTCTCCTTATATATATTTATCATACCTACATTATTGACAGGCCTTTAGATTTTTACTTCGAATCTGGGTACCCTGTATATCCAACTTGGACAAGCGTAACGGGCCAATATCACGCTTGTCTCCCGTAGGGGTAGGCCACTGATCTCCATCTGCTACGATCTCAGCACACTTCCCTTGCTTCCTCCACACTCATTATTCTTCTCATGCAAGCCCGCCGACTACGGGTACTCTTGACCTGGCCTTTCTTAAAAACTACAGCAATTTGGTCAAAGTATGTTTTTCGTGGTCTTCCTCTAGCGACCTTTCCATCCACATTCGCAAGGTAAATTTCTTCTGCCAGTAGTCTTTCATCCATCCTTCCTGTATGCTCAAACCATCTAAGCATCCCTTTTTCAACTATAACTATAATATAATAAAAATATTTGTTTTATCATATATTTCTAACACCATGTACATTTATTTCCCACGCATCCATAATCCCACGGTCACGGAGCGTGAAAACGGTGCCCTAATACTTCGCACAACCGACCGACTGAATATAGTCAGACAAAAAGGAACTTTATCGCCGAAAAAAATATATCAGCTTCGAACTTTAATTGTATGTTACCTCTGTGAAATGAATATTCTCACGACATTTTACCGATGGGTATATATAGAGTAGTTTGAGACTCAACAGTTCAGTCGTTCAAAGTTTCCGAGTGGATTGGAGAGAAATTATTGTAGTGGCAAAAAGGTTTTCTCGCCGGTCCAACGCTCATTGTAACTTTTTTTATCATATGTTTATCCAGAAATCTATATAAAAAATATTTTAATCATATTATTATACAAAATAACTTTTATGTATTGGATATTGGTTAATGTTTAATCTCTTCTTTTTATTCCTACCTTCAATTCTGATCATTGTGACCCGAAATGATAGGCGGCTTTATGCTGATCTAAATTATTTGAGGTTGGGCATCCTGCTCGTACTGTGTCTTTATTTAGTCTTTATTATTTAGTTTATCTATGACCCCTAGAAGAATATTGCGTTGTAGTTTTTCGAGGTCTTGTATAACGATTTCCTTAAAATATAGTAGGGCGTGACAAGTAACCACAAGTTCATACAAGTGGCATATCATTTTCCAGTGGTCTGTACAACTATGTTTTAAAATTATCATTATGTGTAAAATGGTAATTTTTAAATTGGTATTATTTTTGTAAGGGTTAGAAAGGCAAACCAGCAAGTGTGTTATCTGATGCAAAGCAATCAACGCTGCCAATATACATCTGCAACACCACAGGTATTGCACAATCGATGCCGAGTTGTGCTCTAGTGGAATTTAGTGGTAGGAAGTAATTCGAAAAAATCCTTGGAGGATCGGACATATTTCACAACAGTCTTGTGAAAGGATTGTCGGGATACTCTGACTCGACTCCGTAAATAGTAGCTTCACTGACTGAGCCAATTAGATAGTTATTAACTTATTACATAAAATATACCTAATTTGTTGAAAAATGACAGCGACGTGGTTCGTCACCCGTCACGTCCTGATTTTCACAAGGGCGAGAAGCGACCAATTGAGAGCCGTTTCGCTGCGATGAATGGTAGCGGATGGAGCTCTGTAGTCTCTGCCAACCCCTGCGGGGGATAGGCGTGAATATATAAAAAATAAAAAAATACATAAAATAGAGTTTAGGTTCAGTTGTCGCATCGGGATAAAAATGGTCTCATTATATATATTTATCATACCTACATTATTGACAGGCCTATAGATTTTTATTTCGAATCTGGGTACCCTGCATATCCAAGTTGGACAAACGTAACGGGCCAATATCAACCTTTTTTTCAGAAATTGGGACATTTTTATCTTATAAAAAAATAATATTGACTGTAACAAAATAAAAATATTTGATTTATCATATATTTTTCACATCATATGCATTTATTTCCCACACATCTTCACTTGTTCAAAAAATTAATTATTAATGTACCTCTTAAAATTACCAACAACCTGTACTAAAATTTGAAACCAGATGTAATTAAGACGCATAACAAACACCTGGAACTTCAAGGGCCACTCCATGCCGGTAAATGGAAATCCTTAAAAGACGTTGAAACGAAAAAGCTTTTTCAATATGAGTTTAAGGGTCCATAAATTAACGCATCTAAGGTCTTCCAAGTGCACAATTTCCTTTCCTTTGTGATAATGATTAAAATTGGATTCTTATCAATTTCACAAATTAAGCTTATCATTAATAAATTTTTTCTATGGAATAGGAGGGCAAACGAGCAAACGTGTCACCTGATGGAAGGAAATCAACGCCGCTCATAGACAACCGCAACACTACAGGAGTCGCGGAAGCGTTGCCGACCTTTTAAGTATGTATAGGCTTGTTTTTTGAAAGTTCCAATGTCGTATCGGTTCGGAAAGACCGCCGAGGGTAGCCGGTCCCACAAACTGGTGGTGCCTGGAAAGAAGTTACGAGAGAAACGCACCGTAGTAGATATAGATGGCTTTATTGCTTCGTATGTCCTAAGATTATTTTAAATAATCAATTGATATATATAATCAATGGATAAGAAACATCTTATCATCAACATCAAAAATCATTAATCAGAATATCTGCAATCAATTAGGCTATTGGTGATTCACTTCCCGCCTCCCTAATCTTTGTAATTCATAGTATTAGTTTTAAGTAACAGCTTTAACTACAAATGTATTTTTTATAATAAAAATGCAGCCGATCTTTAAAGTTCCAGCGTTATCTTTAAATAAATTCAAACTTTGTTTTCAATTCAATGGCACACCTGACGTCCTGCTCTCTCTCTCTCTGCTCAGCAGATGACCTTAAGAAGGCAACGAATGATGCGGTGTCAGTAGGCAAGTTCTGAGCTGGTAGCGTGTGATCGCTGACTCGAAAAAGAAGAAACGTATTAAAGAAAGATTATGCAGTAAAGAGCATTGTTCAACTGTAAACTACCAAGATGATTAATCAGCCTGCGATACTTAATCTATTATTTGTATGTATTTATAATATATTAATGTCCTATTATATAAAAATGTATGTCTTGTATCGTATTATATATAAAATACATTTTTTTTAAGACTGCGAAAAAATATGAGACAGTTACTCTGTTTCTTCTTTCTCAGTGCGTTACGCTGTTTTCGAAGGTATGGTTGGTGGTTTATTAGTTTTAATATTGACGTCAAATAACCTATATTTATAATAATACCAATAATAATAATACCTTGTGAATCCATTTTGAAAACATAATGATTTTATGTTTTTTGTGAAATTCTCTTGAATGCTAAAGTACTTCACGATGACGCGGAAATATTTCTTGTCAACCATTTTTAAGCATCAGAACATTTCATTTAAAATGTTGTACAATCAAAGCAACGTCAACGGACAAAAGGAAAAGGATTTAAAAGGAAAAGAAAGCTAGGAGAAAGTCGCGACTCAAACATTCTGACAATTCCGCAAAAGTTACGCCATAAAGGCTGAAGATTTCCTTTTTATTTAAATATTCGATAAAACCCCTACACTTTTTCTTTGAATTTCAAATTTCCCAAGACTTGTGTTAAAAGCAAGTATGCGTTCTAAGCCACTTTTTTGCATATAAGTGTAGTGATATCATTTTTCATATACCTTAATATTTTGTAGATAAAAAACAATTCATATATTTATCACAGAGAATGGATGAAAGACGACTGGTACAAGAAATTTACGTTGCGGATGTGGATGGAGGGATCGGTAGGGGAAAATCAAGGCTAGCTTGAATGAAGAGAGTAATGAGTGTAGAGGAAGCAAAGAAAGTGCGCCGAGATCGTAGCAGATGGTCTCCGTCTACCCCTTCGGAAAACAGGCGTGATAATATGTATGTACATTTATTAAAATTAGTTTTGTTGTGTTCCAAGCTTATAAAAGAGCCACCCCATTTTTTCCGTGGGTGCCGTATGAGGCGATTATGAGAGCGTAGACCTAAGAATAAAAACTAATTTGTGATCTTCAGTTTGTCCGCCAAGCCTGAAGACCAACACCACTGAATTTTGAGAGACGCCAATGTAGTCCTTGTCTATATATTGTACATAAATACGTTATATAGTTTTTTTTTATGGGATAGGAAAGTAGACGAGCGGGCGTGTCACCTGATGGAAAGTAATCAACGCCGCCCCTAGCCATCCGTAGTGCCATAGGCATTGCAAAATCGTTGCCGTCCTTTAAGGAATGTAGGCTTGCGTTTAAATAAACCTACAAGTTTAGAAAACCAATTCAAGTTTATGAAACTCAACTAAAAATTACCTTTTAAGTTCTCATGGACGTAATTATTTCAAAATTGACGTTTAAAGTTATATTAACGTCCCCAGTTTTCATCTTAAACTTGTAATTAATTTTATGGTTTTCAACAAAAGCGATTATCCATTTCATCAAACTCCAAATTTTGAATATAACATTGATATAATTGCAAGGCATGTAGTAACAATTTATATTTTTATTGTTATTTTTATTTTCACAACCCGTAGTCATCCTACGGCTTGCCCTATGTCAGAGCTTCGGCCGCTTCGCTTAAATATCCGGTTTGGCCAAGCGGATTGCGGAAATACTTAGACTCAAAATTAATAACTGTAAGTCAGCGGTCGCTAAAGTGATGGTTTGCGAGAAAATTTCGCTAGTCCACAGAAAAATGTGTAATATACCTACTCATCACGTTATGTTTTAAGATGCATTGAAATAATTCAATTCATAACAATACGAGAAAAGTTCTTAAAACTTTCGTCATTGGATGAGCTGCTCGTAATGCATTGTATAATGCTAAAAGTTTGATATACTTAAATCATCTATGAATTGTATTTTTAACAGTTTATGTTCATTTTGTTTATTTTATTATGGTTTATTAATAAAGCTTTCATAATTAATATTTTTTTAAAATGGTATACGAAGGCATTATTTTCATTTTATTGATTTCAAAGTGGTAGAGCCATGCTGCAGACGAATACTTTGTCAAGAATGGCATATTATTTGTCTGTTGCATGAATGGGCCGGCTCGCCCGGGGAAGTACAACACTCCCGCAGAAAACCAGCTTCTGAGTGAGTAACTTAGCTCTCTCGCTTCGTCCGGTGAGCGGTTGAGTTCCGGAGGCTCAACATGTTTATTATCATACTTAATTACGAAATTAACCTATTATGATTTTTATTATGTTGTGCATTCACATTTATGATTTTAATGGCTCAAGTTTCTGTTTCTGGATGCGGCAGGAGCTTTTGAGTTTTATAATGTATTGGCTATTATATTATTTTATAAGAAAAACAACGTTTAAATTTAAATAATATACATTTACGCAATGATTGAGAGAAAGATGTAAACATAACAAAGATTTTGATACATATGTTTTCCTTCGATATATGTATGTATATATATTATTATAATATTATTTAATATTATTATTATTTTATATTTTACTTTAGTTACCGAGAAGTATTTGTTATCTATCTAATTTTAAATTGGATAACAAGCCTACACATACCTAAAGGCCGGCGACGCTTCCGTGACTCCTGTGGTGTCGCGGTTGTCTATGGATGGCGTTGATTGCTTTCTATCAGGCGGCACGCTTGATCGTTTGCCCTCCTATCCCATAAAAAAATTGCATATATCTCCTAATGTATGTTGGTATGGTGTAGTGATATATAATTGAGGTGGCGCTAAAAATTGAGATTCTAAACAATTTATTTTATAAGTGAAAAAAAAAACAAACGATTTAACGTGTACAAAAGTTCGTGAATATACTTAAGAAGGTTTAACAAGAAAACTTCTATCTTTACATAAAACTGCAGTGTCCGCGATCGTTGTTATGTAAAATGGACGTGTTTGTGGTTTTGAAAACCAAATTTATGATAAATATCAGTTTTAAATTCAAAAAGTTAGATCAGCGAAGTCTTAGTTTTCTCTGAAATACCTAGCGTATTGATTCTGTATTTCTTTATGTAATTCTTTATATGTAATTATGTATTTTTAAAACAAATTACAAGTGGTCAAAAAAGTTCGATGAGTTAAAGAGAAATGTTAACTTTTGCAAAGCCAAAAGAAGAAAAGTTACTTACCTACAATTATGATGACAGTTACAAGTTGTTGTAACTAATTTCGATGAATAAATGAAGGAAGTCAGGGCTACGCAATATCAGAGAGAAGAGTAGACAGGGATAGCGAGTGCTTTCGAATTGTTGCACCTCACTAAAGACAGAATAGTTGTGCTGGTTACGTTAAAAATTTTTTATCTACGGGTAAGATTATGAAATAAGGAAGTAATGGGAAGAAGGTAATAAAAGAAGAGGAAAGGAACTGGGCCCCTGGATCGCAGAAACGGAGTAAAGAAAATATAGTAACGGCCTTATTGTTCGTTACAGATTTTTAATTAATTTATTTATCTTCACGGATAATCTTTGCCTAATCTATATTATAATCAGACCTATTACGGTCCACTGTTAGAAAAAGGCATACACCAAGGCGTGCCGCTGCCTGATCCTCCGCTACTTGCATCCTGTTTCTGCCAGCTATCTTGTACTTCGAATTAGTTTTAATCGTACAAGGTAGGCTCGTAAGTCAGATGTGTTAATTCAAAAATCATTGTAAATATTAACATAATCTCGTAATAATGCAGGTTTTGGGAATTAAAATTAATAATATAAATTAATATTTTTTAAAGAGCGGAGATATAAAATGGTGTTTTTATCCCTAACTCCTTTCGACCATCTATAGAACCAGCTACCTTCAGCGGTATTTCCGAATCAATACGACATTTGTTCTTGTTGGTTATCGTTGAATAAAAAAATAACACCATTTAACGCCGATATTCTGATAGATATGAATCGATTGGTGTTATATAATCGTCGTCCAATTAGACGACGTCCTGCGAGGCACCCCAGGTACCGCTGGAGAGACATGATTGAGGATGACTTGCGTAACCTTCAAATCTGAAACTGGCAGGAGGTAGCGCAGGACAGAGCACGGTGGCGTAATATCTGTTCGGAGGCCAACATCCATTTTGGGTCACTGGGCCAACAAAGTTAGTTATTTTTTAGTTCAAAGCGAACTCAGACAGGTGATGTGCGTGTTAAAACAACCACAGACCGCAGTTTCCAATCTCACAAGTACCGCACCATTTGTCATAATAATATTTGTAACATTACCTATAGTATAAAGTAAAATTTATCTTTAACTTTACAACTAATATGATTTTTAAAATCTTTCAAGTTGTCATCATTAAAAATACAGTTTTAATTGGCCTACCTGAAATGTATGTCGCCTTGATTCCCATGATTATCAGGTGGTTAGACCATCGCAGATTGTTGTCTATTATTATTCAGGAAGACGCTACTTCTCTACTAATATTCCTTCATATAGTCACTTCATACAAAATCCATGAAGTGGGTCGGTCCAATTCTGTGCGAGAAATGTTGTGATATGATGCGTAATAATTTGTCGGATATATATTTAAATATTATAAGTTATTGTAAGAACGAATGAGTGTATGGCAACCAAAAAGGCTTGAATACAATGTCTTGTCCTTGTGTAATATTTTAAAACCTCACAGAAACATTTAAAACAGAAATTTTGTTGCAGAAATTCGGTATTAAATTAAAAGTACTATTACGTAAAATGTTTCAAATTTTCTTTGCTCTTTCCATTTTTTCTTTTCAATTCTAAAGTAACATTTCACAACATTTCACTAACAAATTTCACTAACAGATGTGAACCAGTGAAACGGTAACAAAAAATTTATATATGTTCGTTTCAATGTAAATAAAGTTTAAAATTTTTGTATTTAAATATACAATAAAATTTGTGGATAGTCAAATGTTTTACTTAGCTAAGATCCACGACAAGCAAAACGATAGCAGAAAATTAATAATGTGTGTTTTTTGTGCTGGATGAAGTGGATTTATTTGGAACTTAAACCAAAAGTAGTACCAGGAGTAGACTCTACGGAAGACAACGATAAGATAACTTTTTGGTTGTCTACGGAAGAGTCTACTATATCTGAAGATGCCTCGTGTTGGGGCGAAACACGTGTCGTTTATAAGATGGAAAAGTGGTAATGTGTGTTTGGTGTTGTGTATAGTGGTTGGTGGGTGGAGAATTGATGGCCGATTTTCGGATCGCGGTCGCGGATCTTAGCTAAGTAAAACTTTTGATTATGCACATAGTGATGAATTTCCGCAAAGTAACGCCTGACTCCATTAATAACAATAAAATTTGTAAAATTCCCTGTGCTTACTTTAGGGTAAGGAAGTAAATACTGGAAGGGGAGAATGTAAGTAATGGGAGGGTAAAGGATCTATAGCGAAAATAAGCATATATTATGAAATTATGAAGTTACAATTGTGTTGATATCTTCGAAATATACGTAAGGCTAAGAGCAGTATTTACACCTGCACGGGGAGATATCGAGACAGCTGTCATTTTCACTAGCACCCCGATATAACGCGACGTCAATACACCCATGTAACGTCTAATACATTTCGCTCGTTATCCGCGCGGGAAATCAATTTTCCTTTCCCATTGGGATTGTACCCACTACCATTACTCATCCTATACTTCTATTTATAGCTGACTATCGGGGACATCGGATAAAAGCTTGCTTTTAGCGAAAAAAGTCTGTTCTATTATTTATAGTATTAAATATTTCTTTGATAAAAATACGTATTTGAGTATTATATATTATATGTGTATTAAGATAACTTAATTTCCTTAGTGGCGAAGCAACCGTTTACGGAATTAATGGTCGCGAGTTCAATACCCTTTTTTATAGTATATGGTGACAAATGCGATAATTAATCTAGCGACACGCTTCGCTTCATTAATTATAGCATTCCATAGACATCAAAACACCATAAGCATTTCAATGTCGTATGGGTTTGAAGGTGCGTGCGATGAAGTTTCGGGAAAAACGCACTGTACTGGATCGCCATTCCAGGCGCATTTCCATGGGGGGTAAAAAATTATATATCATATGTACATTGATATAGAAAAGTAAGATCAGAAAAGTAAGTATATAAGTTATTCTAAGTTACTTGTTTTATTCCCGGCACAGAATAGGTTCGCCTCGTTTATTCCCGAGTATAGTTTATCAGGGGACTATGGGGGCAAATACTAAAGGATAGGTAGCAGCGTCTATCTAAGTATATAAGTAAAAATGTATTTGCGATCCCTAATTTGCCAATCAATTTGGAGGAAGGCCAATACTGGTACGGCTTATTGATCGATTGAAGGCTTATAAACTGATGATTTAGACCACCGTCTATTGACAAGCGGAACATATTCTTCAGACAGCAACTTTTTTTACAATGTTTTCGGTAACTTTAGAGGGTGTAGTAAATCCACAATTGAAATAATATTTTCAGACGTATGAGCGCCTAACTTCGAACACATTATGCAAGCGTTCCACTGAATTCATATCATACACGATATTATCGCCGCTATAGAAAGTCTGAAAATGACAAAACTAAAAATACAAATTATATTTTCACCTTATTAGTATAATCATTATGAAGGCATTACAGCCTCGGGTGGGTCTTATCCTGGTTCAGTAAATTTTTCCAGTCGGATCTTAATTTAGCTTTTATAGCACACCGATTGCCCCTAAGTCGTCCTGAACTCCATCTAGCCATCTGAGCTTAGGCCTTCCGTGGAATCTACGACCAATTTTGATTTTTTTATTGGTATAAACACAGTTTTTTTACTTAAGTAGGGATAAAGTAACGCTCATATCCATATAAAATAGAATAAAGAGATAATCTCTTGAGTATACGGTATCGGTAGGAATCGGTAGGAAGTAGTTTCTTCACGAACTGAGCGTCTGAAAGCCAATTACGGCGCATACGGAACCCGAGCGAGAACTTTGATAATGTGCCAGACTAATTGGGAAATATTGAGAGATGATATTATCATTCTAATTATGTTTTGACACTAATAACAATAGTATTCTCGGTAATTGCTTCCAATTTTCCAATTAATTTTGGGGAAAGGGGAAAGAGGAGTAGGAGGAGGAAGGGGAGTGGAAGTTGGAGGGTGTTGGGCATCCGGAACTCAGGCCGCTCACCGTACGAAGGGCGGTAGCTAAGCTACCACTCAGACACTGGTTTTCTGAGGGAATGAGGTACTTCCCCGGGCGAGCCGGCCCATTAATGCTACAGACAAATAATATGCCATTCTTGACAAAGTATTCGTCTACAGCGTGGCTCTACCACTATAAAAACATTAATTGCACAATATACTTACATTTCATTAATTGCATAGTGAAACTGGGTAGAAATAGCTCAATTTGATTGGTATATATTTGTCCTCTAAGGCCGAGGGTTCGATTCTACCATTCGACATAATGAGAGCTCTAGTTATATAGTCTATATTAAATAGTTGCGTCCTCTTTTTAACCGCTTGGCTGTCAAAAACGTAATATCACGTCAGGCAGTGCGCACCCCGTACTCCAAATACATGATTATGACGTCGATACCAATATTTTATTACTCACTATATAATGCGTCATAATGAAATAATATGCTGACATTTAATAAAAACATGTTCCAACTTTTTTTTGTAAGTTAATTATTTAGGATTTAGTTTAAAAAAATTGGCAAGCGCAATACTACCGCATTAAATATTCTGTATCACTTTTAGTTTATCGTATTAAGTTTAATTATTGTCTAACATATTATAGCTTTAAGTCGTGGTAAATGTTGTGTAACAAATCTTACTAGTCCTACTAATATTATAAATGCGAAAGTTTGTGAGTATGGATGTATGTTTGTTACTCTTTCACGAAAAACCTACTAGACGGATTTGGATGAAACTCTACACTTTTATAGGTTATACATCGGAATAACATATAGGCTACAATTTGTAATCATTTTATGCAATTTTGGTCGTAATATAACGATACATGTCAATTAAGTCGGAAAAAAATCTGGCCTCTGAGAGCTATCTTGGCGTATGCTGCCTAAACCATTGGAGTTACACAAAGATGATGTACAGTAGGATTGTTTGTCTTGAATAGTTCTAAATAAAAGTCTGCGACAGTATATACCTTTCATAAATTAAGTATTATTATTTATTAGCCATAATAAAGATATTTATTTAAAATGATCTGTCACGAAATTTAATGTGGCAGACCAAATTCCACGCGAGCGAAGCCGCGGGCAAAAGGTAGCACATACATATTTTTTATTCTATCAATTAAAGAAGGTTCAATAATGTTTAACTTGTAATGTCAGCTCTAATAATATACAGCAGAAGCTTGTGGTTAACACCGACCTCTTTTATTTTTGAGCAGCGAACAATTTTTCCGAAATTCAAGTTAACTACAACTAGCCTCGTGGGGCTGACCGCTTTCATTTTTAAGTCAAACTTTAATCAAGAAGCATTGGCAATCATCTATTATACTGAAATCTAGATATTTGGAAAATATAAATTTGAAATTAGTTTTTAAATGCGAATACAAACAAACTATAAGTGTTGACTATCAGTCATGTTAGGAAAAATTTGGTAAAAATTTCATATTAATATCAAAAGATATTAAATGTCACCAGAGTCTGAGCCAGTATGAAATTGTAGACCAAGTAGAAGAATGAGCAAGCGTTTCATCTGACAGGTACAGCATTAGGACATTTCTCACTTCCCGTACCTAGCATAATCAATAAATTACCTCATCCAAAAATGTTGAATAGGGCAATCTCATTTATTAGTCCCACACATACGCCGTGTTTGCCACTACATGAGACATCCTCAGGTAAACATTTTTAAGTGGTAGAGCCACGCTGCAGAAGAATACTTTGTCAAGAATAGCATAATATTTGTCTATAGCATGAATGGGCTAGCCCGCCTGGGGAAGTGCCACACTCTCGCATAAATATGGCATCTGAGTGGTAGCTTACCTACCGCGCTTCGTACGGTGAGCGGCCGAGTGCCGGAAGCCCAACACCCTCCCCCTCCCTCTACCCCTCCCCCTCCCATTCCCACTCCCATACTTAAAGGTCGGCAAAGCTTCCGCACTGCCTATGGCGCTGTGAAAGTCTATGGCCGGCGTTTATTGCTTTCCATCGGGTGACACGCCTGCTCGTTTGCCTTCCTATCTCATAAAAAAAATAAAAAAAAGACTACGGAAGACTCCTATTAAAACAGATTGTATTGAGTACATACCCATTGTCAATGTTCACATGGGTCGCTACGCGTATGACTATGAATATTCTCGTGTCGGAAGTAGTTTATGCGCGAACCGAGCGTCTGAAAGCCAATTACACCGCACAGACCTCTGCCGAGAATATCGATAATGGAGCAAACTAATTGGAACACGCTTAGAGAGTGTATTGCCCGCTGAGCTTTGAAAATTCAATTTTGCATCCGATAAGGGAATGGAAACGTAAATTTTATTTAAATAAAGCATATGCCAATGTATGTATATCAAATACTATATGATGGCGTGTTAGAATTAATGGTGGCAGAGCTACCAAGAATGCCAAGAATGACATAATATTTGTCATGAATGGGCCGACTCACCCGGGGAAGTACCACACTCCCGCAGAAAACCGGTGTACCTGACTGAATTTCATACTGGCTCTGACTGGTAGCTTACCTAGCGCGCTTCATACGGTGAGCGGCAGAGTACCGGAAGCCCAACACCCTCCCCCTCCCTTTTCCCCTCCCACTCCCCCTCCCATTCCCACTCCCATAATGACACTACTTAAAGGTCGGCAACGCTTCCGCACTGCCTATGGCGCTGTGAAAGTCTATGGGTGGCGTTGATTGCTTTCCATCGGGTGACACGCCTACTCGTTTGCCTTCCTATCCCATAAAAAAATATCATTATTTTATTTTCTTATTCAATAGACAAAATTAATTGTATTTATTATATATGGATTGTGGCATTCGTAGAATGTTGGTTTTTATAAAATAAGTATAATAATTGTAATTTGTGTATAATAAATTATTTAGCTGTTTTTTATGGATTGTTTTGAAGTAATTTTATTTGTTTGTTAAATAATATATTTTTGCTATGCTGATGCAAGTCTATTTAAAGATTCTTTGTTCGTCT
The DNA here is from genome assembly GCA_031353405.1 of Baronia brevicornis. Taxonomy (NCBI): domain Eukaryota; kingdom Metazoa; phylum Arthropoda; class Insecta; order Lepidoptera; family Papilionidae; genus Baronia; species Baronia brevicornis. The sequence goes on from JASFAT010002234.1 coordinate 81,637, forward strand.
TTTCAATGTTCTGTATAAAAGCCAAAATATAGTCGGAGCGAGATTCATTCTAATTCCAACCGCCGAAATAATTTTTTTTTATATATTCACGCCTATCCCCCGCAGGGGTTGGCAGAGACCACAGAGTTACCAATCATCGCAGCGAAACGGCTCTCTATTAGTCGCTTTTCGCCCTCGTGAGAATCAGGATATATTTCTTCTTTTCATTTATTACCTTAATACTGAAAACTGTGAGCTAGAACTATTTATTGCGTCTTGGTATAAATAAATAGCCGCCATTCGTCCCTATTTCACTTCGCACGCATACTTTTCTGCATGGGCATCTGTCATATGTCAATTGTTTGGACTGCCCATCGACCGAAAGCAGGTCGATGCTCGAGGTCGGCCTCGAGGTTTTATGCCATCGATGCCTCATAGTAGACTGTTGCCATTTAAAGTTCGGGCTCCTTCTTAACAATGTGTTTGTATTTTAAAGATTATTATTATTAAAACTAATCAAAACTTCAACGTCATCTCGAATATTCTATTATCGTCCAACGTCGGCCATAGGTCTCTTCTTAATTGTGTGCGTTTGCCCATAGTCGCCATTGGATACATAGATTGACAAGCCCTCTATTTCGCACTAGAAAAGATCATTTATAGATCAGTTGTATGTCTTTATTTAAAATATGAACTCTATT
>JASFAT010004563.1:0-22925 GCA_031353405.1 Baronia brevicornis
TTTTAAAATTTGAATATGCTTGCAATGTACTCGTATATGTACATACCTACTTATTTACTAGTCACGCAAACATTTGTGTGAGGTTAAATAGTATTTAAAAATAAGTGCTTCTTGTACCTTTGATACCTTTTTTCTTTTTTTTACAGCCTATATATGTCCCACAACTGAACACGGGCGAATGCTAATTGAGGGGGTAATTAGACTCAGACTAAATATCTGTAGGTTATATATACACATATATGTAAATAAAGTACGTCATGTTTTATTTAAATTTGAATTTTGACATGTAGACAGTCTAATTTTTGATCTAGTTAAAATCCGTAACAAGCAAACAAAAATTAAGACTTTGTCTCTCTACGGTTTTAGTCGTGTCAGATGTGTGTTTGATATTATTTAACTAATTGTATCTAATTAGTTAAATAATATCAATATCAGCCAGCGGCAATCCACTGCTGGACATAGGTCTCACTCAAGACGCGCCACCTGGGCCAGGTGAAGGTGAAGATCAGGCTAGGTAGCGCTTCTTGGGGGAGGTCTATTTCCAGCAGTGGACTGCGGCAGGCGGTTGATTGATTGATTGATTGAAACCTACTAAATTACTACTCTGGTTCAACGACTCATAGTGTGACCTGGCTTGGCGAGAATACGCTACTGATTATGGTGTTGTGAGCTGGCCGAAACTCTCTTAAGTTGGTGATTACCACATCGCCCCACCGATACCCAAGGCAGTGTTTCCAAGTATTTTAGCAGCGTGGTCTTCTCCCGGCCTCCCCAGGTGACCGAACCAGCGTAGTATGTGCGCTTTTCTCCGATTATGGTCACAAGCTCTTCATTTAATTAGTTTTAAACTTATTAATTTTATTTAATTAAATATTGAATGTTTTTAAATATTTCTTAAAGTGAGTAATTAATTAGATAATAAGCTCTGGATATAAAAAATTGTCTTTATTTAAACTGGTATTATTTATTCAAGTAATTCGCTTTCACAACGAACGTCTGTTATTAGCGAGACGCTTGTCGCCTGTCACGACCCTTTTCGTTATATTGCATATTTAAATATTGAAGGAGTAAAGAAACTCGTATATTATTGTCTCGGTAGACGCAATTGTTGCCGCTAGCGAAAATTGCACATCCATCATCTACCCCTTCTCACGCCTACGGAAAACGGTTTCTTTTACGAGTTTTTAATCTTGAAAATGTAGAACTAACGTTTAAATTTCTGTTTCTCAATTATCTCTGTAATATTTGATATAAAATGTGGATACCGAAGTATTCACACATAAATTGCTTTTAACATTACATAAAACGAGCAGCATTAAAATCAATGTTTGGATTTTGAATGAACAGAAATTGATGTCTTTAAATACATACTTATATATTACATACGCGTTGAGGTCTTATACTTTAGAATATTATGATAGTCTTGAACGAATAAATGTTTTCAATATATTTTTATTAATAATGAATGAAGTTGAAATAAGGTTTATAGAAGTATTAAACTCTTATGAAGATGCAACTTTATAAAAATAAATATCTAAAAGCAGTTGAGTGATTGTTATAAAAAAATAACACAAACACAAATCAAATAATATAATTAATAGTTGAGTCATTACAGGGCTATATTTTTAAGGGAATGTTATCTTTTTGGTATGCCAACAAGTGTAGATTTCTGAATCAGAAAAGCTACAATCTTGTATAAATTGTTTTGACATTTATTAAACGTTGGCTCAAAAGTCGATTCTCAAGTATGCAAGTCATGATACTCAAGGTTATATGTTTCAATTCCGGTTTTTCATAAATATTTCGTACCTTTTGGAACTATACGAATAGTTTCATAACACAATACTTTTTCCAAATTTGCTCTTAGGCAATGTTTTCTATAGTTAACTTATCTTAAGGTAGAACTTGATGAGTTAGATATATTACGATAACGTAATTGAACTGTGGAATTAAATTAAAATTACAATTGATAAAGTTATCAATTTTGATAGATGTGATGTGATAATCACCGCACATACTATGTAGGCATGTATGGTGCGGCAACAAATACTTTATTGTTTGAGGATTTTTATTTTAATCACACAATGTAATGTAAGTACAAAACCCTGAAATTTTAGATAAATAGTCGAAATATAATAAAGGAGTCTAAAGGCTGCCTCAAAAACCAAACACATTTACTCACTTTTTTAATGGTTTTTTTTTATGATGTGGATTGAGGTAACTGAAGCAGCAATAAGCTGGTCATTTATTAGAATACCAACAACCATTAGAATTGATGAGTATTGGGGTCTTGTCTCAAACGTCACAAAAGGCTGGCAACGCATTTAAGACGCCTGTAGACCTGTGGGCGGTGTGCTCGTGCTTTTTCTCGCTTTGCTATATATAAAAGAAAAACATTATATGGAATGCCTCCTGGCCACTTTACGATTTCAACGATCACCGCAGGGTGGCTAGCAGAAACTGGATACGCAAAACAAAAGATCAGGTTAGTTTGCGTGGCTCGGGAGAGGTCTATGTGTAGCAGTCGACTGCCATAGGCTGTTAATAATAATAAAAATTTAATAAAAGCTCATTAAAAAAATCAACTTTTTATTATAGATATATTAAATAAGAAATAATATATATTTTATTCAAAACATATCTTAGTGTGCTATGAGCAATATCAAGTTTTAATATAAATGTGTTTATTTCATTGCTTTCAACCATATGTGAATTGGTAGTTTTATGAAACAGTTGAAAAACTTAATGTTTTATTAGCGTTATTAAGTTTAATCATCGAAGTATTTATTTCGACACTTTCAACTTTCCTTTCTACCTCATCAAGTTCCTTCATCTGTCTTTGTTTTTCTTTGATCATGTCCTGACGTTTTCGTCTTGTTTTTTGTAAATCTGTAAAATCGTCTTCAGAAAATGTTTTACACTTCACCTTACCGTCATTGTTAGGTTTATCTAAATTTTTAGTATTACTTTTTCCAAAGTTGCCTTGGAAAAATTGCCTGCTATTATGTATTATACCATTTTCTCGCATCTGGCGTGGGTATGAATTATAGTTATTTGTATACCTTTTCTTACACTCTGGACACAATAATATTTGGTAAGATCTTTTGTTTAGTTTATAGAATTCGACAGGATTCTCTGAAGCATATAAAAATTCATTTTCATGTATATTTGAACTAAGCCCATTTTCTTTAGTAACGTCCGTTATTTTTCCAGTTTTGGTTTTTTTTATAGGAAATAGTTTTCTTTTCTTATCTTTTGTAGTTGCTGAAGTATCAAGCTTATTATGGGAAAAAAACGGGAACCTTAAATTTCTCAGACCTCTGAAAAAACGTGTATGTTAATAAATATTAATTGGTTCTTATAATTATATTAAGTACAACTATAGAAGTGAGTTTAATACATATATTAAAGTACTAATGTATTGAATGAATAACAAATCACCATTACAACATCACAGGTAAAGCCAAAGCTGTGATTGGATGTATGTGGTCAGGGAGTATCTTTGCCCAGCCGCTTGTCCGGTATTTATGGTATTGATACACAGGTACGAGACCCAGGCCTCCCGAGCTAGTACCGTATCACTCCATCGTCTTCCGTTGCGGTAGTATCATATCCCTATTATCCTGTCTAAATTTATCTTTTCTTTCCCCTGCCTTTTTCTTTCTTCTCTATCCTTTTCCCTTTCTTTCCGCCAATCCACGGGGTGCCGTGATGTATGGGGGCGAGCTTAGTTGCAAGTGTGCCGACCGTCCCGAGTTCTCAGCATGCGGGGCTCTTTGATCTTTGACCTTCATCCTCCTTTGCGGCTCGTGGGATTCACTATGACAAATCTTAATATACCTAATTCGTTAAAAAATGACGGCGACGTGGTTTACCACCCATCACGTCCTGCTTCCCACGAGGGCGAGAAGCGACAAACGGAGTTTTTCGCTACGATGAATGTGAGGGGAAGGATGGATGGAAAGATGGATGAGTGTGAAGGAAACCAGGAAGGTGTGTCTGAATCATAGCGGATGGAGATCTGTAATCTTTGTCTAACCCTACAGGGAGACAGGCGTGACTGTAGGCGGTATGTATGTATATATAAAAATGTATTTATGCATATCAAAATACAGTTTTGAAGCAAATTCTTTTGTCTTAGAAATAACGATCTCATTTAAATTTAATTCAATGTCCGAAAATACTGCACGATAAAGAATATTTTTCAGGTAGGTAGGTGTACGTTAAGCTATTACTTAGACGTTACTATTAAATAATGGTCACTGAGGTGGAATATAATTTTGATACAATATATGTCGATAAAAACAAACTAATCATAATAAAAAAACTTAAATTGAATAGCAGCTGAAAGTCGATTACACGGTAAGAGAAAAAATAAAGTAAATAGTATCACAGCATTTCACGAAATTAAACTAGAGAGAATAGTAACTGAACCCTGGGTAATTTTAAGACATATGTTCTATATATTCTAGTATAGTTTGAAGATCTGAAACAATAAAAAAAAAATATTACCCTTTCTTTCCGGGTTGTTGCAGGCCTTCAACTAATCCTTCTTGATACATATTTTTGGATAAATAATCGTGATTATGAACAATTTTATTACTAGTTGTTTGAGGTAAATGTTGATTGTTGTTCCATAAAAGCTTAAAATTATTGGAATCAATTTTAGGTGCATTAGAGTATTGTTCATCTGCTTCATCAGTCACTTCATCAAGGTAATCACCAAATACGTCATTTTCTTTTCTGTCCGAGTAGAAGTTAATTAAGTTTCCATAGTCGCTGTTGTGTTTAAAATTTTGCAACCTGAAACATGCAATAATAATTTTGTTTAATGAGTAGTTAAAGCAAAAGTTTCTAGGCAACAAAATGTTTTCGCTTACAATTCTAAAATATTAAAAAGTAAAATAGTTTACTTAGAATGTACCAAAAAATGTTAAGTAATTACTTTCCAAATACGCATATTTACATAATATGTTAATATTATCTATCTGTAATATCAATTCTTATTTTTATTACTTACTATAATTATTGTTATTAACTTGTCTAAACATTTGTAATTACTTGTAACATTTGAAATGTATAATAGATTTATTACGACATAGATAGAATTTAAGAAAAAAATAACAGTTTTTTTATTATAATACAATTAATTGTTTTCTTATATTATCCAAGAAGAAAATTTATTGAGATCACTGATCATTTACATATATGTACATACATATATATAACAAAGGGGTAACAAATAATAATACGCGTTAGATAGAAGACCGCGTAGATAGAAGACTATGCATAAGCAAAGCAGAAGACTATGCGATTGAGAAGATTCGATATTGAGAAGACGTCATTGTAACGAAAAAAGTGATGTTGCTACGACTATAGGATAATGAAGTAAATGTTGAAATGTTTTGAATATTATAGAATTTTAATTTTTCTGAGAATGTCATAGATTAGGGAATGGTTAGGAATGTGGCTTCGTTGTTTCATTGAGCTTGTGGTACAGGAGTATCCAAATGAGAGCCATAAGCTTGTGAATATGGGTGATTTTCTTGTCACACAACTTCCCTAATATTTATTTTCTTTGTTTGATCGGATCTGCTGCTTGCTAAACCCAATTAAATCTATAGGATGTTGGGGCTATCTTGTTTCTTATAATTAAAATCTCTTTTATTTAACTTAAAATTTAATTAATAAAACTATTAATATAATTTAAGGATTAAAAATTTCATAATATTATTAACATAAAGATTCGTGAATATTATATGACTGTTAATATGAATTATTTTTAAAAACTATGATTTGTAGGTTAATTATGAATTTTTAATGTACAATTAAATTTAATTTTTTATGTAAAATTATTTTATGAAGGGGCGGCATGTATAACTACATTGATAAATGAATCACTAATGTAATAAAACCTTTTATTTGAATATAATAAAACTTTTTATATTATATTACTTCTTTTTAAATTCGTAATTCTAAAATTTAAAATAGAAAAGAAATAAATTGTTTTATATAAAAACAAAACGTTAGTTCGACTGACGTCTTTCTGCTCACATAACACCTTTCCAGCATAAGAAAATGTGATATAAAATGTAAATTGATAAAGTGTGAATAAAGTATGAATAAGACATAAATGTACAGTAAATAGAAAAACAAATTAATTTAATTTGGAAGAATTTCAATTACATCGAAGTTAAAACCCGAATAAGATCCCGTGTGTCACCGTAAGCAGTACGGCTGACATGTTAAAGTACTAAGTACTAGGAATCGGTCTCGAAGAAGTCCCGACTTCTAGGTAGTTACTTAAATGACTCACGCTATAGAAAATGCTGCCCGGAGGATAGCACCCACATATAATTGTCTTTTTAAATATATCGATTTGGCTCAGAAGGCACTTACTCATTTCCGTCTTTTTGTCCGAATGGAAAATTATCTTCGGAGTACGAATTTCCAATAAAATTGGCTACGTCAAATTGGGCCACTGGTTCTTTTTCAACTTGTATATGGTTGTGACGTTTATATTTTTCTTTATTACCTTGTGTTCTGAAATATTCTGGTTTACTTTTTCTTTCTAACTCTGTTATACGTTTTACTTTATGCGACGTGATGTCATCATTAAAATAGTGGTAACAAAAAGTTATGTGAAAATATAATAGCAAACTTAGTATACAAAAATATCGTGACATTTTCACGTGTCATTATCGATCTTGACATGCAATATATTTTTTTACAATTATATTGATCCTCTTTTTGTTATCTCCATGTGTGTAATAAATATTTCAAAAGTTCAAAACAATTTTTAACATTTTCGACTTCTAGAATTCAAGAGTGCACATCTATCCCAAAGTGACCGTTAATGTGAACGAAAATTTTTTTATGTGGAGAGCATGAAACGGGAACTTAAGCCAAAAATAAAACTCTCACCATATGAAAAAATTAAATAAATAAAAAATTAAATATTTTATAGGACATTTTATGACAAAGGGCAAATAATCGTCGTATTTTGAGTTTATAATTAAACATGTCAGTTTTTTCTAAATACATTAATAATTTTTCATTTTGTTTTTGTCCTTTTTACTGTGTCACTGGTATGACTGACTTGATAGTGGCAGAATTTATTGATAGTTGCCATAAATAATAAATTGAAAAAAACATATTGATAAATATAATAGTTTAGAAATTATAAGAGTTTAAAAATTATAAGAGTTTATTTATCATGATAACTTTACTTATGGATGTGAAGATGTATTGAATGCATTGTCTGAAATCTAGAAACTATAATAATAAACGTGGATGTTTTTTTTTGTTATATTGTTATTTTCTAACAATGTGTTTAAAAATGTATTTCCGTCAACTGCCCTGCGTAGATTCCTTCAGAAATGGAGAGGCCCGTACGCAGTAGTAGTAGATAGACCTATACATGAAAGAAAGTTTCAAAATTAAAATTAAAATAAAAACAACATATAATTTTCTAAAATAATTTTAATTAAGACTTGTTTCAATCCATTACATTTTGAGCACATATCTTTGTTCATGGCAAGTCTATCGCTCCACCTACTTTATGTCAACCCTTTAGATATGCGAAAAGGGATTTAGCAATGCAAGCAGTTGGGAAAGGGTCGTGTAACCCTGCTTAATTGTTATCTTGAAGACGAGTAGGGCAGGACCGTCACGCAGATATACGTCCTATATATTTTAACTAATAGTATTGTTGTAAAACAAGAAGGATATAAATAATTATTAAACATTGTGGCTTTGATAAACTTGAAAATATTTTACCTAACTGTAGAAATATCAAAGTAATTTTATTTATCGTCGACTAAATCATCAGAATTGGTGAGTTCTATTATGAGTAAGTTTTACACGAAACTGATTTTCTTTCATAGTTCGAGAAATTCTTATTAAAACTATCTTAATTTAGGTATAAAAAGAAATATTTTTTAAAAACAAATACGAAGTATTCCGTTGGATAGGTTTTAAGATTATTTAAAACCTTAAATTCATCACTACACCTGTACTACTTAACGTCTTTACTTAAAAATCTACTGGCTGGATATTAGCCTTTTTTTAAATTTAAAGCGTGGTCGTAATCACCGTGCGTAGCGGGCGGGTTGGGGATTGCAGTTTCTTCTGCTCATGTATTGGTAGTCGGCCTCATAGTCACCTCTGTGTTTCGCCAAGGGGAGGTAATGGTATAATACTATTTCTTTATTTTATTCAGTACATCATACAGCAACATGAATTTAATTTTAATTACTGCTTTCTCTATTTATCAATATTAAGATTTGAATGAAATAACCGCTGTGACAATGATCAATGTTCGCTTTGGGACACGCTATCTATAGAAATACAATATCGAGGTTGTCGTTATCTTACAAGGGTTTGTTTATTGTTTCTCACACATATCACTTGTATTATTATATTCACTCAGAATTACTTTACGACTAAGTATGCTCATGCCAAGAAGATGTATGATGATAGGCCCAACACATATACTTAAAATTATGAATTACACCTAATTTATACTAAAATGCAATTATAATTATACTAGCTTTTGCCCGCGGCTTCGTGTAATTTGGTCTGCCACATTAAGTTTCGCGACAGATCATTTTAACTAAATATATTTTTTTTTACTTAATGTATGGTTCACAATTTTGGTCATAGTGGCTTCCACATAAAAGGTAGATATGCTGTCGCGGACTTTTATTTAGAACTATTCAAGACAAACAATCCTACGGTACATCATCTTTGTGTAACTCCAATGGTTTAGGCAGCGTATGCCAAGATAGCTCACTTAATTGACATGTATATAACGACCAAAATTACATAAAATCATTACAAATTGTAGCCTATATGTTATTCTGATTACTACTATTATTGTAAAGTTTCATCCAAATTCGTCCAGTAGTTTTTTCGTGAAAGAGTAACAAACATACATCCATACTCACAAACTTTCGCATTTATAATATTAGTACGATAGGATACACATAAACATTTTGAACATTTTGCGGTTTCTCGAACTTTTTTTCCGTCGATAAGAATTGTTTTCAGCTATAACATTGTTAAAGTTGTATTTAATGTAAATGGACGTATGTGCGTTACATATCACATTTCAGAGCTGGCGGAAGGCTCGTATATTAATAAAGTTAATTACGCAGCGCGCGACACGGTGACGGTTGACTGACGTTCCGTAATTGATAATTCAATACGGGAAGGGACAGAGTAGAGTTTTATATGTTTTATTACTTTTATATGTGTATTAATGGGGTTCCTTAACTTATTAATTTATAATGCAGTGAAAGAAACACTTTTGTAGAAAACTGATTTGTACCAGAATCGTCTTCTTAATCTTTTTTCGTAGCAGAAAAAGCAAACGAGCATGAGGGCAAGTGAAACTAAATTTTTTTCATTTGTGGCAATAAATTGCGACTGAATTGTTCGTTGGTCTAACGCCAACTATCGAGGTGGTGAGGATGGCACTTTTTTAAGACGAATATTCCAATAGAGTCATGAAAGCAGACTGAATGCGGTGGGGAAAATGAAAGTACTAATAAGTGTGTGTAGGGTTACATTGAATGATAGAATAAGAAATGAAGATATAAGAGTGCGATGTAGAGTAAAGGAAGGTGTCATAACAAAAGTTGAGAAAGGGATGCTTAGATGATTTGGGCAGTAATGAGTGTGGAGAGAGCAAGGAAAATACGCCGAGAACGTAACAGATGGAGATCTGTGGACTCTGCCTACCCCTACGGGAGACAGGCGTGAAATATGTATGCATTTCAATAGTGAAACTGCGTGGATGGCAAGAGGCTAAAAAATTTCTCCGAGAAATCGCCATAATATAATACGTTTGATAAAATACGCTTAGAGATGACACATAATTTCGTATTTATATTAAATTGCTTATTGGAAGTACTAATGTCGTTGATGACTCAGGTTAACCTCCATTGGATGTGATCAACCTCCAAAAGGAAGTTTGGTATTTGGAAGATGCAACTCAAACATGAAAGTATTCATGTGTGTGCGCATTTGAGCTTGATATAAATGGAGACGGTGGGCAGGTGTGAAGTGATCTGTCTCGAGTCGAAGCACAAGATTTTTAAGAGACGCCACTTTAGCTTTAATATCCAAATAACTTTGGAATTGACCACCGCTTAATATCGACGTCATGGATGCCAATATTTTGCATTTTATTTGGGGAAATGTTCTGGAACTCATTTATCGAAAACGATGAATGAGCTGAATAATGTTTTTAACTTATCCTTTAATCTGAAGATACGATAACTCATTTTTAAGTCTAGAACGTCGCTTAAGTACATATAAGTCTTTTTAGCAATAACAACACTTTTAACTCATACTATAAAGTCCTAAAATGCGTTTTATAATATTGCTAAATAAATAAATTTTGCATCAAAATGATTCCAGAGGGTCCTCAAAAACGGATAGCTTGTTTCACAAACTTAAATAAAGGTCTTCTCAAAAAATGTGTCAAAGTCCTTTATAAAGGAATATATTAAAATATGACGCCAATAAAAATATCTTCATATCGTCAAAGACGAAAACTTAACGTAAGCCGTTGAACTTTTCTTACGGGAAACTATTTCTTATCACATTTTATGAAAAAGTAAGTTAGTTTAGTAATAAGAATATAAGATATTAAGAGGTTTTATAAATGGTTAGATTTTTGATATAAAGATTCAATCTTATTAATTTTAAACTAATTAATTCAAATTTAATACAAGCCGCGACTTCACGTACGATACATGTTTTAAAAGTTTTTCAATTGTCTTATTTTTGAATACTAATTATTTTTAGTCTCCAAATATAATTTTGAAAAAATCGTCTGCTTCCAAATTAACTCTGAAAAATACAGATTTGGAAGCAATATATTTAAAGCGGATGTGTAAGTTTCGATTTTATGATTAATTAAACAAAGCACGATAATGAGAGCCAGCTTTTAATTATTTTATTGATCTAATCTCTCTCTATTCTTTTTTACAGTCCATATGTGTGCCGCCATGTGTGTGTGTGTATGACGAGCAATTGGTACAGTGGCGTGGCCCTCCGCTCGCGGAATCAATGGTCGCGGGTTCGATCCCCACATCGGAATAAATATATGTATGGATTACAAATATTCATTCCGAGTTTGGTAACCCCGCCAATCCGCATTGGACAAGCGTGGTGGGTTAATACCGTTCCTCCAGAAATGAAGAGACCCCTGCTCAGCAGAGGGACATATATGGGCTGTTCCAAAAAAAAAGAAAACGTGTGCACTGCTGGGCACACGACTCCCCATTTCTAGAGGAATGAACTATAACCCACCACGCTTATCAAATGTGGATTGGCGGGGTAACCAGACACGGGATAAATAAATATCTGTAAGCCATATATATATATGTATATCTATCCCGATGCGGGAATTAAACCCGCCACTAAGTTTATTGGTAATTTCGCTATAAATAAATATATGTTCTTTGTGCCTTTATTCACTTATGTTTTAATAGCTATAGAGACGTTACATTTATCGTTTTAAAGGCTTAACTAATTAGTAAAGGAAAAGAGTTAGTAGTAGTATATATCTATCTACGAGTGATTAAAATTTTGCGTATCACAGGATAAGTTTCTTAGTGTAAGTTAGCCTATTTTTGTGGAAAGATCTTTCTTAGAAAGTGAGAAATAACAGATTAGCTTAATTTATTGAGATCAGCATCAGGTCTTCTATTGAATTTGGCACACTACTTCCGATCATTGTAACTTTCAAATAAGCGTCATCAACTTAATTAAGATTCTTTGTGCAAATACATTTTTTAATCCGTATTTCCCTGATGTATGAACAAAATTCTAAAAAAAAAAAAGATTTTTCAGATCAAACTTCCGAACGAAAGTGCGATATAAAAAAAGGCCACCCCATTTCTTTCTGTAGGTATCGTAAGAGGTGAATATGTGAGCAAATACCATTCGATAGGCGACAGCTTTTCCTTAAACAAAAAAATTAAAAAAAATTGAGGGTGTCATCGTCATCCTTGCACTTGGAAATGCGGATCGCAGGTATTTTTATTTATCAGGTATACACAGCCGTCCAACCACTGGAATTGTAACATACGGAGTACTGGTAGTCACCCCGTATGACACCCACGACAAGAAATGAGGTGGCCCTATTTTACGTTAGATATCACACAATAATATAAGTATTTATATACAAAATACAATGTGTACATTCAACTTCCATTTATGTTGAAACTATTGTCAGGAACTTGGAACACCTAGAATCCTTATTGTTTGCGTCAACAAAACCTTGAAGGTATTCAGTGCTATCTTGTGTTAAATAAATAAAGGCTATATACAAAGTGCTTTTAGTAAATGGCGTTATTTCGTACAAGCTATTTGTAGTTTACAATTATTTGATGTGTATACCGTTTGATTTATTTATATTGAAATATTTACTATCTTAACTTACACGGTTGAAATACTTAATCAGTAATGGTTCGAGAAAGCCGTAGTCAAATTTAGCATAATAAATAAAAGTAATAAACACACAACAACATATACAAACAAAAATAATTAAATACATAATTAAAATGTTTCTTATACTCATTACCCCACACTAGGCCTTCCACTTAGCCCGATCTTCAGCTACACGCATCCTGTTTTTGTAAATCATCCTGCACTATTATCCTTCCTGGGAGACGTCTCACATTATGTTTAACAAGTCGCGATCTCAGTGGTCAGTCCTCCGTCAACCGTGACCAACTTATTTCAATTGCAGTTTCTCAACTCGAAAGATTATGTGGGTAACCTGCTTTAGTATGTATATATTTTTGCTCTCTTTGTTTTTCCTTAAATTTAAAATAGACACCTACACTCAAAACAATTTTCTGTAGACAATACAATGTTTATTTTTTCACATTTTGGATTAACACTCTAAAATTCGACTCCACTATTGAAATAGCCACCATAATACCACTTAGGCCATCAATAGTATAGCGATCCCATTCATTTGAAACAGGCAGAGGAATAGTCTAGCCATTTAAAGTGAAAGTGCAAAAAATACTTTTTTAAAATAACAAAATACGATCTATTGTAGAAAGACAAAATAATAAAAAGACGAAAAAGCGAAAATCATAAAAAAGATAAAACTCTCTTTTAACTTACGTTTCTCAATGGGAAACATACAGCAGAACTTTAAATCGATTCAATTCTATTCGGAATGAAGTTGCGAATACAAAGGAAATAGTTATTCGTGACTTTTAGACTGTATATTAAAAGGCAGGATGAGATCTAAAAGTTTTGGAGATGGAACAGTCTCAATTTATATAGAAAAATCTCAATTTGCTATGAAGAAATAAAACCTCTAATAAAATTCTGTTTTTTTTTTAAATTATTTTTATTTGTTTTCACTGTCAAGAATTGAACAAATAGTTACAATTTAAAAATCTGTTAATGTTTTTCTCATAAAAACTTATAATACTACTGCAGTTATTTTTATATATATTTTACTATTTTTAATCTTAACATAAAATCAGGTATACGTTATTTTAATGCATAAATCAGGCATTAAATATAGTTTTATAGATGATACTCAAGAACCGTGCTCCGCAACGTACTCAAGAATCCGCAAATACCGTGCAGTCTATACAATATATAAGACTGCACGGCAGGAGCCGATACGGTACCCGTGCAGGTAAAGCTAAGCAGCTTATGTTAGAGAATTTGTACTTTATTGTAATTATTGCGAATATTCTATGTTGAACTGTTGCTATAGAAATATAAAATAAAGGCTTAGTTTGCTTATATGGGCGTGCGCATTGACCCAAAATGAGTCTTAGCCTCCTACAATAAGAGTGGTCATTTGAATCAATTTTGCGTCACCGCCTGCAGTTCTCGACTTGGAGCTCCTTCAGGTCTCCTTCCACGGCATCTCTCCAGCGGTATCTAGGACGACCGACTGGGCGACGGTCCTGCGGCTGCCCTAGGTAGGCACGTTTCAAGGCAAAGTTCAAGATCCTTTTCGATGCGTATAACATTAAAAATAAAGCCTAACAAATTTGTTTACAAAAGAAGAAAGGCGTTAAAATATGTTATGGAAAAATCGTTCGCTGGAAACAAAATTGGTAAATTCGAAATAAAATCACAATACATTAGATTTAAGTAAAATTATTAATAAGTATCTTACGGTATTTTTTTAATCATAATTAAACTTATATTTAGGCAGTACAATAGACTTTGAGTATAGACACACTTATTTGATAAATTTCTATTTATTGTTGCATCGGAATCTTGGTGGTGTTTTTAAGGTCTTCAAAGTTAGAGCGTCGCTAGTGAAACTTAGAAGAATATTATTCAACTCATTCGTATGCATTAAAAAGAGTTAATGAATATTCGATTTCGATAACTTTTAGTATCAATATTAAAATGGTAATATAGGGATCAAAATTTCAATTTGTTCTGTTTATCGCCATACCATTGAATTAGTTTTCCATGAATGTCAAGAAACTGTATTGCTAAAGATTGGGCTAGGTGGAACATCTTGTTGGAGGCCTTTTCCAGCAGTTACCACCTGTACGATGACGATGAAATATCAAAATAAAGTTCTTTATTTTGAGGTAAAATCGTAAACCTTTCCACTGATAAAAATATAAACAAAGACCTATTGTCATGAACGTATAGAGTCCTTCAATAAATGTAATGTTAGTGCCAGTCAGATAATCGTACTAAAAAGGAGATAAAATGGATGGATTTATATTTTATTATATTCTCACTTTAAAAAAAATGACAATGAACGTTTTTATAAGTAACATCCGTTACAATAGACGAGCATTAAATGAGAGACTGCGTAAACGTTGAGGGATGTCCCAATCTAAGTGAAGCGTCTATCTGCAAGAGCTGGTAGAATGTAGATGCGTGTAGCAGAAAATCGTCTATAGCGTCTAGGTTGATGTATGTTTTATTATGAAATACCACGGTCTAATGATGATGAAGATGTACAAAAGATAACATAATATGGCAAATTCAATTATTGTATGATATTGCGATGAAACAATGTCAAGATTAATCTAAATAATCTTGATTTAAAGTCACCGCTGAAATAAACGTGGCATTACCACAATAATTTAATATTCAATAATTCACAATGACTACACCATCTGCTGCACAGATGTTAGTTTTGAAACTTATTAGGCGGTTATATCATGATAATGCCACAACGGCAGTTAAACGTACCTTGAGCGATATTACTGGGTATGCGATTATTCCACCTGTACAAACACGTACTGTCTCTTATTATATTGTATATTAGACACGATGTATAAATTAGAGCAGTATTGACGTAATTAACGTGATTGTATTTAATTATGATGATGTACTACTATGTCAATCCATTTATTGAATAAACATTTATACATAGTGTAAAACGAAATATTATGGTAAGATAATTATATTTATTAATAGGGAATTTCTAACCAATTATTTCATTTACTGGGTAACGATATAAATGGATATTAAATATCTGTCTATTTTGTTTTTTGGACACGGGGTCTTCCAATGGATGTTAATCCACCACGCTTGTTCAAGGCAGGTAGGTCAGATATTCAGACTATATAAATACATGTCGACTACAAACATAAATATTTGAAACATAATTTCAAAACCCACTAAACTCTCCTTAGGTATTTTTTTATTTTTTTATATACTCACGTCTATCCCCCGCAGGGGTTGGCAGAGATCACAGAGCTTCATCCGCTACCATTCATCGCAGCGAAACGGCCCTCCATTGGTCGCTTCTCGCTCTAGTGAGAATCAGGACGTGACGGGTGGCGAACCACGTCGCCGTCATTTTCAACAAATTAGGTATATTAAATTTGCTTCGAGGCCTCCGCCCGCAGAGTCAATGGTCGCGGGTTCGATCCCCGCATCGTAATAAATATATGTATGGATTTATAAATATTTATTCCGAGTCTGGTAACCCCCCGAATCCGCATTTCCTTTCCTGCCCTTTCCTTTCTTCTTTATCCTTTCCCTTCCTCTCCGCCAATCCACGGTCTGCCGTGCCAATGGATGCGTGGCTAAGGGCGAGCTTAGTCGCAAGCGTGCCGACCGTCCCGGGATCGGGCTCCCCCGGGTACTATGGTGCCTTACCTCAGTATGCAGGGTTCTGCTGGGGCTGACCATCTTCCCTTGCGGCTCGTGAGATTCACTAACTTCACATAAAACGATATTATTGTATGTTTAGGTTATTCAATGACAAAGGTAACAATATGATAACAATTTGTTTGGAAATACTAAAAAAATGTGGTAAACCTTATTTATGATTAATATTATTTACGAGCATTTTTAAAAAAAAAATATTATTTAACATAAATAATATAAGGAATTTACAAGCGATTTGTCATTTTATTGGATTTTAGAAATTAACTGTCATACATTAGTGGGTTTTTATTAATAAATATATGATAAAAGGGCAGGAAAAAATTGTTTATAGCAAAAAGTTATTTTCAATTTCATACCCGGTATGCGTGGTTGATTTAAAAATGGGGAATTTTAAATGTAACACCAAACATATTTGCGGCGTTTGCAACGAACATTGCTTTTGAGCTTGAATTTTCTATATTTTTAGTGAAAGTTAACATATGATATATGACAAAGAATATTTTTAAAAAATCGGAGGCAGTTATGAGGACTGCCGACAGAAGTGAAAACTTAAAACCGTACTTTGAAATTTCAAACTAATTGTAATATATTTCTTAATGTAGTTCAACTATAAAACAATAATAATAAACAAACCCAACAAGGTTTCTGCTATATCGCATCATGATGTAATGATGATATTTATTAATGTTACACCTTTCTTCATTATGAGTATATTAAAATATTGTGTGAACTTATAACGGAAAAATGAAATATTATTTCAAATTGAACTCAAAGAGCGATAAAGCTAATGTTATTAAACAAATACAAAATACTCTGTCTATTAGAACTATAAAAATCATAACACTCAAGTCATTAATAGTGATTTAGCCATTGTAGGACGAATCGTCTTTACGAAGAAAGTACATCCTTATAGAATATCAGCGCCAAGAAGAAGCATTTTACTATGTTTTCATGTTTTATACTTTGAGTGCGAGGATCTATAATATGATAATAATCTAATTTCTTTCTTTTTAAAACCTTCTAAGGATCTAACGCCTTTCCCCTTTATTTCTCCCCCTCTCATTACTTTCTTATTCCCCGTCCATTCCTTCCTGTTTTCCTTCCTACTTCTTTCTTCTCTCATTACTGACATCCTTATCTTAATGAAGACATTACATTTATCTTAAAATCATAAGAATATGACCTGAAATATTAAATCATCGCCCTAATTATCGAAATCGCAATTCTTTGCTAACTTATTTTTCTCTTTGCTAACTTTTAATACCATCTAACGAATAATCTTAAAGCGTATGCAATGGAATACTATGTATTTACCTGAAAATTACCTATTTTATGTGGACAGTCAGAATATTTATTTAGCTAAGACCCGCGACGAGCAAACAAAAATAGAAAAATAATAATATGATTTTACTGGAAGAAGTGGATATACCGATAACTTGAATTAAATCTTACCGAAAAAACGACCGTCAGCAACTTCACCACGTTAAGTAATAACACTTAACGGTTGTCTTCCGTAGAGTGTACTATACCTGATCATGCCTCGTGTTGAGGCGAAATACGTGTCATATATATTGTGGAACGAACATTTCTTTTGAGGTGGTGTATATTTGGTGTTGTTGATAGTGGTTGGGTTAAAAAGTTAATAAAAATGTTTTAAAGTTACTAAGTGAAAATTCTGACTGTCCACATAGTAATGGATTTACGCAAAGTAACGCCTGACTCCATTAATCACTTCTTTTTATACCGAAAGTAAGAATGGTTTGATAAATTTTCTCAAACTATGAATAAAAATCAGTTTTTTATTGTTTTTGTAGAATTGACTCATGATGACAAAGCCTGATAAATAGTTAGGTTGATAAACGTGACGATATGTACATCCCTGTCACGTTTGTATTTCTGTTATTGTTGAAATTACAACCATAAGAGATCTTATTAGCTCTTTGCCGTTAATAATTTGATATATATTTTAGTTAGAGAGTGTGAAGGTTGCCCTAATAACTCAAATATCTTTAAAGGCACCAGACCCCAACGTAGTCCATTAAGGAATTTAGCTGCGGTTTCGCCAGAAAGCCCTTATATGTATACTCACTCTAATATTTATATGTTGATAATATGATTCTAAATTTGCCATATTTTCATTTCAATTTAAAAAAGAAAGGAATTAATCCAGTGTATTGTAATTTTCTTATTTCATCGTATTCTTATTATTTCTACCTTAGTTTTCCCCTTTTTAACCGTACGTTTTTTATACGTTGATATTAATATATCCATAATGAAGCCGCGAATAAAGTAGATAGGGGCTCAATTGTACTTAGATTTATTTTGTTTATTAAATGTATTGTGCTACTGTTTGTATCCTAAATAAGATAAATAGAAAAATATTAATGTTTAGCAAAAGTCTAATATGCATCGATGTATTCTATTGTTCAGTATAGTAATACTATAACTTATATGTTCAAGACTTGTGAAAAAGAATATATATATATATATATATATATATATATATATATATATATATATATATATATATATATATATATATATATATATATATATATATATATATATATATATATATATATATATATATATATATATATATATATATATATATATATATATATAAAAGATAGTAATAGAATATATATAAGTTGCTTTTTATCCAGCATTTTAGTCGCCATCTTGTCGTATTAAGTGACCTCAAAGGTTCGTGTTGAATATTTACTTGTTAACACGTAATAAATTTGTAGTGAAGAGTACCGCGTTTTACAATCGGACCTCGGCTCGAGGTAAGCTTATTAGCATAATACTCTAAGCTCCAAAGGGGTTTTCTGAAATAAATTTACTTTATAAAAGTGTAGTGATCTTTTTTTCTTATTTTTGTATAGCCCATTTATATCCTATTGCTGGGTACTGGCCTCCTCATTGATGGAGGAATAAACTTTAATCCGCCGCGCTTATTCAAGGCAGATTGATCATATATATATTTATCTCGATGCGGTTAACGAATCTTGGACACTTTTTCATATTTAATTTTTTTATCTATTATTATTATAGCCTCAATATCTTTTTCATTCAGTCATTTTTTGCTTTGTGTTGGTGAATGATTTGTCTTACATTTATCAAAGTATGAACGAGTAGTACACTGACAAGGACACATGCCTCACCTAAGGCGCGTAATCTAGCCTAATTATCAACTACATCCAGTTTCTACCAATCGCCTTAACAACGATCAAAATATGGGAAATGTCATTATAATACTTTCCACCAGGCGGCACGTTGGTTTGTTTGACTCCTTGTCCCATAAAATACTAAATGTTTAAAGATCGTCTGTAATAAGTAGCGACGGTACCGGTTGTCATAGGCATTAATTAATGAGTATTTTTAATAATAATAATAATAACTCTTTACTTGTATAACGCGAGGTTATAACAAGATGAAAAAAAGACGTATAAAAGGATTTATGGGATATATTTTATGGGATAGGAAGGCAAATGACCAGGCGTGTCACCTGATGGAAAGCAATCAATGTCGCCCATAGATCTGCATTGCCATATGCAGTACTATAATAAATATAAATCAACTGCAAAACGTATGCATTTAACGTAAATTGAGTTATCATTATTTATAGTTAATCGATATATATTATTAACTTCCAATAACATTATAATATATTCTGCGAACGCAACTTAATTCCCAGAAGTCGTAATATAATATTATGATAAGCGCTGGAGGAAAGTCTCTGCAGGATATCCGATGAGGCATGTAGCAATTTAATTCGGCTCTGGTGCAGTCTTAGTGGCTGTATTGAAACTGTTATTACAGAGTTTTATTTAATCTCAAGAGACGTTCATACAATTTTGATATTGTCCATGTTTTAAACGTATGATTTTTTTTTTCTAGAACTATCGAGATCAAAGAATTAGTAAGAATACGAGGAACATAAATTAATTTTAATTTTCATACTAAGATTTTTGTAAAGCTAATCATTGTTTTTACCTTTGCACTCATGCCGTCAAATTTTCCAATTCTTTGCTTCATGAGAGAGATCTATAAAATGATGATGTTCCTACCACCATGGTTTTCATATAATTTTATGTAATATTCATATAGCTCTTCGCATTCCCAGAATAATTTTATGCCATTAGCTCTAAATGTCCGAGTCCGAGCCTATGTGCCTTTGTCTCTCCGATTATGTTAGCATCAGATCATTTCCTCGGTCTCTGCCTTTTTTAAGCCGATAATTTTTTTTCTTATCGAAGAATTTTATTTTTCGTTATCAGGAGAATTTAATGTTTGAGGAATATGATTTTAACATTCTATATAATTATTCCTTCGAAACAAACGAGCGAGACTTCATTTATATCCATTATAATTAAACATTACTAGTGTTATAAATGTGCGTATTAAACAGACGCCTGTCTAAACATGCTTCATTTTACAAGCACAGCTATAAAATGAATGAAGGGCTTAATTTTATACCCTTGCTTATGGCCTACGTAAAGTACTTCAATTATGAAAATTAGTACGATAATTCTCACAAATTCATGCGTAAGGGGAACAAAATATGTAAAACTTATATTTCATAGAGATACTTTTTCAATTATGTTCTTCTTTGTTATACCCTCATAGTTTTTATGAACTACGTTGATTATATATCCGTCGGACAGCTATTTTATTATATGAATATCATATTATATATTTTCTTTTATTATTTATTACATTATTTATTACGACGTGTATGCACAAAACGACATAATTAGCGCAATAGCAAAGTTATCGCTTCTAAGGCGCTGGTCTCTAATTTTTCTAGTATAACAAAAGACTTTTTTCTTTCTTTCATTTGATGGTAATTAGTTAAAACTATTATGCCAGTGTCAAATTAAATGGAATAATATCAAACTTCTTGAAATATCTAGTCAACTTATCACGTTACCTTATGTCTTGATAAAATGATAATTATTCTGCCAAAACCAAAAAAGTCAGTTCAATAAACTCAAAAAGTCACGATACATGCATTTATTTCATATCACTTCACTTATAAGCCTTAATAGAACAATATTGTACAATACGCCACCACAATTAAACACTATAACTGATAATAATATAAGATTATGAAAATGAAATAAAAACACGTCACTGATGTAAGCTGGCGGGAAAAGGCTAAAAAGCATTATAAATTAAAATTTTAGTGTAAAGCACTATCATACAGTATTGCTTTTATATCTGTTGAGTTTTATTTAGACGATTTAAATGGCGCAGTGGCGAAGTGTTCTCGAAGTGTAGTGAAGTGATATAATTTGTATGGCACACGTACGAAAATTAGTCTAGTCATGTTCGTGTTTTAATATCCAACCGCGAAAACAGAGGATAAATGTAAAGTATTAGATTGATTATTATAAATTTTATGTTTTAAGCGATATTAGCTGGATTAAACTATTGATGTGAGCCATATTTTTCGAGCACAAACATTTTTAACTTAGCTGTATAGTTTAACGATAATTCTAGTAATATCAAATAATATATAGTTTTTTTTTTAAAGTAAAAATATTAATTTAGCTAACAGTTTGATCAAACGTTATATTCGGTGCGGCACTAATTGTATTCCGTAGATTGGCCTGTGAAGGCAAAAGCACGTCGTGGTCGTCCATTTTCACTCGGCGAGCCTTTCAAACCTTTGACGCTAACATGTTAACGCAATGCAAATTTCCCAGGTGTTGCCAGTAGCATTAACATGTTAGCGTCGCGTCTTTTCAAAATGAAAATCTTCACAGATTACCGCCAATATAACATTTGATTAATATTTTACTTTAAAAAAAAAACTATATACATTTTGTTATCGTTAAACTATACAGCTAAGTTAAAAATGTTTGTGCTCGAAAAATATGGCTCACATCAATAGTTTAATCCAGCTAATATCGCTTAAAACATAAAATTTATAATAATCAATCTAATACTTTACATTTATCCTCTGTTTTCGGCGGTTGGATATTAAAACACGAACATGACTAGACTAATTTTCGCACGTGTGCCATACAAATTATATCACTTCACTACACTTCGAGAACACTTCGCCACTGCGCCATTTAAATCGTCTAAATAAAACTCAACAGATATAAAAGCAATACTGTATGATAGTGCTTTACACTAAAATTTTAATTTATAATGCTTTTTAGCCTTTTCCCGCCAGCTTACATCAGTGACGTGTTTTTATTTCATTTTCATAATCTTATATTATTATCAGTTATAGTGTTTAATTGTGGTGGCGTATTGTACAATATTGTTCTATTAAGGCTTATAAGTAAAGTGATATGAAATAAATGCATGTATCGTGACTCTTTGAGTTTATTGAACTGACTTTGTTTGGTTTTGGCAGAATAGTTATCATTTTATCAAGACATAAGGTAACGATAAGTTGACTAGATATCTCAAGAAGTTTGATATTATTCCATTTAATTTGACACTGGCATGAAGCTGGATTTTAACTAATTACCATCAAATGAAGAGAAAGAAAAAAGTCTTTGTATGAGACTAGAAAAAATTAGGAGACCAGCGCCTTAGAAGCGATAGCTTTGCTATTGCGCGAGATTATGTCGTTTTGTGCATACACGTCGTAGTAAATAATGTAATAAATAATAAAAGAAAAACATATAATATGCTATTCATATAATAAAATAGCTGTACACGACGGATATATAATCAACGTAGTTCACTAAAAACTATGAGGGTATAACAAAGAAGAACATAATTGAAAAAAGTATCTCTATGAAATATAAGTT
>JASFAT010003303.1:0-12401 GCA_031353405.1 Baronia brevicornis
ATACCATATTGTCGGCTGTAATATTTTTTACTTTCACATAAAGTAGCATCTAATCTTTGTAAAATATTTTGATTGTATAGATAACAATAAGTAGATTATTTGTAAGAATTGATCGAGCGTTACCGATGATATGAAATGTTTCTCGGTATCTGAACTAGAATTTTCCGGTGATAGTTTAAGGGGATGAACCTAGCGTACGAGTTATCTTAATATAATATTTTGCGCCTCTTTGTATGAATATATCTTTTGAAACTTTGTATTCGAGTGTTATTGTCGAAATGGATATATACTATATATATATATATATATATATATATATATATATATATATATATATATATATATATATATATATATATAAACAAAATGAAATCTTACCAGAAAGAGAGAGAGAATATTACTTATCTTACCAGATCTTCTTCTAGATCTAAAAAAATTTTTAACATTTCTGAGCCGCCCAGCGCACTGCATTTACCGACACGCGGTCTCCACTCCAGCACTCGTCTGCTCCAACGATAGTCGGATTTCCGACAAACGTGACTAGTCATTGCCACTTTAGTTTGGTAATTCGAAAGGATATGTCGGTGACTTTAGTTCTTTGGCGGATTTGTTCATTCCGAATCACATCTACCAGAGAAACTCCGAGCATTGTTCTCTCCACATATCTCTGAGCGACTCTGAGCAGACGGACTATCCACATCGTCCACATTTCGGCGCCGTAAGAAAATACAGGCAGGACACACTAATCGAAGACTTTTGTCCTCAGTCTCTGAGGTATGGCCGACGAGAAGACCTGACAAAGTTTCCTAAATGCTGGCCAGTTTAGCTGAATCCTTGTATCGGTTTCTTTCTCGAAGTTGTCTCCACCCAATTGTATGACTTGCCCCAGGTAGATATACTCCTGGACAACTTCGAGAGTTTTACCATTGACGATGGTCGGTTGTGGACCCAAATGAACATTGATCATAACTTCGTTCGTTTTATCAAAGTTCATGGTCAAACCTATACGTCAATAGGATTCATTAAGGCTGTTCGGCATCCTGTAGCGATTCTGCTGTAAAATGTATGCTGTATTTTGAAATTTCAAAGTAATTATAATATTAAATTCTTCTATTACTACAGCATGTTGCTGACGCGACTCACAAAACTTTATCCATCCATCAAGCGTCCAACGCACACACATACAATCGGGTATATACATGTGTTGGCGTAATTCGTGTACGTAGGCAGATTAGTGTAGTGTATATTGACTAGAGATAAAGTATGTCTATAGTTATCTTTGCTCATTCCTATAAGCATTAGCATGTTGCTGACGCGAACCTATAGATTTTTTTCCCTACCTAGAGTCGTGTAACGCGGCTATAGAAGTTTTCAATAATTAATGAAATAAAAGTACATTTAAGACAACTTAAGTAAAAGATCAATCATTCATTTTTTTTTAACAGCCCATATAACCCACTACGCCTGTCCAATGCGGATATACGGGGTTACCGGACTCGGAATAAATATCTGTGGGTCATACATACATTTATTCCGGTACGGGGATCGAACCCGCGACCACTGACTCCGTGGGCGGGGCGCCTCGCCACTGAGCCGATTGGTCGTCGTGATTTAATAGTTATCTACGACAAATTAAACCAAGATAAAATAGCACGCGCTGAACTGTTCCAGTCGTGACTCTAACATTCCAAATGACTCAATAGATATTAATAAATTATCATAAACAATTTACACGACTATCCACAGCTACTACGATATAATGATTCAATATTGTAAAGAATTAGGAAATATAAAGACTTAAAGCATTATTACACCGCAAATTTATCGTCGGCTAGTTAGTTAGATAATCAAATATCTAAACGATATATGTACCATATCTATCTATCTATCGATAAACTGTATCGGAGTTACGCTTGAATAACTAAAACACTCGATTCTGGATTTTCCCATTGCTTTTGTCTGCAAACACATTAAATTTTGTGTGACAAGTGATAAATATATGACATTTTGTATTAATCTGAATTAATTTGAAATTTCTTATCTGTGTCAGAATGTTAAGGAAAACGAATTATAACACCATGTGTGCGTATATATATATATATATATATATATATATATATATATATATATATATATATATATATATATATATATATATATATATATATATATATATATATATATATATATGTGTGTGTGTGTGTATTAGGTACGCAGCTAAGTTCTCGCTTTTTAAAAATGCAATCTAATTGTGCAAAAATGTTAACATTTATATTATTCAAAGTATTGCCAATATATATCTCTTATTGGATTTAATATCTCTTATTATACTCAACTTTTATATGTAATATATAATATACAGTTGAGTTATTAAACTCAACTCAAGAGTTGTGTGTATGAGTATATTCTAATGATTCAACTTAACAACAATTATTATTAAAAACAAAAAATATTCAACTTATTATTTGCTTTTTAACATAAGTAATAATTAATAGTTCACTTCTTCTTTATTCATATTTTTTTTTTGATTCTGTACTCTTGTTACGATTTAGTTTATTAGATTAGTTTTTTTTTATTTATTAGTTTCTATTATGTTTTACATGTTAGGTTTATATAGAATATAGGAATAAGACGTGGATAATATAGTTGGTTTCGCAATCAATTATTCTTTATAATATTTTAGGTTAATTAAGTATTGTCCATTAATAGATAAATAAAAAAAAAAACAAATGATATAAAAAAATATTAAAGTCAATTCCTACTTTTTTCCAGCGATCTACACACTTCGCTACTGACCACTAGTTCCTAAATTTATATCGTACTAAATATCTTATATAAGAGAATTTTTTTCTTCCATATGAAACTAAAATTAATGTATTAAATTTAATTAATTAATTTAATGAATTAAATTTAATTAATAAATTAAATTAATTTAATTAATAAATTAAATTTAATTAAATTAATAAATTAAATTAAATTTAATTAATAAATTTAATTTTTATAATTTATATATTTGAAAAATAATTGTATTAACATCAAGTGTCATCCAATACAACTTACAAACTTGAGTGGATGAATAAAAAACTATTTTATTAACGATTGAAAATTTCAACAAGATATATACACAAATATATGTAGGGATAGTGTGAACTAATAGGAATTGAATAAAACTTGATAGATAATCTAATATATCGTAAGAAACATATAAATTAAAAAAAAAGTTTACATTTATAAAAGTTGTGTGTGTGTGTGAGTGTAGTCTTATGATTCAACTTTCAAAATGAACAAAAAGCGCGGGGTAAAAAACCGCTTCCCTTCCGAGTACCAGAACTGCAGCGGGAAACCGTCAAAACCGCTCCGAGGCCCACATCCCGATGGCGTTCGTAGAAAACTCGAGCGCGCAGTACACGGCGAGTGACGTTGGCGGTGCAGTCCAAACAGCGACGTCGGGTAACGTCGGCTCAGTGACGTCACGACTGGCCCACCTGCCCACCGCCGGAACCTTGCCTACACATCGACTCAGGCTTTATAATAGAAAACGGCACGCACCACCAGCCAGATACCAACAGAACGCCGAAAGAGCAACACGTATCAGTGCTGTGATAGTGCATGTGTGTACATAATTATCGTGAAGTGAAGTGATACGGAATGGAGCGAGTATTGTTTTCGTTTGTGCTTTTCGCCGTGGTGGCGGGTCATAGACACCACCCCAAATTCCCAAAGTCCTCGGAGGAGACGGACTCGTCGCTGTACAGGAAAGGTGAACAATAGATCTGCAGTCATTATCCGATGCAACTAACGGCTTACTTGAAAGATACACCGATATTTTATATCCACTTTAAAAACTTATAATTATTAATTAATTACAATACTACAGTCTAAAAGACTTTTTAAAAAGATTTATCTATAATTTTTTTGACTGCAACACAATTTGATTCTGCTAAAAAGAACTGTCAAGAAATGTAGCAGTTACTTTTAAAAATGTCATCAATTAGTAGGAATTATATACAAAAATATTATATTTATATGCAATTTAAATATATCAAATAGACTATTGCGTGAATGTATAGTAATATTGTATTGTTGTGCAATGTGTCTTTAATAATTATATTAACTTTATAATAGTTTTCTGATAAGAATAGGGCGACTATGGAGCCAAATAACAGTGGATAGATAGCACCATCTACTTGAGAATTAAATCTATGATCCTTTATCTGCCTGCATAGCATCGACACTCCACAATTTTGAGGGAAGCCAATGTCCACCAATTATTAAGTTGATATTGATGATGATTTTATCAATGAAAGCTTTAAATTTTGTGATATTAAATATGTTTATAATCCCGGTAATAATTTCATTAAAACATAATTCCACGCACCATCTTACTATGGCACCGACTACCTTCAGCGGTATATTCGAATGGATACGACGTTGGAACCTTCGATAAACAAGCCTACTCATATTTTGTATCCGGCAAAGCGTTTGCAAGCTTATTCGTTTGCCCCCATATCAACCCTACCTAATCCCTATCAAACATTAAATCCAGTAGGAATCCAAATTTATCTCTATAGTCACAATGATGCCTGTCCACTCTATTTATATACGAATTAATGTTCTTATGTGAATTAGTTATTATCTTATTTTGACAGTTGCGTGTACTAGTGAAAATGACGTTTTAAGAAATGAACTCATTGAGAAGTCAAGATGCGGTGAACCCAAGGAGGTGTTCGTACATTTACATCCAAGGGCTGCTCATGAACAGGTACATATAAATATATCGTTATACCCTATGTAGTTTAATTGAACAATACATATACATACATATATAATACAAATATTTGTACACGGTTACAGATTAGCACATAGTTTCACTTCTCTTCACTTTACTTCCAGTTCTTCTCTTCTACTATTTTCTTCCATATTAGACTCCTCTTCGACGCACCGTCGTACCATATTAAAAAAAATATTTAAAACTTATTTATACAAACGTTTAAAATTTTAATTTTTCGGTTCGTTTTATCTGTACGTCAGTTAATATTTATAGTTAGATTTGTAACTATATGCTTGAGGCGATTATAATTTATATAACTATGTTATTTGTAGATTTATAAGCTTATTAAATTATTAAGTTAAAGATAGTGGGATATGAGCTCAGCAAAAACAAGCAAAGTCTATAGGACTTACACGTGTTTTGTATTATATTTCATTGTACTTTCAGTTAATAAAATAATAAATATGTAACAAAAGAAAAGTTTTCAAAAGATTCCCATTTCAAAATATATATAATACAATAGTATTATAAATATCAATTTATAAATATATAATACTATGTCCACATTTAATTAAAAAAGATGACCAACATGTTTTAACCATTACTAGAACTTTGTTAACCATTCTAACTAAGCTTGAACTAAAAATGGTTAACATTAGAAATACAAATAGAAAACACTTTATTCATGACACCTTATTTTACAATAGCTAAAATTAAAACCTTAATAATATTATAATATACAAATAAACAAAGTACAAAGAAAATAGCTTTAATCAACAAGTGTCATAAAACGGTTCTTGCTCAGCATATGCCAGGCATTCCATTGGAGCACCTGGCGCTGGTTTTCAGCAAGAACCAACGTGGTCAGATTGTGGAGCATAGTGACGACATTCATACTGACACACACATAAATACACATATATATACTACTACTCATATACACATACACATACAATACAATAATATACAGATTGTAAGCGATAATCTAACTGGACTACTTAAACTTTAAAAAGTTAATACGAATTAACTGTTTAAAATACAGTCGCTAAAACAATAAATCATAACTCATTTTAGAATAATTCGGTGACAGCGAAAATTGTAGAAGCCATACATACATACGTACATCAGAGATAAAAAATTACTCATCCGCAAATTTTGCAGTTTCATTGACTACGGCAATTTCTTATCTTATCTCGCTTACTTAACTGTGGGATCACCGTATGATAATTTTGAACGCACATTAGAAGTCACATTAGAAGTTTAACCTCAAGCATGTGTGTGTGTGTGTGTCTACATCCGCGAATCGCGATCATTAAAAATGTGTGAGAAAATCCGTTTAGACTGAATGTACTGACGTGGTCGGATTTCCCAGGTCATCCCTGGCGCTGTGTGGGTCAAGAGGTGCGTCGGTCTCTGCGACTACGAAGCCTCGGATTCGAAGTGTGTCGCCATCGAGACCAAAATAGAACATATACCGGTGAGTACTCTGAAAAAGATTTTCTATTATGTAACACACTAGCAACACTTCCGCATTGCTATGGCACTGCGGATGTCTATGGGCGGCGTTGATTGCTTTCCATCACGTGATACGCCTGCTCGTTTACCTTCCTATCCCATTAAAAAAAAACAAATTGCTGTGGAGAATAAGCTAATCTTTCTTAATACTATTGTGTTTTTTTTTAAACATTTCTCGGCCTATATATCTTCAATTCTTGGTCGTGAACTTCCCAATTTTTTGGAGGAATAGACATCAATCCACCACTCATGTCCAATGTGAATTCATATATTTATCTTGATGCAGGAAATGAAATGGTCGCGCCGTTGACTCCGAAAGTAGCTGCGTCACTGAGCCAATTAGATGATTGTATTCCTTAATATTCTTTACATATTTCCGACGATGTCGAATGATCGAAATGTGTAATTAGTAAAATTATAAATCAAAGAATCTATTTGAATTACGAATCATACCAAATAATTGTGTACATATTTATATAATATGAATGTGGAATTTAGTAAATTAAATATAACAAAGGTGAGCTAATATTTTATTATAAAAATAACATCATCAGTGCTATTCGACTTATAATAACAATAGTGGTAGTGCGTACAAGTTACAACCTGTTCAAACGTGCACTACATTAGTGAAGATATGACGGAATTTTTCACGTACAATCAGAAGTGATAGGCGCGTAAGACAAGATAAGACAGGGTTCCGAATTACCGCGGTTCTACTGTATTTAAAATTAAGAACTAAACTCTATATAATACATCGCTTTGTACAATTAGTTCGACAGTCCAGCCCCTTAACATCCAACTTCTCAATAACGTATCATGTGCGATCTATTAGCGTTGAAAGGGCGTTTGTGTATATGCCCGCTAAATTAGTTGTATCCTTGACACAATTCCCTTCCAACTGGCTCGTGTACGTACGCGCTCAAATCTCAAATTGCCCTTAATGATAGTAACGGAATAACTTGCCAGTTTCCCATCGTGACATTACGGTGAGTCAGCGTAACAGAAAATTATAACCATCAATGTTTTGGTTTCAACACGCTCTCTATTATTGTAACTGACTGAATAGAATGTTTAGATAATGAATATGCGTTGGAGAGCTTTCTAGATTTTCTATAATGGCGACTCACACCTTTTCTGTGATTATAATTACAGTTTAAAATAAATTTTCCACATTATCGTTAATAACACAAGCTTCCAATAATCCACTGGTGGACAAAAGCTACGCCAAATTGGTCTCGCTCATCCCTATCTTCGGATACACCACCTAATACAGACCATGAGGCATTCGACACCACGTTTTTCTAGATATGTTCCCCACTCTAGATCTTGTCCATTAATTATCAAGTTTTACATTATAAGGAATTTAGAGGAAAAGAAAAGAAGATTATAAATGATATCAAGTTTGGGAGTTAGCTTAAGTTCCCTAATATTTATTTTTCAGTTTGAATCGTACCAAATAGACAAATTTTGAGTTTTTGAGGCAGGCAAATGGTCAGTATCCATGATAAGACTTCTAATCTAAATACAGACTGAGTACACTAATCCATAACTGTTGCCTTCGGTTGTAGGTATGGGCAACGAGAAAACTTAGACAAACCTTTCTAAATTCTATCCAGTCTACGACTTTTTCTCTTATTTAATATAATTAAACTTTAATTTATTTTAATATAGAACTATTTATTATATATACATATCGTTACGCCTGTTTCCCGTAGCGATAGGCAGAGACCATAGATCTCTATCTATATATCTGCTAAAAGCTCAGTACACTCTCTTCAACCATACTCATCCCTTTTTTCATATAAGCTCGCCGGCTAAGGGTACTTTTTACCTGGCCTTTCTTAAGACATTCAGCAATTTGGCCAGGGTATGTTCTCCTTGGTTCCTTACCGGCCCTTCTATCTACATCCGCAACGTAAGTTTCTATTATCAGTCATCCTTCATTCATCCTCTCTATACATCCATCTTCTCTATACATCCATCCTCTCTATACATCCATCCTCTTTATACATCCATCCACTCTATACATCCATTCACTCTATACATCCATCCTCTCTATACATCCATTCTACTATTTTTTATAATTGTAGGATTTTTTGTTTGTAATCTCCTTAAGAATTGGAACTGAGGTTGAGTTTTGAGTTTAATTTGTCTTATCTGCTTTTGTCCATAGGTTCGAATATACAACGTGAAGAGTAACAAGGAAACGTGCTCAACTTATCCAATAGAGGTCCACCAGAACTGTGGATGCTGCGCCCTGTCGCCCGAGGAATGCGCCTCGCCCCGCGTGTTCAACCCTCGTAAGTGCACCTGTCAATGTCCCAACGTGGAGGCGAAGAGGAGTTGTCACAGGAAGGTTCGTGAGATGATGGATGTCTGTCTGTGCACTAATGATGGTGTGGAGCCGGCACGCATGTCACCAGCTGTGATAACCATACGCTTGATCGATGTTATATTTTTCTAATTATTTTTTAATTTTTTTTTTAATACTATTGACACAATCGCTTTCGTATCTGAACTCTCATCTGATTCTAACACTGCGCTATCATCATTAGACGATACAGTTTGGTTATGTACAACAGTTGTTCTGTTGTGTGTGTGCGCGCGTGTGTGTGTGTGTGTGTGTGTTTGCACGAAATTTGTAGTGATATTTACTTTTCAGTTGTGAAAAGCACAGCTTTATTATTGGTGATCAATGCGCTGTACTGACATCCGTTGTCTTACATTTCTTTTAACTAATACGTTCACCTTTATTTTTCTAATCGCTCTGTATATAAACATTATTTGTATCATGTTAATAGTGGTAGATCCACGCTGCAGACGAATACTTTGTCAAGAATGGCATATTATTTGTCTGTAGCATGAATGGGCCGGCTAGCCCGGGGAAGTACCACACTCCCGCAGAAAACTGGCGTCTAAGTGGTAACTTGTCTACCGCGCTTTGTACGGTGAGCGGTCTGAGTTCCAGAGGTCCAACACCCTCCCCTTCCCACTCCCCCTCCGATTCCCACTCCCATAATTTCACTTTCCTTTAAGGTCGGCAACGCTTCGCCTCTGCCTATGGCGTTGCGGATGTCTATGAGCGGCGTTGGTTGCTTTCCATCAGGTTACACGCCTGCTCGTTTGCCTTCCTATGCCATAAAAAAATCTTTAGACGGAGTCAGGCGTTGCTTTGTACAAATTCATTATATAGATGGACTTTCAAACTGCTTTTACTAAGATCCGCGAACACAGATCAGAAAAATACTGTTGTGTGTTTGCGAAGTGTATAGATGATTACAAATCTAGTTCTTGCTGAGGAACGGCAGTCAGCAAATCCTCCAGAACTTCAGTATAATCAATAACGTTAATAACATAAAACAAACACTACCATTTTTCACAATGCGTTTCACCTCGACACGAGGCATTAGGTGTTGTAGGCTATACGAAAGACAAGGGTACACTCTCTTAGACATTTGAATCATTATCAGCTAACGGTAGCGCACTGCTGGATGTAGATCTCTTCCGAGATGCGTCATCTAGTTCGATCTTAAACTGAATCCACGCATCCAGTTTCTGCTAATCGGAAACGACATGTACATTTGACAAGATGCGGTATCCTGTCCAATATTTGTCAATCAACAACCTGCAGCAGTCTACTGCTGGACATAGGCCTCCCCCTACAAGCGCCACCTAGCCCGATATTCGGCTTCACGTATCTAGTTTCTGTCAGCCACCCTGCGCAGATCTTCACACCATCTAGCCGACGGGCGTCCCACATTACGTTTACCAAGATCCGGTCTCCACACCAGCACTTGTCTGCTCCAATGATTGTCGGATCTCGACAAACGTGACCAGCCAATTGCCACTTTAGTTTGCTAATTCGAAAGGTTATGTCGGTGACTATAGTTCTCTGGCGAATTTATTCATTCCGAATCATATCTACCAGAGATCACCGAGCATAGATTTCTCCATAACTCTCTGAGCAAGTCTGAGCTTGTGAAGCTGACGGACTATCAGCGTCCACGTTTCGGCGCCGCCGTCCAATATTTGTATTCTAGTATAGTTATGAACGCCTTAATCGTGTCAAATTAAGAAAAAATCTTTCAGGTTAAGAGACAAGTGTGTCCAACAGATGTCTGTTTTGCTCTTGATGATGATAATATTTAATTGCTTATACAAAATTATGTCATAACTAGCAGTATGTAATGCATGCAAAATAAATCAACGTTTGAAATGAGCCCATGGTACAGAAATCGCTCCAAAAAATAACACTACATAAATCCCAAACTTTAAGCGTCGTTTGCGGCAAATGGTTTTTAACTATGTTTTCCGTTTGTTACAGAGGAACCAGAATATGCGGTGGAATCGGTATAAGTGCAGGTGTGAGCAGAGAAAAAGAAATTCTGGACGGGGATTCATCCCTGGACTCGATTGATTTAGAAGCTGCAACAAATGAGTTGATGCTAGAAGACTGTCGAATGAGGAAGATAAAAGGGTGGATAAATTTCATCGTAAATCTTGCTTGTGACGGAAGTGTATTGTGTAGTAAGTGATGAGAAATCAGGAAGATTAGAAGTCAGGAGGAAGAAAGGAATTGAACTTGTTGTTGACAAGGTGATGAAACTGACAGTGCTCGTGAAATTAGCTGAAAACAAACAATTAGTATAAACAAGCGACTGAATCAAGTGTCCTTAAATTAAAAATGTTATTGATGAAATCGAAACAGTATTATAGATGTAAGTAACTTATTGTATTAGGTTATAAGAGAGGTATGGGACCAAATAGTGCTGTGAATCGCTAGTGTAGTTCCATGAGACAGATTTTTTCGATGTACTTAAATTTCGATTACTGCTATTTTAGTTGATTTCCTATTTGCTTTGTATCCTATTAGTGTAAATTTAAATTGTGCGGACATCACTACTCAGTATTTATTAGACGTATAAGCGTAGTATTTCTGCGCAATTCCTAAATTGTGATATAGTTATTCCAGTAGATTACTAATTAGGAATTAGGTATTTATTTGATTAGGTTAAAGACTTTGCATCTAGTCAAAAAATTTTCACTAAGTGTATTTATTTGGTATGTCGATGAATTTAGCTCTCTTCTCTGAGATGTAATGACATGCTCCTCTGGATGTATTTATAAAATCTTCCTCTAGAAAAATTTATTTTAGTTTAATATATAAGAGCTAGTCCAGATTGTGCCAAAGGCATCGAATCTCACTGGTCTTCTTTAGTTTCCTCTAATTTATTTTCCTATGATTTAATTTATTATTAGTTTTTAAGGTAAGCTTCGAAAGCTTTAAGTGATTTAATCACATGTTTGTTTATTTTTTAATAATTAAGTTGAACAATAAAATTTGTACTTAATTTTTTAAAACGATCTTTTTTTTTGAATTTTGAATGATAGAATAAGAAATGAAGATATAAGAGAGCGATGTGGATTAAAAGAAGGTGTGAAGTGTGAAGGAAGACAAAAGTTGAGAAAGGGATGCTTACATGGTTTGGGCATTTAGAGAAGATGGATGAAAGACGACTGGCAAAAGAAATTTACGTTGCGAATGTGAATGGAAGAAGTAGACCACGGAAAACATACCTTGACCAAATTGCTGAAGTTTTTAAGGCCAGGTCAAGAGTACCTTTAACCAGCGTGCTTGCATGAGGAGAGTAATGAGTGTGGAGGGAGCAAGGAAAGTATGTCGAGATCGTAGCAGATGGAGATCTGTAGTCTCTGCCTACCCCTATGGGAGACAGGTGTGACGATGGTTATGTATGTATGTATGATCATTTATTTTTCTCTAACCAACTATTTTCTGTGACGAGTCATCCCAAGAGTTTTGGAGGAAATCTAACGGCAGTGTTAGTCACTGGTTAGCAGGTTATAATGAAAAAGGCCGCACGCTGTGACGTGTCACAACTGAAAAGGTTCGCTGGCAAAATACGAAGTGTCATAAATTAGCGACACTGTGTAAAAAAATATATATGTTTATATCAAAAGTATTGAAAATATGATCTCTCTATTTGCGAACGTAATATAATATGAAGAATACACAACGCTTAAGATATAGAATCAATAACAGATAAAGAAAAAGTGATATGAAAACAATAATCATTGTGAAATTTTTATTACATTT
>JASFAT010000518.1:0-38118 GCA_031353405.1 Baronia brevicornis
TTAACTAATCTATTATTCAAACTGAAATGTAAAATTACACACTTTTTAAATAGTGGTTTATCATAAAGTACGTAGGCCACTTACGGGTAGCAGCGTTACTAATACAATTCGTTTTGCCTATATCAGAGGGACAAGTCTTTAAATCTTGAAGGAGGCCAATTTCCAGCAGTGGAACGATAAGGCTAACAGCGATGATGGTGATGATTTAATTTCAATAAGAAAACCTTTCTCATAATAGAAATGAATATCCTGAACAATTTATAAGTTACAATATCTTTATTTAGAATCAGGTCTATTTAGCACGTACGTTAAATTATTTAGGTACGTTAAATTCGTTTTATATAAAAACAAATTAAGGTTTTGACAGAGACAATTTAAATATGAGGTAGAATTTAACGTTAACGATATATTTTCAACCGAGGGTGTTACCTTCCCCGATTCAGCGATGGGACCCTTTTAAAAACTCAGAAATTAGAAATGTGTAGAAGTTTAAGTGTGTGCGCTATCACAGAAAATATGGTCTCTACTCTACCATTTGTTTTCAATATATTTTTAGGGATGGATTCAAATAAAGTGTCTTCAAAAAAGTGGACATAAAAATAGATCCAGAAACCTGAAAAATTTATTTCATTATAAGGCAACATATTTTTTGTAATACGGTTTTGTAGTGACCAGAAATTTTTACTTAAAACTCTTAATTTTAAAGTCAAGTATTCTAACCCACGGCATTCCTGTGCTCAACATAGGCCTCTCCCAAAACGCATCACCTAATCCGATCTTCGGCTTCACGCATCAAAACCCAGCCGGCTTCACGCAGCAAAAGGCGTTTTGCACAGATCATCGCTCCATCTAGTAGGGGTGCATCCCACACTACGTTTAACGAGACGCGGTCTCCACTCCAGCACTCATCGTGTCACACGAACCACTTGGTCGTCTGTCAGTTAACTTATTGGTCTAAAGTCATAGAAGTGTGCATTTCTTGAATAATTAGTCAATATCTCGTCTATCACTTTAACCTATGTAATTTTAATTTAAATACTTTATTTTGTTGTTTAATCTTTTCTTAAATTAATAATGTATGTTTTTCATTTCGCCAGCGAACCTATAACGGTGCATGCAACCTTTATATTTTATAAAACTAATTTAAAATTTATTTTATATATGAACCGTTGGTGTTCTCTGTCAATAAATAAATAAATTATAAAAAAAATATAGTCCCATGACTGGACACGGGTCTCCCCATATCTAAGGGAATGGACATTAACCCACAACGCTAATCCAAGGCGAATCGGTGAAATCCAGACTTGGAATAAGCACTTGTAAGCCATACATATTTTTACCGCGATAAGTGTAATCAAACCTGCGCCAATAAGCGAATTAGGTTATCAACACAGTATGATACTAATTGCTGATGGAGATCAATTCTAAACTAGTCCTATATAAAAAATCTAGCCAACGTTTGAAATTGATATTAATAATTTGCTAATTGGTTGCTACAATTTTGAAAAGGTTCGAAACATCAACTTTATAATTAATTTTATATAATTAACTTCGAGTATTTTCTGCAACGAAGTCAAACCTTCACAACGTTTACTAACTTTGACGATAAACTTTAACTCAAATGGAATTCCCTGTCTAAATGTCAAAAAATATTTCACCTGTTGCTTTAAGTTTGCAATAAAATTTTCAACCTCATAAAGTAATCTCCACTATCCACCTGCCTGGTTCTGGTTTATTAACGCAAAATATAACAATATTAATTTGGTTTGTTTTTATCATACTACTCGTAAGTTACATTTTTCACAGATTAAATTATATTTATTCGCATAACCATAGTATATATTTTAGGCCGATAGAATTTAATTAATAGCATTTCTAACTAATTTTTTAAAGAACTTGTTAATTTAAACGTAAATACATGTAAGGAAAGAAAAATTACAGATAATTATGAAAGTGTCATCTGTCAACGCCACTTACACGAGTAATATTATGATATTTTAGGCAGTAGAAGAAATATGAGTGCGAGCATATTGAAGAAGAAAACCGAAACATTTCTGAATATATCTTCTAACTAACCCATGACAACGACTAAATCAAAATAAAAGTCATAAAAAGGCACAAAAGTATTTATTCTTGCAGAAAATATTCACATGGAATTACTTTTATCGTCAATATTGAAACAAATAAACTGTCGTCAAAAATAAAGTGACGCATTGATGGAGAAGAAACGGCGCAAAAGACTCCCATCTTTTTTATGCTCCTTTAAAACGTATTTAATATATAAGACGCTTTTATATATTTAATCCCAGGCCGAACGATCGTAATGATAATCTGCAATGGAATACTAAGCTTTACTGCATAGCTATTTCAATGATACATTTTAATTAATTTGAAGATAAGGCTTGAACATCACTTACAATTGAAGCTATTGCGTATTTTTTA
This sequence comes from Baronia brevicornis, assembly GCA_031353405.1. Taxonomy (NCBI): domain Eukaryota; kingdom Metazoa; phylum Arthropoda; class Insecta; order Lepidoptera; family Papilionidae; genus Baronia; species Baronia brevicornis. The sequence continues at coordinate 2,443 of JASFAT010000518.1, forward strand.
CATTATCCTTTAATAATAAATTCTGTACACCTTAAACTATATTCAACCAGGACATGACAACTGAATGCTCTCCTTTATTTTGTAAAGTATCATCACTTGAGCCGATTACTGGGGATATAAACCAGTAAAAATAGCACAGTCTTGTTATCAAAGCAAAATCGTAACCAATTAGTACTTTAAAAAAATATTACAGCTTTATTAACGGTTCACAAACAACCGGTGAAAAAATAGAAGTCGTACTTAATTTACACTCTAATTAATTTGTACAAAGTGGCTTTGCAGCGCACCGTCTGACTAATTAAAAGGAATATTTAATTATTATTAAACCTTTTTTTAATATTCGTATCATGGTGTAGAATTAAATTATTATTTTTTTGCCACTAAATAAACATTTATAGTGGTAGAGTCATGCTGCAGACGAATACTTTGTCAAGAATTGCATAATATTTGTCTCTAGAATGAATGGGCCGGCTCGCTCGGGGAAGTACCACGCTACCTACTTAGCTACCTTAGCTTAGCTACCGCGCTTCGTACGATGAGCAGCTGAGTTCTGGAGGCCCAACACCCTTCCTCTCCCCCTCCTCCTCTCACTCCCACTCTACAACTTAAAACCTAAAATTTTCTTGCACATAAAAACAAATTTATTCGAAATAAACACTATCGTCATTAACTTTGATGAGTAAAGTGGTTAGCATAAACTAGCATAAGCTAACTTTGCCACAGACGCAAAGCCTGTTGACCCTTTTAAACTTAAGGGTTTTCAAAAACAGCTTTAAGATATGATAACATGTTTAACAGCACTTTCCGTAATGAAATAAAGATTAAAGAAATCATATGTTATTATTTACACTGATATTAATGTTAAAAATATAATGAAAAATATACAGCAACATTTTTAATATACTGTCCTATTGGTAAAAAGTTGAATACTCGCTAATTACAGTTAGCTCAGCAGTTACCCGAGTTCTTAGCAAACGGTTCTAGGTTTAATGCCCGGTCGATTCTAAAATTAGTTTTAAGCCCAAAAGTAGATTTTTGGCTCACTCATGTAATTGTTAATTTATTTTACATACATACATATAGTCACGCCTGTCTCCTTGTAGGGTTAAGCAGAGACCACAGATCTCCATCTGCTACGATCCCGACATATCTTCATTGCTTCCTTCATTCTCATCCATCTTTTCATCCATCCTTCCTCTCACATTCATCATAGCGAAACGGTTCTCCATTCGTCGCTTCTCGCCTTCGTGGGATTCAGGATGTGACAGGTGACGAACCCCGTCGCCGCTATTCTTTAACGAATCAGGAATAATTTCTTTTGAAAAAACTAAATATCCGAATTCTTTTATAGTCGCTTCAAAAAAATATCGTTCCATTTGAAAAAGGCACACACATTTACAATACATACATAGAAAATATATCCTGCATATTTGATTCTATTGGAAGTTTTGATATGAGATCGCCGCAGCCGAATTGCAAGGATTTTATATATATATCCAACTATTTTACCACATCAGAAAATAAAAAGAGAAAATAATTTAAAAACAAAAACTACTGAAAAAAATAATTCCAGATTACAAACCGTGTCACGTAAACATTTAACTTCATGGTACTACATACTAAGAAAACATTACATATAAATAAAACGAGTGTCTGTCCATAATATGGAAATAAATATTTTTTTCTAACCACATAAAAATAAGCATATTTGCTATGTTGATACCGGCGTTGAATAGAGACACTATTTCTTCTCGTGGATGTCATCACAACTGACAACAAATAATAACAGACGCATAGCAACGTGTAAATAAGTAATAACAACAAATTTTATATCCCTAATTTATCTGCCAGACTTGGGGATTACTGTAAAACTACTCATTTACGAAAGAGTCCATTAGCTGTGTCGACTGAATTAATATAAAACAGAGGGAGAAGGGGTTGAGAAAGAATATAAGAATATGTGATGATTATTACATTTAACATAAACAATAAAAAATGGAAAAGTAATAAGACTCCTTCCGCCAGTACAGTTGTACTCCGGTATCGTTACAGTATAATACTTGAATTATACAGATGTCAGTAAGTCTCGGCCACCGAAGAAGAATGCATTTCACAGAAACCGTTATCTTTTTTATTCAGGTTCACGCTTACTCGTTTCAACTGCGCTAAGACAACAGCGTTTGAAACTTTTATTAAAAATAAATAAATACAGAGACACTCGCTAAGAGCAATAAAGATTCTGTAATAAATTAAATTCTCTTTGCATTATAATGACGTCTGACTATCTTAGGTAAATGAGCTTCAGCATATAGAAATTGTTCTTCTTCTAAGAATGCCTCTCCGTCTTGCGTAGGTTGACAGCCAATTCAGCACAACTTTCCTCCTCATTCGCGAGGTGCAGCAGTTCTGGAGCATTCGCTATCCCGGTCTACTCCCTGATATTACGTAGCAAAGACTTTCTTTTTCGATCAACTTGTCTTTTGCCCGCGATTTTTCCCATCATGATCACAGCAATTTGTGCCTGTCATGTCTCCTGATATGACCCAGGTAAGCAACTTTTCTACCTTTGACGGTCTGCAAAAGTTCACGTTTTTGCTTAATTTGTCGGAGAACCTCGTCATTGGCCACCCTTTGAGTACAGCTAATAGCGAACATCCGTCTACATGCCCACATTTCGAACGTTTCTATACGTTTTCTGAGGTCTTTTTTAAGCGTCCAAGCCTCACATCCGTATAGAACATCGGGCCAGATGTAATAGTGGAGCATTCTAATGCGCAAGGAAAGTTTGAGACTGCGATTACAAAGGACACGTTTCATCTTGTTGAAGGAGCTACGAGCGATTTCCATACGGGTTTTTATTTCTTTTACACTTTCTCAAGATTGTTAAATGAATCCGTACCAAGGTATTGATTTACTTTCTCAAGTGTGTGTCCATCAACAGCTATACACGTGTCCGGACGTTGTCTACTTGAAACCATTATAACCTTCGTTTCTGCCACATTCAAACTAAGACTTTTCCTCATCATCAGCCTTAAGCACTCCATTACTGGGTATAAGTTTTAAATTACCTAACGTGGCAATTACAATATATATATATATATATATATATATATATATATATATATATATATATATATATATATATATATATATATATATATATATATATATATATATATATATACTTGGAAATTATGTTATTATTATATCTTACACTATTATTGCAAAAAGAACAAGGGCAAAACAGCAGCATAACTATTAATTTTCATAGGATCCACTCATTACTGACTTGACTGATTGTGTGTTAGTGGAGGTTCACTAGTAGCCCAGATATTGAACGTCCTAATTACACCATGGCAAACCATTTGTATCAACAATACATATTCATAATCAGTCTTCACATTAATTATAATTATTTTTATCATAACAAATTATGAAATAAAATCACCAGCTTTATTAAAGCAAAGTTTATGTTACAGTAATTATTATTAAATTACATGCAACATATTTTTTAGTCATATCGCTACGTATATGACGTGCTAATTCTAAATTTTTGCGCGGTTTTGGATAACGGGACTTTTTGGCGTCCCAGATTTTTGTTTGGGAACAACGCGACAGTTTGCTAAAAAAGGGACAGTCCCGTTCAACAAAGAACGTATGCTCAATTTAGTCATACATATTTTTATCCTAATACGAAATTCGAACACGCGACGGTTGACACCAAAACCGAGAACTTGCCACTGAACCATTGTCGTCCCATACATAATAATACGTAAACCATTATTATTATTCCTGAACAAAATAATAAATATCTCGAACTCTAAACTACAGCGATTAACAATATTATGTAGTGGGTACAGCAAAAGTACATAGTCATCGTGCTCTCATTACACGCTTGTCTTGCGTTTGTGGTAAAGTATTTGTAATATTTACACAAAGGTTCTCAGACTAGCAACTGTTACAAATTTACGTTTATTAAAATGACGGTGCCAAGCATACACCTGTTTAAACTTATCAATCATCATCAATACAACCATAATAGTGCATTGTTGCACACTTGTCTAAAATTGAGAAGTATTGCTTTAATCGCATTGTTTTTTATAACACAAGTACACACTACAGCAAATTTGCCAATTGCTGCGAAACACTAGTGAAAAATGCTCTCATATTCGTCTCTTACTACACCCACGGAAAGAAAGTAACCCTTTTTTCATGCGAGCAACTAAAACAGCGGAAAAAATTATATTCCCCATTTTGATTGCTTCTAATCATCTCTACTTTAAGGAGCTGAACTCGAAGCAAACTATTATGTTTTTACGTATTACATTTTGTATAAATTGCATCATTTCTTATAATTATATTTTAAATACGTATTTAACTAAATTCTATAATAGAAATTAATACGGTTTACAATCACATATACAGTATTTAATACTTTTTGTATTTATAAAATATATTTTTGTTAATTACACCCATACATTTTTAAATATATATACCGAAATATAATATAAAGAACTAAAAATATATGGACTGATCTAAGTTTAAGAGCGTTATTGTGTACTATATTACATTCAAATATTGAAGTGAATTTGGTCGCAGAAATCGCCTGCGGACTGCTTCATTTCCGGGCGTGCATCTGCGGGCACATACTTATTTCCTCTTTTGATAGCACTTGTATGCAATCCTAACTTAAAATGTAAAGTGTCGTCTCTCAATTTTTTTATAAAGAAAAATAATAAGTGTGCGATGATTAATTTTCAAACAATGTATGACGAATGAATTTCAATTTCGTTTTATCTATATGTTATTGAAGTCACACACGATAGTAAACAAATAAGTTTTTTTCCAACGTCATTATAATTACTGTTTATGGTATGATACCTACATATATAAAAGATAATAATAAAAATAATATTCATATGGCGTTATATAATATATATTAAAAGTTATAATTCTATTTAAACACAATTTATCCTTAGTAGCATGTATATTCTTACATTTAGCTAAAGGGAGCGAGTATCTTCTCTAAGCCGCAAGGGAAATACAACAGGATCGTAAAAGTTATTCTATCAAACGCTTCCGTGAATTTTTATTACATATCATGTTAAGCCTTTAGCCACATATCGTTGATTTTTTAACTTATCCTCATAAGTACCTGTTGTTTTATAATTTCCTACTATTAAAATAAAAGAAGCTTTAGTTTTTGTGTCTAATATCCATTGTTTAGATAGGTAGCTTTATGCTTAGGTATCAAAACTATGCTGATTTATTTGATAAATAATTATACTTACATTGAAAATGACTCCATATTTTTTAAACACTTTTATTAATCTAATTATCTTTTACCCTATACCGAAGCTAAAAAATATTATTTTTTAGGCATTGCGTATAATTACAATTATGATATTAGCAGTAGATACTTACGATTATGATGATTTAATATTTATAGTTTTATGTTATGCAACTTATTATTTTGCTTTTCAAAAAATAAATCATTTTCCCGGGTAGACAGAGCTACGATCTGCACAGGACATGTGACAGAATCTGTATACATGTAGATGAAGATCAGGCTAGATGGGATGCCTAGGTGGAGAGCTATGTTCAACAGTTGACAGCCGTAAATAATTAATTTAATTATGATGATAAAATCCTGATTTGTGAATCGAAATGACGATCCATGATTAAAAAATCTAACACAGCTTTATTAATTATAATGATGATGATGATGGTGCGTGATGGTGGTGAATTATATGGGTGACTGAACGCATTCTCATAAGATCAGATACATGTTCTGACAACGTTAAAATATCATCAGATCATTCTCAATTTCATATTATATTTAACTTATTTATATTTATTTTTACTTTATTGAGATATTATATATTTTACTTTTTTAAGAAATTAGAAATATTTGAAAGATTTCTCTGTATATTATTATTCTCATCTGTCTTTCCTGCCTTTAAGGATTCGAATTTCAAAAATGTAACGTACGGAATTAAAGCAGCTAAGAAACATTTTTTTATATTAAAAATATACATATTCATTCTATGATGTTAATCACTGTAACTGTCCGGAAATGGGGAGGAACGTGCTCAGTCGTAGAAGATGCCCAGCATTATAATGTTATAGGCTGTTGTTTTGTTAAGTAATGCTAGTCCCTTAATTTAGTTGTGCTAATTACAATTGTTTTACAATTTTACTTAATTAAACAGATATATACATTGAAACCATAGGTCCATTAACCGCTTATGATGTTTGTTGGAGTCAAACAAGTTATCCATAAAAATACAACATTTTAACTTCAAATCTGCGCTGTAAGTAATAAATCCAAAAGCGCTATGTTTTAAGTACCCGCTGTGGTATATACACTGAAAAGACAGAAATGAAGCTTTATACTATATTTTATTTTGTAACGATTCATCATAGTTCATCTGTATAATATAAAAGTCAAGAAATTCCAAAAAGGCTCTTGGCCTCTTATAGATACCACAACATATAGTCATAATTTTTCTAGACCTAAAATATACAATTTGGTTTATATAGTACATCTATTATATAAATACTATCGCAAGTTATTATTAACAAAGAATAAAATTGTTACGAGAATCTAAAAATAAAATATCATTGTCACACTAATAAACGAAGAAAACAATATTAATTCCTACCCTCCCACCATCTTTTTATTTCTTGCACAATTTAAAGAAAATGGCGCACGTACTATTTGTGGTATAAGTCCCTGATACCTCGTTTACTCTATACGTGACGTGAAATAATAGTGGAACGTTGTCTATTGGGTTATCGTTCGTCTAAATACATATTAAACCAACAATTACAGTCACATATTACAATATTTATCATAATATGTTTTTTTAATGAAACGAAAACCACGGTTTATGAATCCACAACAACATGATAATAATATAATATTTGCCAATTTTAAAAGAAATTTACAAAAATAATAATAATATATATTACAAAAAAAATAATAATAATGTACCGTTGTACGCACATTTTCATATTTTCTATACTAATTAAAAAATTGATGTATTTTTACACATATAAATGAAGCCATGTAGATGTAATCACTTTCAACTTTCTGAGTGTAATTTTGCCTTTTTTTTCCTGAACACATACACATTAATGGGTTCTTAAGTATTGGCATTGTGGAAATACTTGTTGTATTTCCGTGATCAAAATACTCAAAAACCCTCTTCAGCTTAGGTATCTAAACTTTCTCCTGAAAGTTTCAGCTAGTGGCTGAAGAGAAAAAAGATTAGTACGTACAAAAACAATGATAAAAATCAAAAATGTAAAGTTGGTTTTGAGCTTACCTTAGAAAAAAGTACACACATATGTATTTTTAAAAACGCTCTAAATTGAATAAAATCCTGTATTTAAAAGCAGAAAAATATATAGTACAGGCATCGCGACAGATGTCGTGGTGATGGTGTTGGAATTTTCTATTTATTTATATATAGCTTTATATCACACGAGAAGGAATAAAGGACAAAAAGAAACTAATGAAAAATAGCATTTTATTATCATTCATTCTATTTACTTTTGTTACTGTATTCATTTTTCTATAACACCTATAACAACTGTTTTAAATGATAATCCTTGTTTAAATTGAAAGCGCCACGATCTCGAGTAGTTTCATTTAAAATTAAACTACTGGAGCACAACTGTCTCGTAATGAAGTCTCACTCAAGCGAGATCATTCATTTTCCAAGAAAGAATGGTTTCTAAAAAGAAAATAGTGACCTAAAAGAAATTCTGTCAAATGTTCACTTATTTCTGAAGTTAATTATATACTTCTTTGCAAAAAAACGGGCACCTTACAATCACTGGCTTTTTTATGGATAATATTAATATATTTAGTATGTCATTAGCTTAGATGACTAGAACTTTCTTTTTTCTTCTCGTCTTTTAGTCAATGTAAACAGAAATCCATATGAAAATGGATATTTTTATGGGTATAGTGAAGTTAAGGCTACGAGTGTTTTCATGGTATTTTAATAAAAAAGACGATTAATTAATAACGAGTATGACCTCCCCTTGCAGCAGTTACGGCATGTAATCGTCCCGGCATGCTCTTCACTAGGCTTTTGATGGTGTCCTGTGGAATATATACCCACTCAGCTGAGATAACACGTTTAAGCTCCCTAATGTTTTGTGGAGGTGGTTGGACAGATTTTTTTTTCAGCTTTAGCTGTTTAGGAGGTTCCAGATGTGCTCAATGGGACTAAAGTCGGGGATCCGATCAAACGACAAATACCGACCTGTTGCACATAAGCATCTACGTCGCTAGAGCGGTGGGCCATTATCATCCATGTAAATGGCATTTTCACCAATTACAGTCAGTGCGGGTTGGGCATTTTGACAAAGGATTCCTGTTATACATCTTTGCGCATTTAGTTTCCTGTTATATACCTTTGCGCATTTATAATCATTTTCAATGAATACTATCTCGGTACGATAGCTGGAAGTTACGCCATATTACATAACAGATCTTCCACTGTAAGAGGTGATTTCTTCAAAACACACGTCAGCATAGCGTTTCCCTGGTCTTCGTAAAATTCTCCGACGTCGATCCTCACTATGTAAAGAAATTCCTCAAAAACTGGTCATATTTTCCTTGGTTCCTGTCAGTGAGCCATCGTTTTCTGGTTTTTTCATTTCTTTTTTTTATATTTAGGATAGGGAGGCAATCGAGCAAGCGTGTCGCTTAATGAAAAGCAATCAACGCCGCCCATAGACATCTGCAACACGCTAGGCATTGCAAAAGTATTGGCGGCCTTTGAGACCAGAGTAGGCTTGATTATTGAAAATATCAATGTCGTATCGGTGCAGAGATATCGCCGAAGGTAGTTGGTGCCATAAATTGGTGGTGCATGGAATTAAATTTCACGGAAAACTCTACAGTACTGGATCGCCACTCATCCAGATGATGAGGTTGAAATTTTTCTTTTCGGCGAGTTGTACGATAGTTTCACTCTGTTACTTCCCATGGGTCCTTAGAACAAACGCAAAGAAATTATAATAATATATTAATAATTATTTTGATAATGATTACTTCATAGTTGCTGACATAGAATAGGGCCACTCTATTTTTTCTACGTGAGTTTTGTACTAGGCGACTATGGGAGAAAACACCAGACGATAGTAGAACAAAAACAATATTTAATGTGTACTAATTTATAATCAATACAATATACAAAGTAATAATGGCAGCTAGTAATAATAATAATAGTTTTTATTTTTTTAAATAAATGGTCTTTTTTAAATATTACATAATATTTTAAAATATTCTTCTCCTCTATTTTATTTGCATTTTCTCAATTTGCATGTCTTTTTCACTACATTAAAACAAACCTGATTTTTTCGGCCTTCATAACAAATAATTTTCAGATCTATGTCATAATTATATATTACTTATTTCTTTTATGGAAAAATTCATACTGAAATAATTTTTTGTTCCTTAATTTATTGTAAACATCGGATAAAAACAGTTTCAAGTAAACACTTCCCCAAACACCAATTGTGAATACGAGCCTCGTATTTAGGAAATATTTTTTATTGAGTTTTTGCGGTTTCCACATTCAGAATACTTGTACATTTGAATAGAATATTTAAGTCTTTTAATCTCACACTGATTTATTTTATCTCTGTTCAATTATTAATTTTAAAGTTAATGAATAATTATACAGTGTAATTAATATGATAAAGATATCCCTTTCAAGTTACAAAGTCAAATAACATATAATTATGTCGCTAAAGTAGCAGGGCTTTAATTGCAACAACGATCAACGTACTTAAGCCATATGACGTACGGTGGGCAGTTTTTTATTAAACAGTTTTCGTGGTTTCTAGTTTAACCCTTCTTTGCATGATTTTTTCTTTTTTGGTGAAATAAATCAAAATGACATAATTCATGTTCAAAATTAAAGGAAAAATAGTTAAAAAAATTTTAGTATATATTTATAGTATAAATTTAGTAAAAAACCATATGATAGAAATGTCCATTATCATGCAAAGTAAGATCATTGGCTTAGTACTAAATAGAAATAAAAGAGGATATCATTAGATATATTTTATTCTTTATGATAATTAACTAAACAATTATTATTTTTACTACAAGAAATGGTAAAATATAATAAAACAAAATCATACGTTTATTGCAACTACAACAAATAGCGGAATGATAACTTCAAGCTCGTTTTACTTACTTTTTAGCTATGTTTTTTTTTTATGCAATGGACATCAAAAAGGTATCCAGACACGATCAACTTGAAGTGAACTTGTTCTTTTATATAATTTTTGGGGATTCAGTGTTATGATGGAAATTTCCACCATTATGCAAAGAAGGGTTAAAATGTGGTTCCCGGAATATTAGGCGATTATGGGAGCAAATATATAATAGCCAACAGATTCAACCTCAGAAAAATCTACGATTTTGAAGTCCTTTCAAGTCTTAAGTTGGTGATTTTGGTAATAACACTCAATTTTGAGAAAGGACAATCAAAGCAGTGCAAACTTTGAATATATTGATGATAATGATGGCGATAAGGATTTGTTTCCCAGACGTATGCGTTATCAAATTATTTATACATATATATCCACGTGTGACCTTCGTTGAAGTTACGTGTTCAATGAAACGGCCGACTTGGAGAAAGATGGATTGTATTTAAGTCTTCACACATAGATAAAAATCATACAATTCGCCACAGGTAACTACGAACACCTAAGGGAGTTTAGAAATAAATCAAAGAATACTAGATGTAAGTCAACTTTAATGTTTTCTTCTGTAAGTTAGATTATCACAGTACAGAATATTATTGTCAACATTGTAATTTTGTCTTTATATAATCCATTTTTATAGCAAAAACAAAACGCTTAGTGTTCGTGTTTACACGACAATGGTCGGGCAATAATGAACACCTAGTGGGATAATTACGACCGTTCAGGTTTAGGTTAAATTGTGACAGATTAGTCGTAGTTTAACTTAAAGTTGCGATTGCAATGTGTAGCAAACTAAAGGAATCCTAACAATAGCCAACGAAAGACGATCGCTCGTCTGTACATTTTTCATGGGCGCAGTTTTTACAAAAATAGCCCTTGATCAAGTGGGTTCTCTTCGTATTTTTCATTGCGAAAACTGAAATAATAATATCTATGTTCATACTTTCACGTTTTTTATTTTTCCTTTTGTATCACTGTTAGAACAAACAAAATATTTTTGAAATCATTTATACCTTTTTTACGGTATTTTTGTCATAGTTAGATTATTCGGTCTCTTTTTTTGTTTTGCTTCTAAACCTTTTTCAGTTTCATCTTCAGTGTGTTTTTGTTTTTAATTCTTTTTATTAATTTTTTTATTATATTTCCTTCTGTCTTTAATTTATATTTTATTTTTTTATTTTTACTAAAACACCATTGACAGGTATTCTGATTATTATTAAAATAATCGAATAGTTCTATTCAATATCGTGTTTAGTAGTCTAAGGGGTAGTAGGAATTTTTTTGTAATGTTATCAAAGTATCTTAAACAAACATAAACAGGGTAATATAAAGTAGATGCTTTGACTTAATAACTTTCTGCTCATAACATCTTTAATAGCTCTATTAACATTTTCAACATTATATGTCAAAGATATCTCTGCGTACAGATAAAGGCAGTCCTGCAAAAGAAATCCTGCAGTCGCCGACGATTAAGAACTCTCACCGTTGGATGCGATCAAATGGATGGAATTGGTACTTGGGAGCTCCAGCCCAGAGATAACAGCAGTACTCCATGTGTGGCCGCACTTGTGCTTTGTACAGCTGGAGACGGTCGGCGGGTGTGAAGTACTGCCTCGATCTGCTTAGTACCCCAACTTTATGAGGACAGCTTAGTTTCTCCCTCTAAATGACTACGGAACTGAACGTCACTCGATATGTCAACGCTGAGTATGTTGATATTTGCCATTTTATTAAAGCGAATGTCTCAAAGGAAGGATATGACAAAGGGGCTCTTTTTTGCGGAAAATGCGCAAACTATCTTTTGGGGATTAAAATAAACAACGTTAACATAGGAAAAGCATCTATTAGATCTACAATATTATTTTTCATAATAAGTATTACTCTGAACATAAGTAAAAATACAAGACATTTCAAAATTTTCTCTTCTACAAATGATTACGTCAAGGTTGTTAGATCATTTGTACGATGAAAAAATTCCACTGAAACAAATACGCTCACATCTCACAGCGATGCTAGGAATTCTTAATAAACGCCTTATCAAAAATCGCATTCCAATATTCGGGTTGATAAAATATAACGATATAAGTTTGAATTCCTTCTTCGATATAACTTGTATTCACCCAAGTTAAACAATTCTTGTAATAAAATTGTCAAATAAGTATCTTTTATAGTAAAAAATCTTTTTTAAATAACAAAACCTCTTAAATCTAATTTTTAACTTTTTTTCTGTCTGAACTGATTTCATATAACTTTCGAAGCAAGTACCTCTTACTTAAAGTTATATTTTGTAATGAATGATTGAAGCATTTTTATTCATTTCGAGAAAATTAACACTTACAATACTTTGCGGTTGTGGAGATGGCGCAATATATGTATTTACAATGGTATATATTTCGCCATCTCAACAACCGCATGCAAATATTTAGAACTATCAATTACACATTTGCTTACTTGCGTTCATCAGTTGTCTATGTCTTCGTAGCGCCTTAAAAACTATTATATAATTATAGAATATAATTTTTAGATTTATTTAACTTCTAATAAAGTAAGTGACTAATGTGTAAGTGCGGAGAGCAGGAATGAGGAGAGGAGAGTGGAGTAAGGACTTCGTCCATCGCTTTGTGGTCATCATATATCATTACTCTTTATATTTGACTACTATTTAGTACTTCGCATTTCATTGCGTAACTTTACTATGTTATAATATAGAAAAAAATATGCGCAATATTGTTATATTTAACATATGAATTTGCGACAGATTTTTACATATTTTTAATAATCAAGCAGCTACATATATAATCTGCAAAGACACTCCGAAACCTACATCACATAAAACAATATGCTATAAAAACTTTTAGAATACAATAATCATTACAAAACAGAAAGTAATATTAATTAACGAATTTATACTATATTAAATAAAATGTCGTCTTCATTAATTACAGATACTTAATGAAGGAAAATTAAAACGTAAAATCGAAATAACCTTTTATGAAAATGAAATTTTTTTCTGAGTAGTTAGTACATGTACGTAAAAATAACTTTCGACATCTTTCCACTACATTAAGACGGGGATGTCTTCATGTAGTGGAAAGATATCGACGATAAATCTTTATGTCAACATTTACTATTCGTATCTATCGGCTAACGTTAGCTTTGCCCCAAGAAATCCTAAAAAGGTAGGTACCATTATTATGTTCTGTAATAACTATTTTTGCGCTCAATATAAGTTCACCTTAAATTTTTATACGTTTAGTAAATATTTTACTTAGGAATCTCGAAAAACATTTGTTCATTTTTATAGCCCATACATATATCTCTCTGCTGGGCACAAGCCTTCGCATTTCTAGAGAAATGAACAGTAATCTACCACGTTTGTCAAAAACGGATTTGCGGGACACCTAGACTCGGAATATACTGTAAGCCATACTTTACCCACCCCGATGCGGGAAGCCACGACTGAGCCAATAAGGTTTGTACACGTTTTGTATTTAATTATTGAATGTACCTAGTTTGTCTAATATTTATTATAATCATCATTCTGTGACAGTCCTCCGCTAACCTCCTTCACAAATTTAAAGCTTAAGTTTCACTAGACAAGTTCAGCGTGATTTGTGCTGTAGATTTTTTTACCTAGTATTGAGGACCTGCACCTAGTTAGTTAATAATTTAAAGGTTAAACCTGCGTCAATTAAGTCGTGTTAGCGTTTTGTTAAATTAAAAATATTTTTTGATGATACAATACCTAGTTAGTACATTAGGTACATGTTATAATTACTTTGAATATAATCATTTTTAGGTTACGAAAATTAAGGGATACATAGATTGCTACATTTTCCACAACTCATTCTCCACCGCGGAAGGGCGATTGAATTTTAAGCAAACGGGACTCATAGAACATGGCGATACTTATAAACTAAGCCATTTTCTTCAAGGCAGACTCAAAGGCCCTCTAATCAAACACTGAGAGAGAGTTCGAAATCAATCACATAGAACTTTGTTGAAATCAATGATGTGTAATTTTCTACTTCTCTCATATAGAATTGGTTAGTTCTTGAAACATATAAATGAATCATTTGATTCCTTTGAATCAACCATCCAACTTATGCAATTGTCATACATAATGACAATTGCATAAGTTGGACTTCCTTTAGTTACATGTGCTTTCTTTTTATATTAAAAAACTAGCAATGACATATATATTCATAATTTAATTTTAATAATTTAGATCTGCCTTTGAATAATCATTACGGATAGATAAAGCCTTGATACATTACATATATATATATATATATATATATATATATATATATATATATATATATATATATATATATATATATATATATATATATATATATATATATATATATATATATATATGCAAATCTCTCATTTATGTCTATTTCAAACGGCGAATCAAAAAATAGTTTCAGTAGATGGAATTTATTTGTTAACCAAAAGATTTACAGAAATACGTTAACGTGTTTTAAATATTATTCTTTACGAACGTCAAATTGATTTTACGAGTATTTTTAATGATATAATATTAAAAATACTTGAATAATAAAGAATAATATATATATAGACCTACATGTGTTTATGTTGTTGTAGTGCCTATTTTTGTGAAAATAAAATAATAGGCGTACGGTTAATTACTAAAATTCTAGTTTCTTTATAAGTACGGCACAAATTTTGAGCGCTTACCTATATATCTTTAGGATGATCCAATAGAGACTAAAAGCACTATTCTTTTATCTAATTTAAATGCCAGACTTTCATCATCTAATCTTCATGTATGCGAAAATTATTATAGTATTTGAAGGTAATGCGAAAACTTTTTAAGCTCTAAACTTATCTTATTAATTTCATATTGTCTCAAAAGAGTCTAACCGCGTTTTGTGGTTTGAGCACATTCATCGATTGATCGAATATTCAAGATAAAGTGAAAACTTACATCACGTAGGAAACCTTTGTATATATTTTTTACAAATTTTCGCGAAGGAACGCTTTGTTAGAAATTACAAGTGAAAGTACAACATATTTTTTGACAGAAATCAACATAAGTTTCTCTCGTAAAATATGTAAAGAATAAAATATATTTAAAAAGGTAATAATATACATCTTATAGTATAACGATAAAAGAAATATACACAAACCGAATAGAAGCATTTTTGTGTCAATCATTTGGATCACTTTTAGTTTCTTTAAGAAAAACAATAACGTAATACGTAAGCAAAGACTTAAATAATTTAAGTCAATTTTATATTTATATAAGTGTATATAAAATAATACACCGTATGTACGCGCAGATGGCGATATAAACAGTGACGGAATTACCAGCATGCTGAATAGGCTGGAG
Organism: Baronia brevicornis; assembly: GCA_031353405.1. Lineage (NCBI taxonomy): Eukaryota > Metazoa > Arthropoda > Insecta > Lepidoptera > Papilionidae > Baronia > Baronia brevicornis. The sequence goes on from JASFAT010000518.1 coordinate 18,044, forward strand.
CCTAAGCCACAGATTTTAGGAGCGGTGAAATTATATCATAATTAATTAAATTTTGTCGCCATAATCAGCCGAAATTTTACTAGATTATGGAATATATTGTTTTTAAACTGTAAGTAAGAGCAAAAGTAGTGTAGTTGTAGAGCCACGCTTCAGACAAATACTTTGTCAAGAATGGCATATTATTTGTCTATGCCATAAATGGGCCGGCTTGCCTGGGGAAGTACCACACTCCCGGTTGAATTTCGGAGGCCCAGCCCCCCTTCCCCCTCTCATAATGATATTTCTTTTAAGGCCGGCAACGCTTCTACACTACATATGGCACTGCGGATGTTTATGGGCGGCATTGATTGCTTTCCATCAGGTGACACGTTTGCTCGTTTGCATTCCTATACCATAAAAAAGAATTATAAAATTACGTTTACCGAATATAAATTATTCTAGTTATTGAATTGTATAATTGAGGTGAGGTGGGTAGGGGCAGCAAAATTTGAATAGCTTATTGACAGCAAATGTGCCATATAAACCGTCGGATACAAACGTGCTGTAGTCGCTCAAACGTATAACAGAGACTTCAATAGTAATAAATAAGCAACTGCAGGCGGTGGGGAGACGAAGTGGCGTGAGCGTGCACTCCCTCCCCCACCCGTTGTGTTAAAACCTCAAAGCAATAAAACAACAATAATTGTTTTAAAACAACACATTTATTTGCTTACCAATTAAAATTAAAAACATGTTATAGATAAATTCAGTTAATAAATTATACATATACATAAATATAAATATATATATATATATATATATATATATATATATATATATATATATATATATATATATATATAGCTCCAACACGTAGCGATTATTAAAAACTATATTTGAATGCGAATGAATTTTTCAACCTTTGATAACTTAAATATTTAACAAGTACTCTTTTACTAATCCTTTGTTTTCCAAAAAGTGTGTATAGAACTTTCATTTATTCATTATTTATGTGATTCTTTCGTTTTATATTTTTACATTTAAAAAAATATAAATAGGTATGCAATATACAAAATAAGAAATTACGTGACATATGTTATTTGTAGTTGCGGAATCCTTCATTAAAAAGGCACTTTATATTATATACATGCAAATATTAATTAAAATTATGTACATAACATGATAATCCAATCGCACATCAGAAGGAAATGGCAAAATTTAAAGACTTTTTTTTTAATAAACATTCTTGAGTGACATACTGTCATTTAAAAGAAAACCTATATTTTTCCTTATCACATGTGGCTTTCAAAGTAAATATGTAGAAAAATAAGCCACTAAATATTACTCCTTTAAAAATGAAATAATAAAAACTTATTAACAATTTAATTATATTTTTAGGTATGTACATATGTATATCGTTTTCAGAACGATCTCAAGAGTAAGAAATAGCGAATTACGTTAGGACCATCCATGCGTTCTATAGATCAATAATGCTATTATTTGTATCTTTTTAGTACATTTAAAACATAAATATATGATAAAAAATATCAAAATAATTGTTATACGCCTTAAGTCATGAGCCATGTTTAAATCTTTATGTTAATGTCTTTTAATGAAGCTGTGATTGTATCTTCTTTTAAGAGTGTCTCTCCGACTTGTGAAAGTTGGCAACCAGTTCAGCACAACTTTCCTCCTCCTTCGCGAGGTGCAGCAGTTCTGGAGCATTCGCTATCCCGGTCCACTCCCTGATATTACGTAACCAAGACTTTCTTTTTTGACCAACTTGTCTTTTGCCCGCGCTTTTCTCATCATAATCAGTTGCAGAAACTTGTACCTGTCATGTCTCATGATATGACACAGGTAAGCAACTTTTCTTTGAGGGTCTGCAAAATTTCACGGTTTTGCCTGACTTGTCGTAGAACCTCGTCATTGGCCACAATTGTATAAAATCTTATAAATAAGTGACAAGACTTAACGACACGTCTTAAAGAAATCCATAGTGAATAATTTATAAATTGGAAACACTCAAACTGGACAATTACGGCACAATGAGTTCTGTATTCTGATATGCCTATCGAAATCATATCAGCCTACGTTAGGATTGCGAATGCGCCAAATAAAGAAACACTTGTTATGTGTTACAAATCACAAAGATTGCGATGCCACTTGGAAAGAATACATGACGCCGAAGTTGTCAAATCATCTACATGTAGACCCCGCGACAGAAGATACCCAGAGGTAGAACAAGAAAGTGGTAAATAAGTTGTATCGAGGAAAATCTTAAGTGTATAAGAAAGTGCCGATTGCACGAAAAAAAATTCAGCAAGTGAATGAGTTTGTATATTTGAGGTCATTATTTATAAGAGACGGTGAATGTGAAGGTGACATAGAATGGCGAGTGAAAGGTGGTAATCAGGTTAATGGAGCCCTGCACTCCTTTATGAAAAGTCAGAATGTGCCTAACATGGCCCGACTTGCGGTTCATTGGAAAGTGCTTGTTCCGGCTCTGATGTACGGTAGTGAAAGTTGGGTTTGACAAAAGAGTCTTAAAATCAGACTGAATGCAGTGGAAATGAGAGCACTAAACCGTATGTATGGGGTAACTTTGAACGATAGAATAAGAAATGAAAATATAAGAGAGAGATGTAGAGTAAAAGGTATCGTGAAAAAAGTTGAGAAAGAGATGCTTAGATGATTTGATCACACAGACAGGATAGATGAAAGATAACTGGCAAAAGACATTTACATCACAGAAGTGGATGGAAGGGTTGGTAGGGGAAGACCAATGAAAACGTACAATGACCAAATTGTCGGCAAAGGGGAATTTTAGGAAAGGTCAGGTCAAGGTACCCTTAACCGACGAGTTTGCACGAGGAGAGTGATGAGTGTAGAAGAAGCAAGGAAAGTATGCCGACATCGAAGCAAATGGAGATCTGTGGTCTCTGCCTACATATATGTATAGGAAAGTTAACATCGTGGCGAACGGAACCAGAGACAGAGAGAGAAGGGTAAAACAAATAATGTATTGTAGCGCCGATGGAAGCAACGAGTACTGAAATGTGTCACCTGTTGGCCCGACAGCGTCGCGCGTAGTCGGGCGCAACCTGACTCAGCCACTGCGGCTGTATCGCGGACACTGTGACTAAGAAGGAGCGGCGCGTGTGCAGTAGCTCTGTATACAGCACGGCAGGTGGATACGGTCGGGTGGAGAACAACACGCTAGAAGGATGTAAGGAGGCCGCCGCGTTGGACGCTGTCACATATCGCCCGCTCGCTCCCACGCCGACACACGTCCCACTGTTACGTGCCCATGCGCAGTTCGTGAACAGCCCGCTCAGTAAACACTTCAGTATCTGAAACATTTTTTTTGCATTCTTCAGTTGCTATTATATTACTACATAGTAATACCGTCGACTCTCGATAATCGAAGTGGAAAGAGGTTTGTAATACCAAGAGGAAAACAAAAAAGTTCAAATTACTGAAAGTAGTATTTATAAAAATGTTAAAATGTAGTATATATTGATTTCAGTATGTATTTATTAATTGATCTGTAGTATTTGTTAATTGATCATATGTGTGTATACAAGTTCCAACATGTCCATATTTCGATTTATCGAGTGTTTACGAGAAAGAATTTCGAATTACCGCGTGTTTTTGATAATTATGGATTGCTTTTTTTCTTCGAATTACCGAGTGTACCAAAAACCATTGTATTTATTTAATTTAACGAGAGCTTTGCTAGGGACCCAAAAATTACTTCGAACTATAGAGAGGATTGAATTATCAAAAGTGGTTTTTTGTTTTTAACAAAAGATTATACGTGGAATGGAAAAATCCAATTACCTGATCTAAAGCTGTACCACAGCTAGTCACGGTCAAGTTCAATCTTTGGCAAACAGAGAGTAATTGTTGTCGTATCTCGTAAGCATACAATAAATTCTTGTGGTTTAGAAAATTCTCCTTACACCATTGCTGCAAGTAAATAACAAAATCATTTAATATACATACATATATACCGTCACGCCCGTTTCCCGTAGGGGTAGGCAGAGACCATAGAAATCCATCTGCTATGATCTCGGCATACTTTCCTCACTTCGTCCATACTCATCACTCTCCTCACGCAAGCCAACTAGTCAAAGGTACTGTAGTGATACATTCATCAATGTATCACTAATGCATTAAACCTTTTATATTATATTACTTTTTTTACATTCGTAATATTCAAATTTAAAATGAAAAAGAAATAAATTGTTATAAAAGAAAATACATTCGTTTGATTGACGTCTTTTGGATAGACATGTCACCCTATATAAATTGATAAAGTGTGATTAAAGTATAATTAATATATAAATGTAGAATGAAGAGCAAGAATAAATCAATATCGTTTTGAAGAATTTTATTTGAAAAAAACCCCCCTAAAGATCCCGGATGTCGCCGAAGCATTATACAGCTGGCACGCTATAGTACTCTTGACCTGACCTTTCCTAAAAACTTCGACAGTTTGGTCAAGGTATGTTTTCCTTGGTCTTCCCCTATTGACCTACCAACTTAAATTTATTTTGCCAGTCGTCTTTCATCCATTCTCTCTTTTTGCCTAAGTACTTTATATGAACAATATTAATGAATGATGAATGTTTCAGAGGGTATAAGCACCAGAGTTCAACCTTGATATGCTTACATTCTATAAAACAATTAATTAAACAGCACAGCCCTCTCTTTGGATACTAATTTAGTTCTTATTTGTAATACATTCCCTGCCAGACAGTTTTTTGAAGATTTTCCGTTCAGGCCGCGTGTTTGTGAAACTAATTCCTAATAAAATATACTTATTGGTTTGTTGTGTTATGCATTTCAAACTAAACACACTTTTCTTTTACATTTTTTTTTTATTTTATATATTTTACATTATTTTAATTATTGCAAGCCATATGCAAAAAACAAAACAATACAGTAAAGCGTATATATCCTACGCCCCACGCGGTACGAAATGTTAATATATCTACTGGCAAACACTTCATCTTGAAATAAGCAGTGGCCTGGATATTTTATTTGAATAGTTTTTATATTATTTCCATATGTAATTTTCATCTATTGAGACATCTTTAAAGTAATATCGTTGTTGACATTTATGAATTGTTTAAAATTAATAATGTTACTTACTTTTTTCAGCGGAGCTTTACAGAAAGCTTTATAAACATTTAGTAAAGTAATATGATCTCCAAGCGGGGACACAAATTTTTGTTTTATGGTTAAAGCCTCTTCCCTCTTATGTATTGGCATATAAAATACATTTTCACTTGATAAGACCGCTACTAACGTTAAAGCCTGTAAACCAAATTTATATTATTACATTTTAAAATTGTTGTAAAAATTTGACGTCAAAATCTTACCAGAATGCGAAATTGTGCTGTAATAAAAATTACTGTGTGACGGGAAGAAAGGGGATGCCCTATTTTATGCTGAGAACCCAGTAGAAAATACGGCTTCCCTCTTTCTTCCCGTCGGTGACATACTGAACATGAATGAGATCAAATATCATGTCTATGATCTACAATTCCGTAAACCCCTAAATATGAGTGAAGCCAATGTGGAGCAATGAATAGTTACGGCTGTACTGATTTATAGAAAATAAAAATAAAAAATTGGATTTGAACAGTCTGAGAGAAATCACTGTAAATGATTAGACCGCCCTTTGTATATAAACATTGAGAAAACAGTAATTGGCTTTATACATTACATATATATATATATATATATATATATATATATATATATATATATATATATATATATATATATATATATATATATATATATATATATATATATATATATATATATATATATATATATATATATATATTCACGCCTATCCCCCGCAGGGGTTGGCAGAGACCACAGAGCTCCATCCGCTGCCATTCATCGCAGCGAAACGGCTCGTCATTGGTCGCTTTTCGCCCTCGTGAGAATCAGGACGTGACGGGTGGCGAACCACGTCGCCGTCATTTTCGACAAATTAGGTATATAAAATTCGTCTTAGTGAATCCCACGAGCCGCAAGGGAGGATGGAGGTCAGCCCCAGCAGAGCCCTGCATGCTGATGTAAGGCACCATAATCCCCGGGGGAGCCCGACCCTGGGACGATCGGTCCGTTTTACGACAAGGCTCGCCCCTAGCCACGCATCCATTGGCACGGCATAGAAATATATGCATATGTTAAAATATGGTACTTTTCTGTTAGCCATCGTCCAAACGTACATTCCTCTTACGGTTGTAAAAAATTTAGCGGAATTATACATTATTTGGCGATTTTTCACTTGCGCCCGGCTAAAGGAAAAGTACCTAAAATATCCTCCTCACCTCTTCCAGGCAATTGTATTCGGGAGCACACAATAAAATTTTAGAGTATTTCGGATCAATGGGGAAGGTTGTCATCTTCTTGCCAAGCACCGTCAGCTTCGGATTTGATTCACTCTCAATAGCACCTATAACATTGTCAATAATATTATATAAAATATATATATTTAACAATTATATCATAAGCACTTAGTGTATCATTTTGTCATCATCATAAATTCACAGCTAGATGTATTTATAATATGTATCTTACACAAACAGGAAGCAATGCAATAGAGGATACCTTAAAACCCCGCTATATTGTAACCATTTTGAAAAACAAGCTATCTGTAATCAGTTATGGGCAACAAGGTTACCAGTACAAGATGCTGGTCGGCTATGCAGCACCAATCAGCCTGCCCGCTATGGTGGCAAGAGATGCTAAAATCCAACAGCAAATTGCTTTAGACCAGTGGTACTCAACCTTTTTTATAGGGGCCACAAACACAATTAGTCGTGGTGTCGCGGGCCGCAAAAATAAAAATGACACAGTTGTGTCATGTAAATAAATTCAAAACATAAACAACAAATTAAAAAAGTCGCGATCGGCTAACAAAGCGAAATATACATGGAAGTATGGAAGCCAAGGGATGCGGATTCCTGCGGTCTCACTCTCCCGATACAGAACTCAAAACGCCCAATGCAAAACTTCGCTAATCCAACATTGATTTGTCGTATTTACGAAAATACTAAAATGAAGTGTTGCTGTGATACAATAAGACATCTGGTATAAAAAAAATAAATTGAGAAATGGAATTTTTTGTAATGGGTTTAAAATAAGGTAACACTAAATAGGCCAACCACAAAAACGACGGACCGCAGGTTAAGTATAGCTTGCTTTAGATAGATAGATGATTGAAACGATAGTGGAAAATTTTAAGGATAACTACTATTTTTGTTAATGTTTAAATAATGTATAGGTACGTACGGTGCCTTACATAGATAAAAATATTAAAAATTATTTTTTTTAAACTAATACTTTAATATTCATTTACTTTAAATTCCGTTTTAAATTTCATTCCAAAACGCCGATACTAGTCACGTTTGTGTGAAAAGGATATAATGCACTTTGATTGGCATTGGCCGTCACGTTACTTGAGAGTGATAAAATCACATTTTTATTATTAAATAAAAATGGAATTCTTTAAAAATAAAATATTGTGATATTTAAGATTTCTTTTTAATTGAATTACTTTGAATACAGTCAACATTCCTAATAAACTGTAGTCTTTCAAAAACAGCCATCCATATTCAAAAACAGACAGCCATATTAGTTTTTAAATAAAAAAAATACTGTAATTAAAATTACCTAATTCTTTTAATAACAATAAAGAAGCTTGTATCGACTCAACGGGTGGTGAGTCTATCAACGGGAACGTAATCGGATCTAACCCCGTGGCGAGCACCAGCAAAATCGTCCCAGCCAATGGACATCTGAAATGATAACATTACATTAAGCACATCATACTCATGGTGCATTTACATTTAATACATTTATTTTTAAGTAGTAGTAACATGGTAGCACCAATAGACCGGCTTGACCGAGGAAATACTATACCGAAAATGCTTGTAAAATGATTATTGAACCGACCAATGATTACGAGGAAAGATTATCAACATTTCTAGTACTTAAGTACATTAATATTTATAGTACTTAAGTAAATTAATAAGTACAATAAAAAATATGTTGAAATCAAGACTCAGGAAGTTGTTTCTCGATACAGTATAATTTAACTAGCAATTGTTTCAAAACATAGTATCTATATAGTAGTAATTATGTAAAATTGAGCGCGTCTCGCCATCAAACGTCAAAGTTTGGCGAGTGTATAAGAACATGTTTGTATTTTTTTTAATAAAAAATAAATAAAACAGAATATCGGCATCATTTACAAGGCACTCCCATCCAGCCCCTCCTAGCCATATCAACTGCAATTGCAGAAGCTTTTGCGATCTTCATCAGTTCGTCTTGATCACTTTCAAGAAAAGAAGACTCTTTTCTTGAAAGTTTTAATGTCAGTGATAGTTCCACAGCATTGTGCGCGAAAATAAACCCCAAGAACAACTCACGACCGTCAAAAATACTGGTATAAGGATATAAATATAAATACATGATGCGTTGTAACATCATGCTACTCTTGCATCGGGTTATTTGGTCATCATAAACGTTTCCCCTAGGATATTGCCCCGTAAATTATCTGCAGAAGACGTAGAAATCAATGATGATGAAGATGGATTGTTGGTATCTCTTAAAAAAAAAATGAAGGTCCTTTTCCGTTAGCCGGAGCCAAACGAAAAATCGCCAAATAATGTAGAAAGCCACCAAATTTCTGACAAGCTGACCTAGCATAATAAATCCCAAATTTTCATCATTTTTTAAAACAAAAATTAAGATGGAAGAAAAAACGTAAAACATGCTTTGTGTTGAATGAATTCAGAGCATAGAGCACAAGGCGAACATTCCCCTTACAATTATATTAGACATTTGACGGAAGTGTACATTATCTGGCGATTTTTCGCTTGCGCCCGGCTAACGGAGAAGTACAAAGCCAATAAATAAACAAATGTCGTAGACGTCAAACAAATGACCTCAGTATGTCGGGTTCACCGTGTGCGGGCCGCGCAGCCATATCAGCGGCAGTGTAGAGGCGGTAGGCGGCACCGGGCGCAGTACGGCCCGCACGGCCTGCCCGTTGCCACGCCGCGGCCGCGGAGCATGGACGCACGACCAACCGCTCCGCACCAGTCCGTACACACCAACTCCTACAGCCGAATACACAACCAATATTCAACAAACCCTATTTAACAAATAGTAACAATTAGACAAGCCGTACTACACCAATGTGAAAAAATATATGTGTGGACATATGTATGTAAATAAATTAATTTTTCAGTCACGTCATTCGCAACGAGGCATCGATGACAAGCCTCGCGATGAGTCACTCACACTTCCCTTCCCATGAATGCTCACTAGGGGCCATGAACAGAGAGAAACGGAGGTGCATCGTGAGATTGGCTACACAAGACCCGTCAGGCTCGTGACCACGACCACTCAGCAAAGAGTGACCGACTAAGAAAAAGAAATACATGAATTCAAGATAGATACATATACAAAAATATCATAACGCTCGTTTCCCATAGGAGCATGCAGAGATCACAGATCTCCATCTGCTACGATCTCGGTATACTTTACTTGCTTACTCAAAACTTCAGCAATTTGGTCAAGGTACATTTACCTTGAACTTCCCCTTTATTTATGCTCTTTTGTAAACTACAATATCCATATTAAATATCTCATTCTAATAATTGCAACCTATCAAAATAAAAAAGGAAGCGCCATAGATATAAATAAATTAGTGTTTGAGATGAATAACTTCTATCCTCTATCAATTTACTTTTTGCTAATGTTTGATAGGCTTTAAATATGATTTACCATAGAATCCATACAATAACGACACTTGATCAATCATTCATAAATTAATCAAGCTATGACTAGGTGTTGTGGAAATGCAGATATTAGGACTTAAAAGCCAGCATTAAGGAAAGTGGTAAATCCATGTTACAGCATGGTATGGCCAGATCAGCCAAGGAAATATATCATAGCCTCACAGAATATCGTCGTTAAGTGGGTGTAATTTTTGTTAGGTACATGTAGGTATCTGAAAGTTAGACTCCTTTCCTCCCCTTCCTTTACTTCCCTTTTCCCTTCTCATTATTCACATTCAGTAAGCAACTGCTTTGTGTTGCAGTTGCTCTAGTATAAAATAAAAACCTTTTTCATTTCATTTCTATGATAACATAAATATAAAATGCTATTACTTAATAAAAGGAATACTTTATCTCCATACTGAACAACATCTGCATTTCAAACGCATGATTTTTAAATAATGTATATTGCTTACTACTAGTTCATTTCATTTATTGTATCGCATAACAAGTAAATTAGGTCAACTCAAAAATTAAGTTATACCTTTCTTTCACTACGCCTGTGTCAATAACACATTTTATTTGTGGAATGGTAACAGACGCCTCAGCTATGTTTGTAGCGAGAACAATTTTGCGCATCCCTGGTGGCGTTTCCTTCCATACTTGTAACTGTTTTGCAGGAGGAAGTCCGGCATATAACGGACATACTCGTATTAAGGGTCCTGGCGTTTCCTTAAAAATAAAAAAGCAAAGCAAAATTAAACAAAATAAAGCTATTACCACAATATGAAATTCATGTAATAAAAAATCTTAGGAAAATATACGGCCGTAATAGTCCACTGCTGGAGATTGGCCTCTGAAAATTGAGGGATTTACCATAACCCCCACATTTGGCAAACGAATTCCAATTGGCTTTTATTAATCAAGTAAATTCTGCTACCCTGCTGATTTGATCCACTGATATTTGCTATAAATCTGCCATAGATTAAATTTCTTTTTCACAGCCCATATATGTCCCACCGCTAAGCACAGGCTTCTCCATATCTGGAACGGACGTTACCTCGCCAAGCTTGTCCACGCGGGGTTACCAGACTCGTAAAAAAATATCTTAAGGTCACACATATATTTATTCCGATGTGGGAATCGAACCCGTGGCTTATGGGCGAAGCCCGGGGACCGAACATTAACTCCGTATGCGGAGAACCCCGCGACTGTATGAATAGGTTGTCATTTGTACATAGATTTAGATATACACCTTAGAATTCGTTAAATGCGTATATATCCTCATCCCCATAGTAGTATATTTGTAAGTATTGGATGTGATAACTATGTCAAATATTATAGCATGCACACATCAGGCAGTAATATTAATAGCAATTTAAGGGTGATTTACTAAAGCAGAGCCAGATTTACAGGTGTTGCACTATATGGCACCACTTGAAACATGTCTTCAATAAATATATGGGATTAATGCCAAAAAATATTAATTCATTTGCCAATTAAGCCATACTCCTTGACATCTTCGATTATTTTACAATAGACAAAAGCCGTTTCTGACTTAAGAAGATCATTGACAATGACTTTGGTTTTATCTAAGTTCATTGCCAGGCCAACATGTCGTCGTCCTATGGCTTGGTTAACTAGCGATACATATTATTTTTTTGGGATAGAAAGGCTAACAAGCAGGCATTTCACCTGATGGGTAGTAATCAACGCCGCCCATAGACATCCGCAACGCCATAGGTATTGCAGAAGCGTTGTGGGCCTATAAGAACAGAGTAGGCTTGGTTTTTTAGGTAGGTTATCTGTTCGCAAACACCACTGGAGTTGTAAGTTGTTGTGTAATTCTTACCTTCGCTATTTGTTTAATGTTGCTCATAATAGTTTCGATTTCTTCTTGGCCCGTAAGGAAAACGAGAAAGTCATGACTGAAACCAACAATAAATCAATTGAAACTCATATCAATGCTGTTCAAGAGATGATCGTAAGATTAAGGTCAGTTTAAGACGGGTAATAAAATGAACCAAAATATTAACATATAGATAGAAAATAAAATGGCCCAAAAATAATAATATATAGATCAAAAATAAAAGGGACTTCGCAACAACTCCATAAGCCTTGTTACCTCCGAAGGTAATAATACTTAGAATCTTTTTTTACTAAAATATTTGAATGATATAAATTATTCTAATACTTAAGTAACAAGTTGTTAAAAAATGTATCACTTTTGTTAACTCCCGTACCCTTTTTGATACATTTTTGAGAATTTTAGAGTCAACTATTTCATCCCTATCATCCACTTTTTTATATCTCTGATTAGTAAAATTTTGCCTGCCACCAGTAATTACTAATTACTTTTTAAAAACATTGTGTAAAAATATTAATTTATAACATATTATAATATTTAAAAAAAATACTTATATAACTTTATAAAACAATTTATTTATATGTTTAGTGTTGAGACTTTGAAAGACTACAAACTCAAAATTTTAGGTATAAATCTACACCTAAGTCTAGAGTTTTTGTATAGAGTGCCACTTGTATAACTCTATTAAGGTGTGGTAAGAGCAATACTTTATAAAGTAAGGACATCAGTCCAACAAAATTATAAGCCTGTAAGCGGATGATGAAGGGTATGTGGATTGTCATAAAAATATAGATTTAACAATTAAAGGAGAAAATACAGATAGCGTTTTTGATACCGTGTCATATACACACAAAATAGGCACATGATGATATCAAATTGTGGAAACCAGTTACACCATCTACATCTACATTTATATCATTCAAATATTGTCAAGGTATGTATGATTATACATTTTTTTTTTACTATTTCTTTTCATTTTTAAAAATAACTAGCACTAGAACCCTTTTTAAACATTCCAACTTAAGTATAATGCTTGAGCTAGGATTATTATAATGTAGTTAATAGTCTTTATTATATATTATGGTTCTGAAACCGTATAAATATTATATAAAATATTGTTGATGCAAATTTGGCTGCAACAACATTGAACAAATCCCAGAGTTAAAGCCGGCAATAGCAATGCTCCTGTGATCCTTATGGTACTGCAAATGTCTATGGGTGGTATTACTTTGCTGGTGTTGACATGTGAAGCTGGAATATTGAGCAAAGTGCAGCATATTGATAGTCATCTTGCTTCATCTTGGCATGATATATTGTAACTGGATGTGTTCGTCCCTCCAAATAAATAACCGGACAATCATCATAATACTTCCTAAAAGTATCCACATCCATTGTTGCTGACATGATTATTACCTAAAATATAGGACATAATTATAATCAATATGGTATATAACCTTTTATATTGTAGTTAAGAAAGTTCACCTTCAGTGGCTGTAGTTTCTTGTCATTTCTTTCTTTTTGTGCTAATTTAACAATTCCAAAAAGTATGTCAGTATTTACTGTGCGCTCATGTGCCTCATCTAATATTATTATAGAATATCTTTTTAACAGAGGATCAGGAACTGCTTCTCTAAGCAACATACCATCAGTCAAATATTTAACCTTTGTCCTAGGACTAGTAACATCCTCAAACCTTACACAATATCTGGAAGAATGAATCAGTGTTAAACATTAGTACCTATACCTAGTAATAGAGAGCTGCCTATATCTAGCTGTGGACTTATATATGACTTACTACTGGACATAGGCTTTTAAATGAATGGACAAATTTAATAATCTTGCAACAAATTCTGATCAATATCACTAAAAATAATAACAATTAATGATCATTGACACAACATGTAATACTATTATAATAATATAAGCCTTTATTCAGATAAATACATAATATACTAAAATAATGTTATAAATCCTCATCCTTATTATCTGTTTGTCTAATGACAGAGGTCTCTTCCAACATTGACTTCTATCCCATGTTCTTCTAATCCACAATTTTCCTACTATTTCTTTTATTTTGTCACCCTCTCTTTTGTATTATCTTCCATATCTCCTTTTCAGGTTCCTCAGGTGCTAATTGATGATTTTCCTAATCCATTTCATCTTATTCCTTATGACTGAATTCCTTATCCTATCTGTTCTCTTTATGTTCAGCATACTTTTTTCCATTATGTCTACTATGTGTTATGTATCATGTATACTACATGTTACATCAATGGAAAGACATAACATGTATTTTACTAGGATTATATTGAGTTGGAGGGTAGTTCTCTAGTAAGTTCTCTAGTCTGTTTTGTTACATAAAATAATGTAAAAAATGTTTTAGACATATACCCAACACTAGTGCCGACTTCAATCTTCATTTCAGCAGCTACTCGGATTGCCAATGTGATAGCTGCCACCCTGCGAGGCTGTGTTACTGCTATTGATCCACTTCCTTCAAGACATTGTTCGTGTATTAATTGGGGCACTTGTGTAGTTTTCCCGCTGCCTGTTTCGCCAATTAGTATCATTGTATTATTTTTCTTTATTTCCTCTAATAATCTAAAAAATATTTAAATATTTACTGAAATTACATACTATAGAATATACACTTTATATCTAACTCTGATTTTCTATCAGAAGTACGGCAGAAATTGCAACCTCCATTTACCTAGTCCTAACTTTATACACGGGTAATGATTTTCTAGTCTCCTGAATTTCTTGTGTGGCTTCTTTATGGGTAATATTGCTCTTCTCAGAAGCTTGCACGACATTATTTTGCCCATTTATTTTTGATCCATTTTCTATACATAATTTTATCCTTTTAACTTTAATATCAACATTATTCTTCTTTTCTTTTTCTTTACCAATAGCAGCATATTTTGAATCCATTATTTTAAATATAAAAAGGCTTTAAATTACACTTTACCCCTATAAATACTTTACAAAAATGAATAAATCATTCTTATATTTGTAAAGAGAATAAAAATTTAAGGGTACATAGAAAATTTTATTTAATTTAATGTATATTCTAATAATTATAGGTTATGTTTTCATCCGTTTGTCTTAGTGACGTGCTGTAAAGTAAAACGTTATTTTGTGGGCTTATAAATAAAATATTAGTATCGATATTTTTGGGCAATAAAATGTATATTGCGATATATCCATTTAAAATTCTATACAAGTAATTTAACCTTAACGCGTATTTTGCACTCAATGCAAATTATTAAACATATATACATATGTAGTAATATAAAATGTTATTGAGCTTAGGTAGGTCAGGGATAGCGAACCTATATATGTATGTCTACGTGCCATGTATTTCAAGTAAATACTTAATGTAGTCACGGCATACGTATAAATAATCTTGATAGTAACTACTGAAGAACACTTAATACTTTTACAATAATATATTTAACTTATAAATAGAAAAAGATCTGTACTGTGACTTAAACCTACAATAAATTTCTCAATTGTTGATGTGCCCAAATTATTTTATTGCCTCATGCAACAAAATAAGTCCGCCATCTCTGACCTAGGTCATATACATTACATTTTTAATGTTAGGGTTTGATATATACGCTTTTAACCGTGCAGATATATTGGTATCTTAAAAATATCGATACTTTTGGCACTTCTGACATTCCTATTGTATCGTTATTGCTTGCTCTATAAAAGGATAAGTTTAGAGTAAGACATTCATCTTATTTTCAGTTATATTGTTTAATTCTGGCAACGTATTACTTAGTATAGTTTAATTAAGGCGTAGAAGTGAAATAAAATAAATGCGTGTTTTTACTTATTGCGTTTTTTTTTGTTAATTTTAATAATAATTATACCTAATGGACATCAAAGAAGAAAAAATTAAAATTGTCTTTTTCTGTCAAGTTTCTTTTCTTTTCTTTGATGGCAATTAGGTATAACTATTGTGCCAGTTTCAAGTAAATTTAATTACATTAACTATCTTTTGACTTTTCCCGCCAACTTACATCGCCCACGTGAGAATCAGGACGTGACGGGTGGCGAACCACGTCGCCGTCATTTTCAACGAATTAGGTAATAAATGCATGTTTGATGATGTTTACGTTGCCTGCAAAAGACCATGCAAGTATCGTTGAATGGCTATTATTTCGTCAAGCAAGACGTACCTGTCAGGACAAGCTGAATTTACGTCTCAAGAAACTTGTTATAGCCATTAAAGAATATGAAAGAAGAAATTAGTGCCAGACTATGCACATCAGAGGCTCACGGTGACAAAGCTGAATAAAGCCCCCAATCTAAGAACTTAATTTACTTTTTTAAATCAAGCTAATCTTTTTACCACATATAATCACCCTTTAGCAAAAGACCGAGGAAAGTAGAAAAATAATAAAGTAAAACTGAAACTAAATGAAAACTAAATAGACATTATAAGTAAAAGCAATAAAAGTAAATCACTGGTATCGGCTGTATCTACAGGACATCTTACTCCAATCGACCTCTTACATAGGTACTACTAACACAGACATTACTAAGCATATTTTTAAAGCCTTATTTAGGATTTGATCAAGGGAATTTATAGATATTTGGAGACCCTCCAATACCTCTGGTCCTTGTCCTTTATTCAAAAACTATAACTATAAAAAACTTGATTAAACACAGTGCAAGAAGATAATCATCCGTTAAACATTTGAAAATTTATGTATTACCCAGCAGGTTTTGATTCAATTTTGGTTAAAAGCTTAGTTATCCAAATGTGAACGCTGTCATATGTTAATGTCAAATTGTCATTTCATGTTTGTTTACATTGGTTATTTTATTACAAAGGATAAAAATAAAAATTTGTTTGGCGGTACTAGTACAAAATTATTTTTAATTAAATATGATATCTCTGAATCTATTTATTAAAAGTCTTGGTCAAAATAGGCATATATTTAGTTTTAGATCTTACGCAAAACCATCTAATCCATTTGTTAAAACTTGGGACATTCTATCTAAAGAAATAAGGTCTAAAAATAAAAATGAAGTTGTATATCCAGAACATACAGATATTGTTATTATTGGAGGAGGATTTATTGGAGCTTCAGTGGCGTATTGGCTCAAAACTAAGGCTGGCGCAGGACTTTCGGTAGTTATACTGGAAAAAGACTTACAAGTGAGTTTGAAACTAGTAGAGTTTTAACATTCAATAATGGACTTTAAAATAAACAAAATTAAGATACCCATTCATTCCAGTATACTTCTGCTCAAAATAATTTATCCCTGGGAATACTCAGTCAACACTATCAATTACCAGAAAACATATATTTATCACAGTATTCTAATGAATTCTTCAGAAATATAAAAGGAAATCTCAACAGTGATACTGAAATACAATTTTGTCCTACTGGAAATTTAATACTTGCCAGTGAAAAATATGCTGAACGTTTGGAACAAAATATAACTATGTTAAAAGAGTTTGGAATAAAAAATGAATTGCTAACCACTACTGATCTAAAAAAGAAATTTCCATGGATCAATCTAAAAGATATAGAGTTAGGTAAGTAATAGGTACTTAAATGCTTTTATGGTGGTGATAAGCTCACGTTTTATTTGAATTTGTATTTTAATGAGTGTGACTAATAAATTATAAATAAAAAAACTAAATAAAATAATAGTCTGTAACCAGTGTCTGAAAATAAATATTAATCCATATTTCATTAGTTTTACAATCAAAAGACAAATAAAATATATTTATTGGATGATTTGGTCATTTAATATGCTTTTCTTAATTTTTCTTATTACTTCTTCATTTTACCATGCTATGAGTACCTATCCACCTACCAAGATTAGAAATTCTCTTTTGAGAGAACACCCTCCTTTTGAGTGAGGTCAATGACCAGCATTGGATTTCCAAGGCTATATTGATTGATACAGATTCAACCCTTTGGTTTAGTGGCAGGGCCCCCCGCCCATAAAGTCACAATGGTCGTATGTGCAATCCCTGCATCGGAATAAATATATGTACGCATACATATATTTATTCCAATACAGATATTTACGCTGAATCTGGTAACCCTGCCAATCCATGTTAGACGAGCATGGTGTGGATTAATATCCTTTCTTCCAGAAATAGGGAGGCCCATGCTCAGCAGTAAGACATCATATATGGGGTGTGAAAAAATATTAATGTTTTTTCACACACCTTTGTCGATGATCCTCTCGACTTTGAAGACAAGAATATTTAATCATTTTATCAAAACCTTCATGCTGCTTGTTGGTGAAAACATATGTAAAAGAGAAAAAGGACCTTATGCAGAAGAGAAGAGAGAAAATAAGATATATAATAGCTTATTAATATACTGTTAAATATTTAATATTAATAACAGAATTTGACTAAGAAAATTTTATTATTGCTATATTATAGTTGATTAATTAATATATTATTGTATTTATAATTTTAGGATGCATAAGTTCTGAATCGGAAGGTGTATTCAACCCATGGGCATTGCTAAAAGGATTGATCATAAAAAATCAAGAGCTTGGGGCAACATTTGTAAATGCTGAAGTTGTTGGATTTGAATTTGAACATCAGCGCGATGTTCTTTCTGAAGGTGTAACACCTGGATCTTATCAAAGAATAAGCAAAGTTGTCTACAGAACAATGGATGGTGAAGAGCATACATTGAAATTTGCTGCTTGTGTATTAGCAGCAGGTAATAATTCTGGTGAGATAGCACAACTTGCAAAAATTGGAAATGGTACAGGATTATTAACAGTACCTCTACCAATTGAACGAAGGTAAACTTATACTATAGTATTTTTCTTTTCATAAATTTTCAGAAAATTGATTTTCAATGAACACTGCTACAGTGGAAATACTAATAAATTTTCATTGTAATATTTGCTCCTAGAAAAATAAAAGCAGGAGCAAGAAATTTAATCAAATCATTTATCATCATGTAAATCAAGCATCAACAGCCCTAGATCTGGGGAGAGGGCCTACTGGAGCACCTGCCCAAGTGCACAACATTTCAATTTAGGGTTATTATTTTCCTGGTTACCAAAAATCTCATCCAATAAAATTGTTATATGACTTTTTTGAAATCACTATTAATTAAATATAAACAGATTAAATAAAAGAAGTGGTGTTCTATGATAATGACTTGTCAAAGCTTATACTCAACAGAGAGGCTTTAACATATCTCTTCTCAGGAATCTTTTGTTTTTATAACAGAGCAGGCAAACAAGCATGCTGGTAACATAAACATCCTCAACGGTGGAGGCATTTCAGGTCCGTTGCCTTTTGTGAACACACACTCTTAGTTTCTTTATATATATTAAAAATTAGTTTAGATCAAATATTCAGTGCAAACTTCTTAAGTTTGTATCTTTCTATAGATGTGTGAACTTATTAAATGACTATATTTAACATGCTTAATATATTTTTTATAACAGGGATTTCAATATATACTCCATTGAAGATAACAAAAATTTTGAAACTAGTTTAAATGTTCCATATATAATGGATACAAGTGGTTTATGGTTAAGAAAAAATGGCTTGGAAAACAATTTTATATGTGCTCAAACTCCATTACCAAAATCAGATTTAAAAGAGACTACTGAAACTTATTATAACAATATAATATATCCCTCTCTATTAAATAGATATCATCTCTATGAAAACACACAGGTAAGAGCTTCATAAAATAAATTATTTTAAAATCAGAAAATAGATTTGTAATGACATCTAAAAATATATAGGAAAATTTCAAACTAGCAAATAAATAATTACAAAAATTATGAAATTTTAAAAATTCTAATAAGAAAGATACATTTATTTGGTTTAAAAACGTTAAGCAACTCTTATTGAACAAAAATTATCAAAAAAGGGCTGAAAGAGTTCATCAGTTCAGAACTGTGGCTAGCAAAAGCTATTCTGCTGGTTTGGTTTGTTAGTTCAGTTGATTGATTTTAAAGAAGTTTCTAAAAAAATTAGTATTTCCCAAAACTTCATATCTTTGTAGCTACTCACGTACTACAGAGTATAAGCAAGATAATATGCAAAGACAAGACAAGATATACTGCCTTAAAACTATTTAAAATGTTACATGTATGTTATGTATGCTATTACATACAAATTATTTTTTTAAAAAAACGAAATAATAAAAGCAGAATACCCATTTAACAATAGGTGGCATTCAAATTCTTTGTAATTGCTACTACCGGCATATAATGCAATACTTGCATTGCTGGACAAAACTGGAACTTTATAAAATATTAATTGTAATTGTTGTGTATAGTTGTAACTGGACTTCAGATTTACCTTAAATTCTTTTGCTTGTTTGTTATCTTATATTTTCTTTAATCTGTAGTCTGTAACTGTACCTTTTGTATAAAATAAAATAAAATAA
>JASFAT010003752.1:0-16150 GCA_031353405.1 Baronia brevicornis
TATATAAATAACAAAATTATATAAATAAGTTTTCCAATTACAAAGCCAAAGGGTAGCCGAGATAGCACTTTTCTGTGCCTTTCAATTTTATGTAATGTTATTTAATTTGCTGTTACGCATCCTAAGCAAATATTAGATATCTATCTTTTAAGAGGCCACTTTAAGTTAAAGCACGGCCTTTGATACTAGTATTATTATTATTATTATAGCTTTATTTTCCACATCTTTTTTGTGTTACATATACTAAACTTCCCTTTTTCTATTGTATGGATTGTCTAGATTTCATTTTTGGGTAAAATCCTCCTTTTTATTATTATTATAGCTTTATTCCCACACTTTTTTGTGTTAGGTATACTAGATTTCATTTTTCCATTGTGTGGACTGTCTAGAATTTATTTTTGGGTAAAATCCTCCTCCATCTTTAATCATTTCTCAGTGTCTAGAGCTTGGCTCATCCAGTTTTTTGTTGTTTCTACAATGTCGTCTGCCCATTTTTTCCTTTGTCTTCCTACACTCCTTTTTCCTGTTGGACCCAGCCATTTTGTTATTTTGCGGCTCAACCTATTGTCCCTACATCTCGCAACATGCCCTGACCATTTCCATTTAAATTTCAGACAGTATTCGAGAGTGTTTTTTCCTTTCGTTTTCTTCCGAATGTCTAATTCCTTTGTACTCTTCTTAATTTCAAAATGCTTCTTTCCATTACGTGTGGGCAAGAGAATATTTTGTTCATTACTTTGTCTTTAAACACCAATGTTTGGCTAGTCATCTAAGCTAAAAACATAGTAAAAATATTAATATTATTGTGTGACTGTAAGGTGTGGGTTTTTTTAGCAAAGAAGTTTATTAAAGTTAAGAAATCGAAGTATGATATTTGGAAAAGAACCGACAGGCACGTGAAGGTACGGACTTTAACTACGGAGGGATATTATCTTTCAGCATCCTTTACCGTTTTTACCATAGGGAATTGTTCGGGATAATTCCAGCCACTGAATTCTACTACCGCACACAGCTTACCACAAGGACAAGGTTCGTCCCCACCATCTGGATGAGTGGCGATCCAGTTAAATTTCTTACCAGGCACCACTATTCTGTGGAACCAGCTACTTTCAAACAATACGATATTAAAACCTACAAAGAATAAGCCTATACATTTCTTAAAGGCTTCTTCTGGAGTGAGTGCGTCTGTGAACGGCATTGATTGCTTTCCATCAGGTGACGACAGGCTTGTCACTCATAACTTAACTTAATGGTTAAAAGTCGGATCATCGCTCAAAAGTGACGGTATACAATTTAAAATACATATTATCGCACATTTTCTTCTGAAATATATTTCGGTAGTCACTGACAAAGCGTCTGTTTATAACGACCGGTATATTACGTTGTATGAGCTCTCCGCACCCAATCAATTTGGTTGATCCGCCAATAATAAAAGCCTTTGAAGCCGGTGATTGCAAATTATAAAGAGTATTGCCATGGGAAAGTAATGTATAGATTTCAAGTCATTTATATTTTCGGATTAAAAGCTTTTTATTCATTTCAAAAAGGGAAAAATAAAGTAATCATATATTTTTTTGAGTTCTATACAATTAGTATTATTTGAATTCGTGTAAATATATAATATTTATAAAAATGTATATATACAAGTATTTGGGTGGATTTTAGGTGGAAAATGATGAAATTGTTTGTTTTTTTGTGGTAGAGTCACGCTGCAGACGAATACTTTGTCAAGAACGGCATATTATTTGTCAGTAGATTGAATGGGCCGGCTCGCCTGGGGAAGTACCACACTCCCGCAGAAAACCGGCGTTTGAGTGGTAGCTTAGCTACCGCGCTTCGTACGGTGAGCGGCTTGAGTTTCGGAGGCCTAAAACCCTCCCCCTTCCACTTCCACTCCCATAATATCACTCTCCTTAAAGGTCGGCAACGCTTCCCCACTGTTCCGCGGCGTTGATTGCTTTCCATCAGGTAGCACGCCTGCTCGTTTGCCTTCCTATCCCATAAAAAGAGTTGTCAAATTAATGAGGGGATTGAACTTCAGTAGTATGTCACTTATGTATTAATATGTCAGTGGGGTAGCGTAGTGTTCGATTAAAAGGCAAGTGTTAACCCTGTGAGGCGAGGCGAGTGTATATTTCAATACTAACTTAACCTTGGCATACATTTTCTTTTCGATGACTGTGTTGAGTTGCAGTTCACGATTTCGACCTCATATTTAGGTCATGCGTCACGAATCATATGATATACTTTGTACAATAATGTATACTTTTTTCTACAGCTTACATATGTTATTGCTTTTAATTTTGGGTACGAGACTCCGAATCTCTGGAGAAATAAACAATTACCCACCACACATCTCCAAGCCGGTTTTGTGGAGCACCTTGACTTGCAATAGATAACTGTAAGCCATGCATATATTTATCGCGATACAGGAATCGATCCCACGACAACTGATTTCAGAAACTTCGCCACTGAGACAATAAGTTGCCATTAAAATAAATATAAAAGTAGTTTTATTATTTCTTCAAATTTTAACATTATTTTACATAGTATGTTCCTAAAATGGGGGAGGTCTATGTCCAGCAGTGAACTGCCGCAGGCTGTTAATGACGATGATGATTTACATAGTATATTTCACATAGTAAGACTAAAAATCTTGAATATTGTAAGTGTCAGTGATGGCTAGCAAAAAACAATATAACGAAATATAATAGAAAAGAAAAGAAGAGCAGACAATAAAATATATATTTTTAATACTTAATCAACTACATTACTTTTGTTGTAACCTTACCATTTCGTACTGGTGGTAAGTGATCTCCACCGCTCATAGATATCCGCAATCCTGGAGGCGTCTCAGATGCTTCTCAGATGATCTTTTATGAGCACATATACTCGTCTCTTGAAAAGGTAAATACGATATAAAGGCACGTATGTCGTATTTACATACATACGTGGAAAAACCGCAGGTGGTTAATCTTTCCACATTTGCACAATTCGTAATTGAACTTTGAACAAGAAGAGATTGCTACATCTTATAAAAAAAAATTGCTACCCCTTTTTAACTCGGAAAAATAAAAGATATTTTCATATAATCCCATTTTTATTTTTATTTTATTAAAAATGAAAAACTACCGTTATCAAAAAATCGTTTATTTTTTTAAATTTGTAATGTTATTAAGTTTATGGTGATATACATCGTCAGTTTTCCAACTTGATAATTCAATATATCCAAACATTTTCGTAACACGAGGGAATCCTAAGCCGCAATAAATCGATTCACGGAGCATAACATTATATTGACTGCAGTAATTATGTTATAGATCAGTCATCCCGTAATTATGCATCTAAATTGCATCTGATATCAGTAATGACCATTCGGGGTTAACATTTATATGTAAAGCCCTGATTAACTATGCATGGGCTATTATTATTTTATTATTTTTATACGCTTAATATAATTATCATTGGCCTCTACGTCTTTGAGAGACGAAGCACTAAATAACGTTGGAGAGACAATAATCGATATCGATTAAAATTACTATAAACAACTTTAATTTTATTAACACTAGATATACCAGCGATAACACTAGATATACCAGTCAAAAACGCAAATTATTTTTACTAACAACATATATACAGTAATATAAACTTTATAAAATTAATTCTTTAGTTATAACTAGAAAAGTCATGATATCATTACGAAAAAAAAATATTTTAAATTGAAATACCGAAAACAGTCATTTTGACTGGTCTGGTATATCTAGTGTTAATGAACCGAATCATTTGCGCCTTTTCTTTTAACACGTTAGACGCCATGGAGTGACACCATGAAGGCTACCGTTGACTTCAAGCTTATTTCTTTTTGTATATTTACGAAACTCCACATCAGATTTGTATTAAAAAAGTTTTAGGAACATATTATGTTAAAATACGTCAATTACAAAAGAAGTTCTTTTTAACAATATCGCTTTTGTAGTGGCATTTAATGTGTTAAAAGTTTTGCAATGACCTATGCAACCGATTATATACATAACAAATCATCTAAAATATAAATTCAATTTAGCCAAAACTAGAAACCAAATCGTTCTTGTACACCAGCACAAAATAGGACTTTCATTTATTCCTTCTTCTCCTTCCATTATTCACATCTTTACCCTAAGGTAGACGCATTTGCAATGCTCTTAGTATTGTGGATGGCCTTGAGTGACAGTGGTTGCTTAAATTAGGTGATCCACTTGCTCTTAGGGAATACACAAGCGTTGCCAGGCTTTGATATACGTGTAGGCTCATTTAAACTTTTTCACAAAGTGCACAACAGGCATTTTCTACAAGTCAACCTGCGGGCCGGACTGAGAAAATTGGTTTGGAGACGGTGCAACCACAAATTTAAATACAAACAATACATATATATCTATACAAACATACATATATTTTCATAATATATATAATTATATACACACTTACATGGATATGTATTAAATGATAATGTATGCAAAAACAATTTTTTGAAATGACTTTCCTTCAATTAATGCCGTCTGTTTCGACGACCAATTTGCTGTGCCGGGGTTACCGCCTTCGGAGTCAATGGTCGCGGGTTCGGTTCCTGCATCTGGATAAACATATGTATGATCTACACATATTTATCCCGCCAATCCATATGGGACAAACATGGTGGGTTTATCTCTGTTTCTTAAGAAATAGGGAGGCTCATGCCCTGCAGTGGGATACATATAGGCTGTGAAAAAATATGGCATTTGTTTCAATATTAATACATATTAGCAGTAAGAGCGCTAAAAACGTACAAACGACATAAAACAAAAGCAAACCAAAGGTTACTCTAACTTGACGTTTATTAGATTTGCCGGATGTTAAAGAGCACATCAGAAGCGCAAATTCAATTGTGTACGTCGTCAGCTTTTCCTGTTGTTGGAAAATGCGGAAGTTAGAAGTTAGTAGTGGAACAAAATTATATATTAGCAAGAAACAAACCATGAATTCAACGCTATATAGATAGTAGAACTGGTTTGTGACATTTTTATTTTATCATTATATAAGTATGTCCCTAATTCTTACGATAATTTATTTATTATTGTATTATAAATAAATTACGTCTCAATTTAAATTTGAATTTTGACGATCGAATGTCGGCTTGATTGTCACTGAACACATTTTAATGTAAATTGCTATTTACCTTATATATAATATATAAAAAAGGAGCGCTGTATTATTAGTCTCGCCAAAACTCAAAAACGGCTCGGCCGATTTCAATATTTTTTTATATTGTTCGCTATAATACAGGGAAGGTTTACCAAAAACGAAAATATGAAAAATTCTTGTCCTTTCTTTTATTTCCAATTAAGTTACAATAGATGGCGTTCGTGACGGCTTTATCATCTAACGGACGTATTGTTATACAAAACTGTCGTTTCTTTTGTGCGATTTTGAAAAGTATTTCATACCTAAGCACTTACATACCAGACTATATATAAGCCTACTAGGAGATATCGTTAACTTATAATTTAAATTAAAAAGGATGATAGATTATTAAAGGTACTAATGCTACGTAACTTAAGCTATGTCTTTTTTTCCGTGTCTTATATAGTAGATTGGTAAAATAATAGCTTTAAATATTGTTTAACTTTTCAGGTAAGTTAAATAGTTTTAAGGTTTATAAAATAATATGTACATTTAGAAGATGTAATAATAAAAGTCCTTTCTTTATAGAGCAACACAATACAACTTTTCAGTCATAAAATGATTTGAAAACCAGAAGGTATACTGCACCTTTATAGACTTGGAAAAGGCCTACGATAGAGTGATGAGTGCTTGTTCCGACTCTAATGTACGGTAGTCAAAGTTGGGTTTGGCAGAAGAGTCATGAAAGCAGACTGAATTCTGTGGAAATAAGAGCATAAAGAAGTGTCTGGGGTAACTTTGAATGAATAAGGAATAAAGATATAAGTGCGATGTAGAGTAAAAGGTGTCGTGACAAAAGTTTAAAAAGGGATGCTTAGATGGTTTGGACAAATAGAGAGGATGAATGAAAGACGACTGGCAGAAGAAATTTACGTTGCGGATGTGGATGGTAGGGTCGGTAGGGGAAGACATTCCTTGACCAAATTGCCAAAGTTTTTAAGAAAGTTCAGATCAAGAGTACCTTTAACCGGCAGGCTTGCAGGAGGAGTGTAATGAGTGTGGAAGCAAGGAAAGTGTGTCGAGATCGTAGCAGAAGGAGATATGTGATCTCTGCCTACCCTATGGGAAACAGGTGTGACGATATATAAGTATGTATGTATGTATATCCGTGTGTAACACGCCGAGCCAAAGTCAAACTGAGATAATGGCAACCCTGTCAATTAAGCAGGCTGATGTTTAGATTAACTTCATAACCGGGTACCATGTCTACAGCGCTTCATTTTAGCAAATAAATAGATCAGCAAGCATCACAATTGATATTTACGCTACGAAAAAAGGAAACTCTGCTGAAGTAATGTTAAAAAAATTTTGACAAACATTCTTGAGTAGATTTTAGGGAAGAGAAAACAAGATTCATACATCCATTACATGAATAAATCAAACAATATCCTCTTTTAAAATCGGTTAAAATATAAAATACTCGTCTTGCACAGTCCTTTAACTATAATCATTTTAAACTGCAGTTAACTACTCCAATTAAGATCGGAAGTCCTCCCAACGGGTTTAGTTAAAATGGAGGTTCAATTTCTCGGTCTGTTTGCAATGATAATGGCTTATTACGAGCTTTTATTTACTTTGGTTTCAATTAAAATCAAATGAGAATTCATAGTTTTGTATTATTTTTTTTCTATTAAAAATAAGAAAAAATAATGCATCTATCTAAATCTAAAATAAGTATATTATGTATGAATTAATTATTAAATACAATTGCTCAATTGTGCATATAATGAATTTCTCCGAGGAGAGCTCAAGTCTACCTTTGATAACGATGTGATACAGATGGGAGGAGAACAAAGAGTAATTAGGAAGGGAAAAGAGGAATAATGGAAGAGGAAAAAGGAAACAAACGAAACGAAAAAAGTTGGGACCCTGAATACCTGCACTCACTGTACAAAATGCATCTGTAGTGCTCTTGATATTTTAAACAACTATGACCGAGGGGTTGTTACCATCGAGTGACCCAATAGCTCATATTCATTGCTGTGACATAAAAAAAATCCAGAGAACATACGAGACTTTCTAATAATTAGTTAAGGCTATTTTTTTAATAATAACAATAACACTTTATTTCAGACAGATTTTTTTGATCCATAAATGTTTATGTTAATATTATGTTAGTAAAAAAAATATATAAAACATTATGTTAGTAAATCATATATATTATCACAGTATTTTCATTTAAATTATAGCAGATTTAGTTGTTATATAAGGTGCGAGTTGAATCTATATTCAATTATCGCCTCTATAATCTCTATTTATGTCAGCGATTCAGACCTGTATTTTTGTAGCACACAATGTAATGAAAGGTTTGCTTGGCATCCAACTAATATACTTGAAGACAAAACCAAAAACTCCATTAAATATGATAATAAGTCAGATATTGAAACCAATATGTCCAACCAAAGAGATAGAGATGACTTGGACACAGAATCTACAGAGAGTATGGAAACTGATGACTTAGGTATAAAACCTGATATCAAGGATGAAAAGATGGATTTGTCATTTACTAATTTTTTGGATAACGATGAACTTATGAAGGATGTAGGCGACGACGTCAGCGCTTTGGATGAGGACTTAAAGAGTGTCGAACGAGATGAAAAAAGTAATCAAAGTTTCGAAAGAGAAGAAAAAAGCATTCTCTATACTTTTTTCTCTAAATCTATAATTCTCCAAATCTAATATGACAACCGTTGTTGTTGGCAAAAACGGTTTTCGTAATAGATTTGGAGCTATCCTATAACCTGTACGAGTCTATTCGTTGTTTTTTTTTTTAAATTTGAAACACTTAAAAATTTTTTTTTTTTTATATATATTCACGCCTATCCCCCGCAGGGGTTGGCAGAGACCACAGAGCTCCATCCGCTGCCATTCATCGCAGCGAAACGGGTCGTCATTGGTCGCTTTTCGCCCTCGTGAGAATCAGGACGTGACGGGTGGCGAACCACGTCGCCGTCATTTTCGACAAATTAGGTATATTAAATTCGTCTTTAGTGAATCCCACGAGCCGCAAGGGAGGATGGAGGTCAGCCCCAGCAGAGCCCTGCATGCTGAGGTAAGGCACCATAGTCCCCGGGGGAGCCCGACCCCGGGACGATCGGCACGTTTACGACTAGGCTCGCCCCTAGCCACGCATCCATTGGCACGGCAGACCGTGGATTGGCGGAGAGGAAGGGAAAGGATAGAGAAGAAAGGAAGGGGCAAGAAAGGAAATGCGGATTGGGGGGGTTACCAGACTCGGAATAAACATTTAAAAATCCATATAAATATTTATTCCGATGCGGGAATCGAACCCGCGACCATTGACTCCGCGGGCGGAGAGCCCCGCCACTGAGCTCCTCTTAAAAAATTGAACCGAACTGAGGTCGTCTTAAAAAATTGCGTATTATAATTACAAAACCTTAAAAATGATACAAGCGGCCAAGTCTTCAGAATATAAATTGTCAACATATAATCATTTTAAAAGTCAGTTATAGCTAAATTGTGCGTACTTAAATGGCAGATTTATATAATGACCCTTTAGGATTATCTTTATTACCTAAATTGGAGATTAACTGAAAATCGGGCGTTGTTATTGCTGGCAAGGGACTAAGCTGTACTTTAAAAATCGTTTCAAAAGGGTTATTTTAGGCAAAATGAGGTTTTTGAATGTAACAAATTTAAATCTAATCGCTAATAATATCAAAGAGGAAATAATTGTGATTATGTAACTTTTTCTTTTTGGTTATTGAAATGAACTGCTTTGACAAAAAAGACTGATACAATAAATAGTTCACTCCTGAGGTTTGAAAAAACTCCAATAATAATAATGAAGCTTAGGGACACTTCTTAATATTACTAGAATTCCGTTTCACCATTCTTAACAAATTACCGTTTGTAATAAGTACCATAAAAATATGATTCTCCATTGCGGATTGTGCAGCATATTTTTTGGTCTTTCAAACCGGATATACTAAGCACTAAAGAATGTGTTTAATGATATTTTAAATAACTTTATTATATTAATTACTAGAAACAATTTCTTATTTGTGCAACAATTGATCTAATGATGATTCCCCTCTCTAATCATCGTAAATCTTTATCAAAGTCAAGTAAAAAACATATCTTGTTATCTCATGTTCATGTGCCATCTTCAGGAATGAAAACATAATTTATTAAATTGACGACCAATTGGCGCAGTAGCGAGGCCCCTCGCCAACGATCGCGGATTCGATCCCCGCATCGGAATAAATATATGTATAGCCTACTCTGATAGTAACGAGAGGACGTTTGATAACCCCGCCAATGCGCATTGGACAAGCGTGGTTCGCTCCTCCAGAAATGGGGAGGCCCGTGTTCAGCAGTGGGACATATGTATATAGGCCGCGAAAAAGAAATTAATTTCTACCGGCAAAAAAATTTAATAAATGAATGATAAAATGTTTATATATGTATATATTTATGTGTATATTATATATATGTATCGTCTCATTTATATAGTATTATATTATATATTATTAGTATTTATATGTTTATATATGAATGGTTTTATATAGTATGTATTGTTATGTATATTATTATTATATTTTGTTATTGTACACATATTTCTATCCTTACAGATTATTTTATTTCTCTTTCACTCCTAGATTTGCTGAAAGAAAACTCAATTTTGAGTTAAGCTCACCTTTGTACATCTTCTTTCCTTTTAATTCTTGTATGTCGTGTTTTATGTGTACAATAAAGTATTAAATAAAATAAATAAATGTAAGTAAATATTTTTTTATTCAATAATATTTATCTTTCTTTCAAATAGTGAATTCATAAATAAATTTAGCATCAAAGTTAAAGAAACTTGAGCAATCGAGAGGATAACTATTTGTGAATAAACTGGTGGGTCACGAACTAAGCGCGCTATTTAAACCAAACGGCTGTAGCACAAGTTTAAATCGGCCATCAAAGGCTCAAGTGGAGCGGAAAATTGGACCTACATTGTGAGTCTGTAACTAAGTCTTCGGGGACAACTCACAATCTTAATCACAGACATTGCTCTAAGTTTATAAACATTATAAAGCTCCAAGTACTTTGTTATGTACACTCGCTAAAACTTTTATATCAGCTATCTGCAGGAGAATGAAGGATGATATAACGTCTAGTAAATGACGTATATAATTCATTCAGTCATTTTAAGTTCAAGTCAGTTTCTTATACCGTTTCGTCTCTTCCAGAGTGCAACTTTGTCTCCGAAACAGTAGCAGTTTATTACACATTAAATACGCACCCACTATACATACACCCACACCTCATCACGACGGTATACGGAAAAACTTAATTTAAGTTTGTGTATGCCGTACAATAATGTAAAAAAAATATTTAATATATAATATGTCTAATGTAATTAGTTAGTAGCGATAGATGGCGCTACTAACACACGGTATGTTTTTGTTTATTGAAGTAGTATATATGTTTTGGAAAATAAATATTTTTAGAGTGCAAATTAAATCGCTTCCATACGTCGGTGTTTAATTTATATTACTGATTCGACTTTGGGCTTTAACATAATAAATAATAATAAAATAAAAAAAGAATTCCTTGTGAATCTATTATAAAAACAAAGACAAAGCAAACGTCGGAATTTCCAATAGATGGCACGAAGAAGCCTATTTTTAGCTTCTATATATAGATAATGATAAAAATAAATATTTGATTCAATGGTTAGGAAGAGAATAAAAATTCAAAATAGACAAATAATTTATTTTATTTACTTATACTATTATAATCATTTTTTTAGAAACTATGTACAAGATGAATAAACATGATACATTAATATTTTTAAGTAAACAGGAGGATATAATTATACATTTCTATTCACATTTAGATTATACACTGCGTTATATATTTTATTCACAGCCTATATGCAAGTCACCCAGAACCCATTTATCGATGCGGGAATCGAACCCGTGGCTGTTGTTTCACGCAGCCCCGCCATTGAGTCATTAGCTCATCAATATACATAAAAGACTAGAAAGTAACAAATATATCAAAAAAAACTGTACAGACGTTTAGAGATTGATATTAATAATAAATTACTAGTGCAGCAATTATTCAATTACCAGCGGTAGTTGAATAAAGCTCTACCGCCGTAGTCGGAATTGAAACCCCGTGTTTTACTATAGGTTCCTTGCAAGGAAAAGTCTCCGTTCCTCCCCACAGGCCATTTACCTCCTGCACCAGCCATTACCTGCAAACAAAGCAAAGCGATTCCATATATTATAATCTATCTAATTGGCATTTGAGAGGAAGAAAGGTATTTCAGAAACGATATATTGAAACCTTCAAAAAACAAGACTACACATATTTTGAAAACCGGCAACTTTCGTAATATCTATGGTGTTGTAGATTTCTATTTACGACGTAAATTGCTTTCATCAAACAATACCCTAGCTCATTTGCTTTCCTTTTCCATAAAAAAATTAACGATTGTAAATTAATTATGAAATAGCTCAACCAGCTCGAAACTATCTTCTGCTGAAAAATTTAGTGATTTAAGTCTCATACACACACACACACACTCACGCACATGCGGACATATACATATATGTATAGCACAAGTACCTTTTTAACGTTTATAATAATTTTTAACTCTTAGTATAATCTTCATTGGGTTTGCTATTAAAACATATTTATTGTAAGAATTACCCAAAAATGCTTTACGTATTATATGGACAGTCAAAAGTTTTACTTAGCTAAGATCCACGACAAGCAAAACAATAACAGAAAATTAATAATGTGTGTTTTTCCGTTGGCTTTAGTGGATTTATTTGGAACTTAAACCAAAAACTTACCGAAAATCGGTCATCAACTCTCCACCCACCAACCACTATACACAACACCAAAAACACATTATCACTTTTCCATCTTGTAAACGACACGTGTTTCGCCCCAACACGAGGCATCTTCAGGTATAGTAGACTCTACGGAAGACAACCGAAAAGTTTTCGGTTGTCTTCCGTAGAGTGGTTGGTGGGTGGAGAGTTGATGGCCGATTTTCGGTAAGTTTTTGGTTTAAGTTCCAAATAAATCCACTAAACCCAACGGAAAAACACACATTATTAATTTTCTGTTATTGTTTTGCTTGTCGCGGATCTTAGCTAAGTAAAACTTTTGACTGTCCATATAGTGATGGATTTCCGCAAAGTAACGCCTGACTCCATTATTAAGCTTTACGTATTATAAATGTAAAAATAAATTTAGAGAAAAATTGTCTTACAGATGTGGGTCCATGGATTTGTTTACTGACATCGAGCGAGGCGGCTGCGTTAGAGTTTTGCCAGTTCATTGCTCCTCCCAAGTGGCTAGAGTCACCGTAGGGCCCGAGAACCCGGGTACCATAAGCCTGACCGGTCAGCTTCCCACGGTGATCATCAAAGAACTGGTGCTCATAGCCTCCTTTGCCCTGAAACGAACGATTTCAGCTCCTATATACTGTACAGACGACTAATTAGCTTAGTAGCGAGGCCCCCCGCTCACATAGTAAATGGTCGAAGATTCTTCGCATCAGAATAAATATACGTATGGCCTACAGCTATTTATTTCGAGTCTGGTAAACCTGCCAATTCGTATAGGACAAGCATAAAAGGTGAGTATTGAGCATAGACCTCTCCAGAAATGGAGAAGCCCGTGCTCAGCAGTGAGAGATATATGGGCTGTGAAAAAATACTGTACAGACCGGAGATCGTAAGGATTACTTTTATAATTGAAATGTCGTATTGAACGTTAATTATACTTTATTTCTTTTACTGAATATATCATTATAGTGAAAGAATCTTTTAGACAGTTCATTTACGACGTGCTACGTCAATATATATTAATTATGTATTTCTATAATAAAAATTTATTTTTTATATAAATGATTAAAATAGATAAAAAAAGTATGAATAGAGTTTGTAATGAATAATTTTCAAAATTTTAATTCCTGAATACATTTTTTATACTCACAAATAGGCCAGCGTCATTCTGTCCAAGCGTTCCGAATACACGGCCGTTGCCAGTTTTGTGGTCCAGTGTGACGTCACGACGGTACCTCTGCAGCTCATTTTGATCCCGGTAACCAGAGGTTCCGATGTACCATTCCGGGTAACTGAGAATTTGACAAATTTGATTTCACAAATAGATACAACACAATAAATTACACCCAAGAATACGAATTTTTTCTTTTATTTAAAACATGAAGACAGGCTTAGAAATCAATTCTTTAAGTATTGAACCAGCCAGTCACATTAAGTATTATATAAATAGCGACACAAAAAAGCGAAAACGCTGTAAATGACATGAAGATGTCAAATTTTTTGAATTGCATACTCCAATAAGGAAAACACACGTGAAATGGTTCAAGTCTCTCTCTCTTCAACTGATATAAAATTTTGGACAGCGTTGAAACTGTCTGTGTTTGATTGATTTTTTGGCTCTGGTGGTGAAGTTTCAATTTTGCAGTATACTACGTTTTCGCTTTTGTACATCGAAATATAATATAAATAGTAATACATACCTATTAGCAATCATCTGGGGATATGATTCATGACCGTGAACTTGAGTTGTAACCGCCAGTAAAACAACAAATAAAACACCCAAGTTATTCATTGTATCTGTAAAGGATTGAGTCCAAGTTATTAATATGTAGAACTATTTATAGAAGCTAATAAATAAATAAGTTGCTCTGGGTTTCCGGCATAGAAAAGGGACATCCCATTTTTCTGCGTATGGTACGAAGCCAATATAAGAGCAAATACCAGAAAATGGGTATCATAGTCCTTCACTATGATTACTTATATCGCAGATACCATTATAACATACATAATACATAACATAACACAAAGAATCGAAATAAATACCTAAATATATAGCATTTTTATATCGATTTTGAACTCGGGATCTTCGAACTTAAAGCGAACATCTCGCCACTGTGCTAAAGTAAAATATAAACGTAAAATTTCATATAATTATAGTTTTATACGAAATTAAAAAAAATTGATAAATGTCATTTATATTTTTGCCAGTCCACATTGAACGAGCGTGGGTTTAATGTCCATTGCTATACAAATAGGAGACACTATACCCAGTAGTGGTATAATAATCATATGATATGTTCAGAAAAATATTATTTTTTAAATATATTGAATAACTTACCTATTTTTATTATACGTAAATTGCGAGAGTAGACTTCTTTAAATCACTTGAATCTCCAGAGACAACTCTTTGAATAATTCACATTTGAACGCGTCCCCGGTATTTATTCAGGCAAAGCGAGCACGGGACTTCCTACACGCTCGGGAGATATATACATACGTACTCGTAAATATGTACATATGTATGCAATGTTATTCCCCTTTGCCCGGCGCAACGGTAGTTTTGTTTTCACAAAGCTTAATTAATTTTATTGCCGTATAATTGATAAGAATTTAGTATTTGTAAATGTGTCATGAGTTATCTTGTAAACGTTTGTGAGGTAATGTATGATATTTTTTAAAATAAAAAGACTAGCCATTAAATGCAAAATTTTAATTGAGAACTTAAGTTAATATTGGACATTTAGAAGAAGACGTTTTGATAATAATAGAATTTTTGTTAACCATTCGAACTAAGCCAACCTTGTACTGAAAACATGGTTTACCGGAAAATGTGGTAGTTGAACAAAAATTCACAATTACTATAATCAATATAAAGGTTTATCACTTTGAATTCGATAAGTCAGTAGGTTGATATAATTTTAGAAAATAATGATTGGTTATTTCATTTTGTAATGGCTGTTTGCCGGCTGGAATTATATTATATTCATACTTAAACATGCAAAGTTTCGTAAAACTTAGCTAAGTAATTAAGAACTTCAACTAAATAATTAATTTCCTTAAAGTAATATTAACATCATCATTGCTAGATAGTTAATGGAATCAGTCCATTAACCATCTAACAATAATGATGAAAATTGTATCGGGCGCCTGATTCAAATACATAGGCAAACAAACTTTCATTTCTTACTATTTTTTCTTCGCCCATGGCTTACAACTTGAAGATGAAAGTTTTCGACCAGTGAGTTCTATGTACTCTTACAATGCCGATACATAGACATATAGTTCGTTTGCATTACAAGCTCAAAGTCACTGAGAGAGCTCTTGAAAGGGCTAAGATGTTTCTCTAGTGAATATGATTCCAAATAAGGAAATCCGGCGAGCTTGCATGAGCAGTGATGAGTATGGAGGAAGCAAGTAAAGTAAGCCGAGATCGTACCAGATCGAGACCTGTGGTCTCTGCCTACGTAGTGTGTAGGGGTCTACGGGAAACATGCGTGACGATATGTATGTATATATTTATGCGAATAATAAAATCCGCAATATACTTTACATCGGATCACGATCCGGACGACGAAACAGCGTCGTTCGGATCCACTCACGACACCAACACTCACACGCACCCCGGCTCTAGCCGAGCACGTAGAGTAGGGAACACTTCTACACCGGCCGCTTACACGAGATTCTCTCACGTACCCGGTCGGTTCTCACCCCCTAGACCTTAGGGTCTATGGGACTAATAGGGACTATAGTTACTAAAGTTCAACCTCCCCTACATGTTTAACGTAGAATCATGACGAGTTTAAAATCAGCACACACACATATGTGTACCTCCGACACAGCATTAGGCCGATGGAGTCTGCGATTTGCGCAGATTCCCAATTATATTTTACTTGATACGGGCCCTGAATACGATAAAGCTGTTAAAGCCAATAGGCTACCGGCATTAACATCTTCGAATCCAAACTTTACATCGGAAAGATGAAATGACTATTCATTGTTGATTATTCAATCTTTATTTCGAATAACAACAATGTTAAGAGTGTATTTCTTAGATATGGCAATATAACGCAATAAGTTTTCTCACGACAGAGTAAATGTAGGAGTGTGCCGGACTCTGTTTCCAGCCGAATTTG
>JASFAT010002251.1:0-85298 GCA_031353405.1 Baronia brevicornis
AAAAACTAATTTCAAAAGTTATATTTAATGTTTGAACTATTTCCTAAAATAATTATAACAATATCAGATAATCAAAGGTCAATCGTTTTTAGCAAACATCAAAGAGTTTTCCAGTCAATTTAGAAATTTACGATACACGCATTAATATCATATTATATTTCATAATAATCCACTTATACGCTTTAATCCAAGTATATTTCATAGTACGCTACCACAATCAAACAATATAACTGTTAAAAAACTATATGCGACTATAGAAATGAAATGAAAATGACGTCACTGTTGTAATTTGGCGGGAAAAGTCTAAAAACATTTATGTATCAATATCAGTATTCGTGATGTTTTGACAGACTGACTCTGGTAGCAAATACATACAGCCGCTTTAATAGCGAAGCAACAAAAAATTTTAACTAAAACTTTTTATATACCCAAATTTAATTAGCACGGAATAGATGTTTTATTAATGATCAATTGTGATAATGAAATATCAATTTATTTATGTTTATATTAATACCTCCATCTAGCGGCATAAAAGTAATTAGTTGTCGGTTCATTTGTTCATCCGCGATGAGAAAATAAAACAAATCTACCATTACGATAATAAAAGGACCCTAATCTAATATAATTTAATCTGATTTGATTTTTCAATTCCTACTATTAGTTCACATTTTCCCAATATTTATTTACATATCAAATTTATTCAATCGTTAGTAAAAATACTTTTTTATTCATCGACTTAAGTTCAAATTCTTTTTCTAACGTATAGTGGTGAACCTTGGTGTTAATATATTTTTTTTTTAATTATTAATTAATTTTAGTTGTATATTTAAGAGGAAAAAAATATCTGTTTTATAAGATATTTAGCAGGATATAAAAGTGGGCATTGACTTTGTTTTTTTATATTACTTGTTCTATTTATTAATTAATGTAATGTGTAATAATTTATAGTCTGTGAGAATATCGCCGTTAAATGCATTTATAGTCTGTGAAATACATACACATACGTCTCAGACATAAATATGCGCATTAACTTAAATGAAGAGTGACATATGCTGGCATGACTGTCTCGCTCGCTCTGAAACGCCCTAAAAAATGTAACTCGCGTTTATACATACAGCGAATGTTTTCTGTGTCTGGAAGTATATCTGGCCCCTGGATTTGTCTGGCTAATTATGTATAATTTTAAAATAGTTTCCTGCATAATGTGTATAAAAAATCAAGTGTCAGTGTCAAATAGGAGAAGCGTCAGAGGACATCCAGTGGATGTGACACATCGACGGCGGCTGGGTTTCTACCGTGTGCTGCGTGCTGCGTGCTACGTGCTGCGTGCTGCGTGCTGCGTGCCGCGTGCTGACGGCCACGCGTACATGACCAATGACTTGTGTAGAGTCCAATGGAGACGAGCGCAATATTTGTTGTGGTGCGGTTGGGAGTGTGTTTAAAATCTTAATGTTGTCACCGTATGCAAACCCTTTATTGTTCACAAGGATAAATGCTTACAGATGTTATATTAATGTTAAACGACCTTTACATTAATTAAAAACTTAACATAAGTTTTTAATGAATGTTAAATGTTATTACAATGTCGAATGTGTAAATGCACCTGACGACGCGCGACGGTCGCCAGAGGTGCATTGATTAGTTATTTAATTATATAAATTATTGTAAGTTGCAATGGGTCGACCGGGGACGAGTCACGTGTTCAATATCAGCGAACAATGTTTCTCACCAAAAAAAAGACAACCGATTGGCTCAGTGGCGGGGCCCTCCGCCCACGGAGTCAATGGTCATGAGTTCCATTCCCGCATCGAAATAAATATATATATATGAATTTATAAATATTTGTTCCGAGTCTGGTAACCCCCCCAATACCGCATTTCCTTTCCTGCCATTTCCTTTCTTCTCTATCCTTTCCCTTCCTCTCCGCCAATCCGCGTCTGCCGTGCCAAAGGATGCGTGGCTAAGGGCGAGCTTACTCGCAAGCGTGCCGACCGTCCCGGGATCAGGCTCCCCCGGGTACTATGGTGACTTACTTCAGTATGCAGGGCTCTGCTGGGGCTGACCTCCATCCTCCCTTGCGGCTCGTGGGATTCACTAAGACGAATTAATATACCTAATTTGTTGAAAAATGACGGCGACGTGGTTCGCCACCCGTCACGTCCTGATTCTCACGAGGCCGAAAAGCGACCAATGGAGAGCCGTTTCTCGATGAATGGTAGCTAATGAAGCTCGGTGGTCTGTGCCAACCCCTGCGGGGGATAGGCGTGAATATATAAATATATATATATATATATATATATATATATATATATATATATATATATATATATATATATATATATATATATATATATATATATATATATATATATATATATATATATATATATATATATATATATATATATATATATATATAAACATAAAAATTCGTGAAAGTATGTTAGACCTCAGTGGATGTGACATTAAAAGTTTAATTATTAAAAAAGAAATGAGTGGTGGTTGATTGTTGATGACACTGCCTCAGGTGATCGATGACACCCGACTCTCCCCTAACACACAACCACACTTTCAACACCAGCTATACAACAATCAGTTTTGTTATCAACCATCCAAAAAACAAACTGCTATAATTCATGAGTGCCGTCGATCACGTCGTCGGGACAACATTAAGTTAAAATTGAACAACCTCTCAAAGGTCCGACGAGCGCGTACATAAGATGGCGGCCGGCGGGCTGTACTCCGCCCGCCGCTCGCCAGGAAATGAGGCCGTTCTTTACAGCTCTCTTGTTATTGTAGCGAACGAGGCGCGAGGAAATGAGAGGATTGGTGTCCGTAATGGATTTTAGCCTGCAGTAGCTCCGGGGAATCCACTTTGTTATTTTTTATCTAATCTTTTGTTTGATCGAGTAAAATGATTGATTTATAAAAATGTAAAAGAATGAGACAATTTTAAAATATTCATAGATTGTATGAGTACGTAATTCCATCTCTGGCCGCGTTATTGAAGCTGTTCATTAAATCACAGTTATACTACTGATGAGATACACCATCTGTAAGACAGCGGGACAGCGGGACATCGTCGACACCATGACGCTGACTGTCATTCACCATCGCGAGCGCACACGCGGCCGCGCCGGGCGAGCCGGCTGTTACTTTAATTAACAATATATTTTTTCTGTAAACGCGCTCTGAGTTTTCTTAATGACATACCTCCGAGTTCAACTGCAGGGTTGATTAAACTGCGGACGAGGTGCGAGTAATGCAGGGAGCATTATGTTGACTGAAAACAAAAATGTCATACTTGAAACTGTTGATATACACCAGATATGTTGATATGTATATATTATATTATATGTACATATAACAAGAAAATCTAGAACATTTAGTTATTGTCCGAATCGATCGGCAATGTGTTCTGAGCGCTAACAACTCAAGACAACGGCGCGGTGTTTGTTAAACTGAATGCTTCGTCTGAATTAAATTAAACTAAACAATAAACAATGAGTTTAAGGCGGTGGCGAATAACTGCTGGCAGCCGGGGCGTGGGACGCGGGGGGTGGACTGATCGGTCGGTGGTGGGGGGGGGGGGTATTCTTAATCTATGTAAACGAACGACTTCCTACCGGCGGACGAGCATCAGCAGTTTCCGAACTCGATGGAACACAACCAGCTCACGGACAAGTTTATTTACATTACGTATGTATTGTGTTTACAGTGCTTGAATTTTTTAGTTTATACAATAATAATAGTTGTAACAAAAGTATTTATTTCACAGCTGCATGAGTGGAGCCCACTGGTGGGCCGGCCGGTGGTCGCCGCCCCGGCCTGGAGCCCGCACCGCCGCAGGCTGTCGGGGATTGGATCAGTGCAGTGCATAGTGTAGATTGCGATTCATCGCAGAAGCCGACCGATGTCCGCATCACCGCAGCGCGCGACACTTACTCCGTAAACGTAGTGTTTGACGGCGGACGAGCGTTCAGAGGTTCAGTTTCAGCTCCAGCGGCGCGGCGCGGTTGAGGCGGTGAGGGCGGGCGAGGGCGGGCGGGGGCGGAGCGCCCACCGCGCCGGCTCCGGCAGTACGTCCGCGCGCATCGCTCCGGTCGCGTGTTCGTGCGCGAGGTCTGCCGGCAGTCGCCGCGAGCTCTCGAAGTCCGTACCGCGCCGCGCTGCGCTGCACTGTGCTGTGCTGTGCTGTGTGACGACTACGATGTGAGTGTGTGCTACATCACCTTTACATGTCAATGTGTGTGTGACAGCGTGTTACCTGTGTACAGTGTGCCGCCTTCCAGTCTATCGGCAGTGAGGGGTGAGGGAGCACTCTACCCCGCTAAGTCAACATCGTGTAATTGGTTCGGTTTCAAGCGGTCGAGTGTGAAGGTCGTTTCACAGAGCTTCTGCGGATGCTGAGGAGGTCGTTGTGTTGGGTCCGGCGTCGCTCCAGGTGATCCCGGCGTGTGCCGCTGGCGGCTGTCAGGTTGTAGGGAAGGTTGA
This sequence comes from Baronia brevicornis, assembly GCA_031353405.1. Classification (NCBI taxonomy): domain Eukaryota; kingdom Metazoa; phylum Arthropoda; class Insecta; order Lepidoptera; family Papilionidae; genus Baronia; species Baronia brevicornis. The sequence continues at coordinate 4,495 of JASFAT010002251.1, forward strand.
GTTGCGTGGTACACGTCGTGTCCGGAGACGGGACGGGACTCCCCCACACGCCACACAGCCAGCGGTTGCGACGTTATGAGGTATTTGTTTTGAGGAAAGGTTGACATAAGGTTCTTTGACAAGTCTCTAGAAAAGCATATCAAATTATTTTCAATAATCTCCAACCTTTGCAGCTCTATCATAGTATTCGTATGTGGGCGCGACATGCGTTTGTTCAACTTGTTTAAGATACCTGGACGATAACATTACGCAAGGTCCCCAGAACAGGTATCTGTTTTGTGGATAACCTCTTCTGCTTCTTTTCTAAACTTGAAAACAAAACGTCGGAGATCAATTGCGGTGTAGGTTCGTTGTAACGCTTCAAACCTCTCCCCCCCCCCCCCCGCAGCGCCAGCGGGCCGCGTGTTGTCTTCGCAGACAATAATCTTTATCTACTCGAATGACAGCCAGCACGACAAGTGGAAAACGTGTGGTTAGAGGACCTGACCTCTAAACTAAAAGGTTTCGGGTTCAGTCTTTACATTCATAAACACCACACACACACAGCTTTGTAGTCTAATTGGGTAGAAATTACACTTACGTTTATAAGATAGTGGGTTCAATTCTATGTATCATATGGTTGTTGTCGTGAAGTACTCTTGTTGCTTTGTACTGTTCTTATGAAGCACACAGCAAGCGCTCTATGGGCGTTGGTGGCGTCGTTGGTCTCCTCTTAAAAGAAGATGTGTCGCGGGGGGGGGGGACAGCGTGGTAAGCAGTTTTCGTTCCCGGTTCGGGTTCGATTCGAAGCGTGTCATTGCTCGCGTGTGCGCTGCGGGCGTCCCCAGTGACGGCCTCCTGCACAACCCGGGAATCGCGGGTTCGATTATATTTATAACTTTAGTATTGTTCCGCGTTGATTCTGTGTATTCTAAGTGTTAAGTATTTCTGTCGAAGCGTTGCTATGTACGGAGAGATATCCGCCGCGGCTCCGTGATTACTTTATTTTTTGTTTTGACTTTTCCTCACTGTCATTTGTTTCATCGTGAAAGTTACATCAAAACTGTATCAGTGATTTGCAAGATTAGTTGGACACACATACAAAAATCATTTCTAAAATTGGCAGTTCACGTGTTGGATTCACATACAAGTACAAAGCTCGTCGGTTTGGGTATAAGCTGCTGTTTCACCATTACACAGCCTGTACACGCGTGTCCCACTACTGGGCACGGGCCTCCCCATTTATTGAGAAACAGAAATCTTCAACTCAGCACACTTGTCCAATTATAAACTAGCGGTGAGGCTGAATTTTAACAGAAATGCAGTTTCATAGATATGTGTTGTCCACGCGTTGAAGGAGTACATAATTTCGATTGGATGTATGCCGAGCGAGGCTCGCTGCGGATCCACTCGAAAAATCAATCCTCCAAGGGCGGTGGGCTGACCCTCATAAACAAAACAAATTGGCCGGCAAGGTGTCCGGGTGTGTTCCGCTGCGGACGTGGCCCGTCGTTGGGACATCCCCCCGGGGACGTGCTGCCTCGTAACCGGTTGTGGCGCTGCATAATTGAGGCGCGGGCGCTGCGCTGCCGGCGTGCTGTGACACGACACCGCGCCCCACCCCGCCGCCCCGCCCCCCGCGCACCGCCGTCATAAATTTTCGCATTTATGTTTTCATTCCCGATTCTATCTCAATTTAGCCATATGGCACAATGCGGTAGAAGAGTTACGTGCGAATCGATTCAGCCATTATTTGCAAGTCGAGTGGTGTCTATTACGTAATTCACTTCTGTACGGTGTTGGTGCTGTCTTGGTTCGGTTTAGCATTCGATACATCTTCCCGCATTTTTCTGTTTTATATTTCCGTCGTATTGTCTTTATTAATATTATAACCATTACCTCTCCGGGTGCGTCTGATGGCACCGCGATGGTACATGGTGTAGTCATTTTCAAATACCTCATTTGTTAAAAAACGACAGCGGCGTGGTTCGCCACCCGCCACGTCCTGATTGCCACGACGGCCAGAAACTACTAACGAGAAGCTGTTTCGCTACCATGAATGTCAGATGAGTGTGGAGGAAGCAAGGAAGGTGTGTCGGGATCGTAGCGGATGGAGATCTGTGGTCTCTGCCTAACTGTACAGGGAGACAGGCGATATGTATGTATGTATAAAACTAAATATGTTGTATGTGTGTATGTATATAAATATATATTAATATAGAATTTAGTAGGTTTATACTGTAATGGGTAATAGTATGTAACTTTGTTTTTGATGTACAATAAAGAATATATCTCTACACACACACACATGTAAAATCTCAAAAAAAGACGTTAAAAACCCCCAACTTTCAATAACAAAAGAAATATAATGTAAGCCTACCGGGGCAGTTGTCGATGTCATACAAAGACAATAAAATAAAATCAACCAATTATATAAAAAGGACAAATAAAAGAGAATGACGTCACCAAACTCTACAAATGGAATACATTTTTTATTAATTAAGATCGTCATATTAATAAATAATCATAGTTTTTATATAAATAAATATTCTTTATTTTCGAGATAAGAAATTACTTTTCATTTATCAGTCCGCTAACAGTCAAGCTTTCAGTACCATTTTGCCTTGAAGTTTCTGTGGGCGAAGAAGAGACGGTGAAAGAAACCTCTGCACGTATTACTAAAATTACAACAAAATATAATAATTAGTTGTATTTAGGCTTTTGTTTGCCACTAATTCTTTGTGGGTTCGCTAATTATTGAAACTTGGAAGTCCAAATTTTATGTAGTTTTTTGTCACAATTTGTTGTCGCAGCGGCATTGAACCGTTTCCCCTAATTCTTGATACTTATCTCGCCACAACAACAACAACAACGCCGACAATCACTGCCCGCGTGGGCGGGGACGGCTGCATTGCTTTATCCGGTTCTGTACGAGTACGAGCACCACAACCGCAGTCCACGTGTAGCGGTGGCGACATCACAACACAACACGATCGCCTCAAACTCTCGTTCTCGTCCAATTTTCGACAGCCTGTGAATTTCATTTGCTTGGCCCGGCTCCCCTCTGTGTTTTGAAGTTTCCAATGTAGTATCGGTTCGGAAAACTGCTAGAGGTAGGTGTTCCCACGGGGTAGTGACGCGTGTAAGAAAGTTGCGCCCGTCGACACGTCGGTAACGTCGAGACGTCCGCCCGTCGCCACTGCTCGGATCGGAGTGAACTCATTGTTGTAGCGGGTGTAGCTTATTGTTGGGGTATTTGCATTGCAGCGGCTCCATCGCATCGACCGAGTGCATGTGTCGGTGTGTCGATGTGTCGATGTGTCGATGTGGCTGGCATGTATTTTGGAAATTCGCTGCTGTACCAACTGAAACCTTGAAACTCACACTACTCTGCACTTTTTGTCTGTGTAAATAGTGTTGTGTACTTACGAATCGAGAAACAGAACTGATGATATCATATTAGTTTTTTGCGGATCGCAATAAAGTGAGTCTTGATATTTTTAACCGAAGACAGAGTAAAGTGTTGTAGACACACGTGTGTCCGGGTGCGCTCTCACACTGTTGGCGGTACATTAATCACGCCTCGGTATTTTTGTCCGCCCGTCCGTCACGCCGCACCGCCCCCCCCGCACTCCGCCCGGCAGCACCGCCGCCCGCCCCGGCAATCACCTGCCCGCGGGCGGATGTAATACTCATTGCACGGCAACGTCAGCTCAACGCATTCGACTTCCATCGATGTCCGGCTAAGCGGTGTGTAAAGGAATGTTATTTTTTCAGTAGAGTTTTAAGTGTGTGGTGCTCACTTACATTTCCTCTCTCGGATGGCTACATCGCGATGGCAGAACTGCACCGCGGGTGAGTATTAGTTGTCGCGGGGAGTGCGTGTTCCTAGTGTGTCAGTTCAGTAAGTATGTCGTACCTCCGTTTAATATTGTCCTAAGTGAATGTTTCGTTTTCCTTTCTTCCTGCACATCTCAATTTACGAGCCGTTCAGCTGTTTGTGTGCGCGCGCGGAGGCCGGCCGTCCCCCCACCCCACCCCCCGACCCGTACACAATAAACTTGGACTTATTTAAACTTTAAATTACTTTTTCGTTTGTACGTCGCCCCCCCCCCGCCCCCCGCCGCCGCGTCCACGTTATTATCGCAAATTAACCCGCGCTGCACCCCCCCCCCCTCTCGCCCTTCGTATCCGAGACACAGTTTAAAAGTACAACGTAATCTTTGCAGTGTGTCATCTGGCCGGCAATTTGTGTGGGGCGCGGCAGACACGGCGGCAATGTGGGACAAAGTGGTGTACTTTGCTTCAGTTGGTTGGCAGGCAGTACTACAACATTGTGAACCTGTCGATGTAACAGTCATTGCAGGCCAACAATGGTGAGATAAAGCGAAGTAGTAATACATAAACACAACAATATAACGATCCTTTATTATGTTTTTTATTGTGGCCTTCCCTCCACGTTCCTCAACAATCCCTTTCATATCCCATTCTCACCGTCGCAATAGTCCTCAAAGGTCTTTAAATTAATAATGACGTTCAATCAAATTGAAATCGGCGCGTCGACGCACGTGTACAAGCACGAGCCGGCCGAGTGGACGCGGCGGCCGCGCCGGCTCGCGATCACAAACACCGAACGACACGAACGCAATCACAAACGGAATTTGAACAAAAACAAAATAAACTCCGATCGAATATAATCGAAATTAGTTTTACGGGCGACGCAGCGCTCGACCGACTCGCTGCACGAACCGAAACATTTCGTATCTGCATTACTCTATAATATAATTTTTCTTTTCAATAACGAAGATTTAATAAAAGTAGTTTTGTTATAGGCTACAATGTCATCTCTTATAATGAGAGCGGTAAATAAAAATGTCAGCGTTAAGAGTCGTACGTACGGTACAGGTTGCAGCGGTGTGCTCGCAGACTTGGCGACCGGGTGTGCAACAGGTTTTGGTGACACATTCTGTCTACTTACTTCTTTGTACCATCCCTGGCCCGAATGAGTGGTGACGATGTGGTCAAGCGTTGTAGAGACCTGCGTGTTCCGATCGACAGTCAGTTGAGGTCCGGCGTGGTCCAGGTCGTGGCAAATTATCACGAGCGTGTCCCGTACTGTTGTTGGTTTTTCATGCTCTCTCAAATGATTATCGTGAAGCGTCATCTTGGCTGGCTCTCCCGCACGGCTACGTGAACTCGTTACTTGAAACCACGTGTCGGATAGTGTCGTGTCGCGGGGGAGGGTGGCACGTTGCTCGTCGCTCACGCCTGTCTGTCGGTTTGCGTCCACGTGCGACCTCCACCACCACGGCCTTACATCACTGTGTCACGCGCGTGTGTCTGTGGTGGTGCTCGCGTGAACTTGTCTCAGTATGCTGAAGTTGCGGCCCAACGTTTTTATAGTTAATAACTCAGGTGTATGCTACAGATGTTGGGACTATCGTCGATGGTAGAAATTTTGAAGTTTTCCAGGGGTACATCTATCTAGTGCAGATTGCGCGATCAGGTAGAATTTAGTTCGGGTAAGAAAGGTATAAAAGGATTAAGTTCGGTTGGGTTATTCAGGAAGCTTTACTGGAAAAAAATATTTATTTCTTTCGATTATTATTTGTTTTTGTAGTGGACTGATTGCATTGGTTTCTGGTGGTGTGTAGATACACACACAGGTAATAAATACATCGTGTCTTGATGAGCTTGCCGAATACAATAAATAACTTTTTATCACTGAATCCTCACATTACTGTTGGTTGGCAGTATGATTTAGTTACATGGGCGTTGTTCTACAAATATGGAGGCGGCATACTGTTCTTTACATGTCAGGCTTTTCACTTAACTGAATCTCAAATTTTTTGGTAACAACTGTCTCCTGTTGCAGGTGTCGCGCGTCGCAGTAGCCGGTCGGTCGCGACGGTAGTGTGTGCCGGTGCGCGGGGCGCGGGGCGCGGGTGGGTGTGTGAGTGAGTGGGTGCGTGCGTGTCCGCCGGTGGCGCGGTGCGAGCGGGCGCGCGGGGCATGCGGCGGGGGTGGCGGCGGGGCGGTGCGGTGCGCGGTGCGCGGGGGGCGCCCCGCTAGCGCCATGCCGCGCGCTCACTGCGCCGCTCACCTCGCCCTGCTGCTGCTGCTGGCGCATCTGCCGCCGCCCGGTGAGTGGTTACAACACTCACCCCCTTATTGAATATCTCATCTCAACACGTGTGACGAATGTTGGGTTAGCCCTGGGACCGTTGTAACTTCGTCGGAAGGGCTCACGAACATGAAACCCGCAAGTTGCGCACTGGGGATACCATTGACGACTGCGAAGAGTTTTGTAAGCAACTTCATCTGGGACAAAAGAGATAGTTCATGTGTTTAATATCTGCCAGCCGCCCTGCGCAGAAGCCGCTCCGTTTGCTCAGAAGACGTCCCCCTCTACAATTGCCTCGACAGCCTTTCTTTAACTTCTTTATTTTGAACCATATCCTTCAGAGAAGCATTTTGTTTCTAAATTGAAATTGAAGTCTATCCGATTGTAAATTTGATTTTTAATGTTAGTGAAAATTCTGAAGATGACAAGTTGGAGATAAGGAATAATATATAGATACGGCTGGTAAACATTTACTGACATCGTGAAACTTCAAACCGAAATTAATGGTGGCATTGAATAGCAATTTGCGAGGGAGCGATCGGTTTGCGAACGGCTGCCGATAAGGCACGGCCTGAGAGGGGGTGATTGGAAGGGGTGGGGAGGGATGATGCCGGTACTTCCGTGATCGTCGTAATCTGCGCGGCGGTCGCCGCAACGGCTTCGCCGTCGAGGAGCGGTTGCGTGAGGAGGGACGCGGGGCGCTCCTTCTGTTTGAAAAAGCGCGTAAAACGAACAGACTGCGTTGTTGTATTAGTTATATCAGCTTAAATCACACACCGGGGCCTGCGCGTATCCCACACTATCATTTATTAGGGATTGGTTAGGAGTAACGTATATAATATCTGCCTTCAATCGCCGCCATCGCGCGGGGCAACCGTGCAGTAAAACGATGAGTCGCTGCTCGATCAGACACGCTGCGCGGCGGGGACCCTCGGCGTCGCGTCCGAAGGGCGGTCCTCGTTGCAATTGAAAAGCGATCCCGTCCGGAGCGCGGCACCTTCACTCCGCTCGTGTGAACATCTGAACCCGATCTAATTTGGCGTGAGCCGGCGGCGCGCTCTGGTCCGTCTGTCCAAACAGCCTGCGTGTTCGATTGTTTTAATTAAAGTTAACGTTGGCTCACATACAGAGCTTTCACCAAAGGCTCGACGTTGGCGACGTTGGCGGTATAGTAAATAATCAATCAACATCGCAATATTTTTTGTGATGTGCAAAGTGCTCGCGGGGATGGTGCTCGGCGGATGTCCTCAAACGTAGGAGGTGGGCAGTGGGCGACGGTAGTTCCCCGGTTGCTCACAAATTGGAAAACTTTGGGCCGCCCCCGACGACGAAGTTTGTACACAACCGGCCGACGACGCAGCCGGCTCTCCGGTCGCGCCGATATTGAAATCTGTGCCGCGTCGATCACTTCCAATATCCGTATAATAAGTTTGTATAACGATTACAGCTGAAAGCGAACCGGCCCGGCCCGGACGTCCGGTGCGGTACAACGATGTGGATACGTTTTTGTTGTCTAGTACTTCATTCACTAGCCTTGCACAAAGGGAGTGCAGAACAATATACAATTATGTTCTACAAGTGAAGTAACTATAATGAAACTCGCTATTATTCATTAATACATTATCTGCCAACAGATGGCATTACAAGTCATATAAAATTAAGCTTTCCCTACTGCATACGGCGACATATTCATTGGTTGGTTCATCACCGTTGTATAATCGTGGCAATGTATTAAAACAACGCATGGAGTTCGCGTGTGCGGCTCGCCTTATCACTTCACGTGTGGACGTTATCACAGCACCCCCCCACCCCCCATCCCGTCGTCTCGTAGAGGTTATCACAAACTCCGTATGAATTCCTCGTTCACTTTACTGCTACAGCTATTAAATTTGCGCCATCCATCTCCAATTCTAGATTCTACGGTTTACGATCTCTATATAATGTTGAATATTACATTGCCGGCTAAGCATTACGGACATGTAGCGCTAGTGTCACACACGTGTCGCACCCGTGTCGCAAAGCTGTAAGCACGATCACATTGACGTTTGAAATGTTCCATTTACGTGTAAAATGTTTTGAGCGATAAGAAATATTCAGTTTGCTGCAGACTAATCATTAAATTAAACATTGATTTCAAATTACTCCTTTCTTTTTCTTTCTAATTTAAAATTCATTCTAATTTGAACCAACGCCATCGACGCAGAAATATACTTAGAGAGAGAGAGAGAGAGAGAGAGAAACAATACATCATGGAAACAAAGCAAAACATAAAAAACTGTGAAAGTGTTTCCGAGCGTGACGCGCTTCGTTTTCACTGCATTGTTGTGCATTAATACAGCCCGTCAAGTTTGAGTTTGTTCTCCGTTTGTGTTTTATTGAAAAATCGATAACATCTTGAGTTTTATTTTATTTTATTGTGATGAAATGGAAGTTAACTTCATGTACCGATGTGTTGGCGGGAGTGCGCGATGAAAAACCGTTTGGAATATTTGCAAAAAAAGTAACACGTGTAATTTTCTTTACGTTCAACAATTCATCATTCAGCCGGTAATGTATGCGGCCCTCCGGTCGCCGCGGCGGAGGGCGGAGGGCGGAGGACGGAGGGCGAGGGCTGCTCAGCGCACACCGCGCCTCGCCCGCTCACATCAAAGGGTCCAATAAATAAATTCCTTTATCTCCGCTCGGTCACTTTAAGGACTCCATAACTTTGTACGCCACCGTTAAGGATCAGATAAAACTTTTACGGAGTTTATCGTTATACACTTTGGAGAAATTCCGATCCGCGACCTTCGAGTGTCGGAGGGCTTCGCGCGACACCCGACACACGCTGAGAATATTCGTTGACACGTCACTTGTCCTACGATGTGTTTGGGAATATTTGTAGTAGAGTGGTAGCTCTAAGAACATTAGAGTTTGTGTAGTCCATTTCAAACTATCTAACGACACATGTGTTGACGAAAACCGTGTATTCAATAGTCGAATGGCGGGAACACTCAAACCTACCATTTGACTACTTGAAATAACAAGAGCAGACTGCAAGTACAACACGTACCACCAGGTGACCAACGTGTTTGTTTACCTGCTATACTATGATATTAAAGAATAAACTTGTAGATAATTAGGCTCTCACCGTCACATACGCCTCAAACTATATTTGTTCTCGTCCAAAGAGACACACGCCGCAACATTGTGTGCAGTGTTCCTCGTTTGTTTGATACGTTTACCTAGAGCAGGTGTGGGTTAGATATAGGCCTATACAGCCGCGTAACAGCTGAAGCCGCTGACGTGTAGCCCACGAGCTCACCCCATGAACCGGGTGATCCATCAATGAACTGCTAGAGGCAGTCGAACATTGTAAATTCAGAAGATATACATATAACTTTAAAGTAGGCAAGTGAATCAAGGACCGTAGATCGTTGTTACTTCACTACCTGATTCACTAGTGATGTTTGCTGCTAGAGTCGCGTCACCCGACGCTCACGGCAGACGCACGGCGGCTCGCCCCTCCGCCGACATCCGCACAGCACGCCGCTAGCGATGCGCGCAATTAAACTATATCATCACTTTACAGTCAATATATATGGGGATATCCACACCCACAGGGGCGTGGGGTCGAGCTTCGAGGATGAAATCAAAAGAGCGCAGTAAATCAAAAGAGCGATCCCGTCCCCTTCTTAGATGCCGCTATTCTCAGCGGTTTTTGGGAATCCTTTGACGACTTCGCGTCGTCGAGATGTGGCTGAACCTATTCCTACGTTGGGTCTGTCGCAGGCCCTCCCCCCACACAGGAGCCAGACGGCGAATAGTACATAGTAATAACAGAAATAAACTCCTATATATTTTCTTAGAATTTTTTTCAAAAGAAATACTTAAGTCTCCGTTAAGCGGATGGTTGCCGTCTGTTGTCTCCCCCCGTGCCCCCACCGCCGGCATCGTCCCCCGGGGAGTCCTCCGGCAGCATCCCTCATTAACCCGCTTAATGAGTTCAAAACACAAGCGCCTGCCTAGCCTACACTGTACACGTTTATATTTTGTTAAACTGTACACACACACGTGTATCCATCGTCGTGACATAGTTTTCTTTTGTTACCGTTCGGTTGTATGTGTGGTTTGATGAGTTGTTTTTTAAATGAATTTCTTCAATAACATGACGCACACAAGTTCACAAAGGCCGTGTCGCCGGTTGTCCTCTGTCGCAGTGCATCGAGTGATAGAACAATTGTGCGAACGAATCCGTCCGTTCATAGATGCGAACAGTATTCGCGTGTTACGTACAAAGTTTAAAAACACCCGCACAACACGAGGGTGCGGACGCGAAAATTCATATATTTTTTTATGGTCTCATTTTGATCGAATTTTCATGCGTGAACAAAAAAATTATGGCGAGGCCGGTGCTGGTGCCGGTGCGGATGTGAGTGAGAGGAGGGTGGGGTGAGTGAGGCACTCGAGACACAAAAGGTCAGTGGCGCTCCAACTCCCGCGAGAGGCGAACTGACCTAAATCAAGTGTCGAGTTCGCAGTGGAGTCCAGTAACTCGATAACATTCAAAGATAAGTTTGTATTTGCGGAAAGTGGAAGTGAATTATGACAAGCAGGTCACACAGAAAGTTCTTCTAACTAACAAATAAGAAAAGATCCTAATGAAAAATGCAATGTATTATACAAATTACATCATACGGTTTGTGATGCATGACCACAACATATGGAGGTCTGCAGCGGCATCGCAAACTGCAACTCGGACCGTTGATGTGCACCTCGGTTGAGTTAGTGTTGAACTTGAACTTCATGAGGTTAATACTCGCTTTCTACTCGCACACCCCCCTCCACTAGCCCCCATTTGATAAATTAATGCATTATTGCCATTGCATCTCCTCAATATTCTGACGTTAGTCCGATATATCATTTTTCTGGTCCTTCGAGCTGGATTTTTAAATTTCGAACCAAAATATGCTATAATGTGTAATGACTTAATCGATGTAATTCAACAAATTAGCGGCAAAAATAAATTTAAGAAGAGAAAATGAAGCTCCATGATACATCAGGCCTCCGTTTGCGGAGTAGAGTGCGAGACAACGTGTGCGCCGAGTTGCCGTCTGAAGTTTGAGGTGTTTTTACAATCCCTCACGTATCCTCGCGTTTTGTACACTTGTCATGTGTCCGCCTGTGAACATGTGTCTCGATGACTTAACTGTTTGTTAACCAGACAGTTTTCTGCGCTAAGTAATAAAAATTTTAAAAGATATGCTAATTAACGAGACGTAACACCTTCCCCCCGGCACCCCCCTCACCGGTGGCTGGCGAAGACGCCGAGCGTCACCCCTCAATTGCGAAATAGGTTAACAGGAGTCTCGCAGCGCCGCTCCCGCGTGTATTCCTCGGTTTGAACATTTTTTAACAAAAGCTGTTGTAATTACGCCGTGTATGAAGTTAGTTTAAAATGCAGCCGGGACTGCGGAACATTCAGGCCGCAATTATTTCATCGCGGGCGTGTACACCAGGCGACGCCGTGACGTGTCGTGACGTGTCGTGTGCGCGGCGTGCTCGTCGTTCTGTTCCCGTGTTTACGTCGTCGGTGTGTTTTGTGTACAGTACGCCGCACTGCTCACGTCGATTTTTGTTAACAGCATAAATTTAAAGTGAGTCAATCAAAAAGTCCGTTTGGTTGCGTTAAGTTTGGGGATTGAGTGATCACCGCAGGGAGGGACAACATGCGCTCACAACCACATGAAGTGTGAGACGCATGTAACACTACCACTGCGCAGTAACGTATTGCAACTACTGCTTTGCTTTTCTTTTCAATGTTAATATAATTATTATACTTGATCCTGTAGTGGTTATTTAAAGTCGTGGACTACCTGTGGGTTTGAACAAACATTCACTATTTCTTTCATGTTCATGTTGAATTTGTTTTTTTGGAAAGTTACTACTAAAAATAGTTTGGATGAATGTTTTGTAGAAAGGCGACGAAAGACCAAAAATCCTCTCTCTCGTTTGTGAATGCTGAATACATTACCTGGGTTAATCTCAAACCTATGTGAATCACAGTCACTTTTATGTTCAGTGTTGTCCAATGAGTGTTTATTTTCCCAAGAGGTCAGTTCGCAACCCCATCCGTGGGCCAGCCGGGAGCCGTCACAGAGTGTTCAGCATAGTTATGTTGGAGTGGAGAGCGCTGCAGGTGGCGGTGGGCTCTAATGCTGCACCTGTCGGATGTAAACGGGCACACGTGCTGGCCGGCGTGACGTATCTGATTGAACTAGTTGTGCATTACAACGTATCCCACCAAGTATCGAGTAGTGCGGGTCGTGCTGTTTCTGCACCGTTGTGACGGTCCTACACTAATGTAATTACTGATTTTCTTTTAATTCTAGCTTGCGACTAACAGTAATATTTTAAAGTTAAAACACATATCTCTATTTTTTACAAATTTAATGTAACTTAACTACATTATAAACTAAGCTATTGTACATTATTAGTCACAGATCTCTATTTTAACAATTTCTGATTTTATCCATATTAAAAAAACATATTAAACACATGCTCTGTTAGAGTGCTCTCAACAGAAGTTGGTTAGAACCTAGAAATTTTTTGTATAGTTGAGCTCGTGAGTAGAAATAAGTGCGACGGTAGCTCTTTGACCAGGTTTGAGGTTCGACCCTGAGGGGACACGACAGAGGAGGACCGACATGCCTGGACAAACTACTGTAGGAGCGTCGTGGAAGTCCTTCGTTGCGTCGCGTACACCTAAGAATAATAAATATCGATTTAAATAATTTCATAATTAAAATGGAATTACGACTGAAATCCTTTGAACTCAATGGAGGCACAATTTGTAGTAACGAGGCGACTTCGAATCGCTCAGTAGCGAGGTGTGCATGTCCCGTCGGGACGCGTTGGTCACGTGGCGTCCGTGTCACTGGTGGAGCGGACCACAACGCGATTACCCCGGCCGTCGTTCAGCCTCAGTAACACGTTATTGGACTCGGTCACAACGGCAATCAACTTGACTAGTTCTCGTTATCCGCGTGGCCAGCATTGTATGCGATACACGCTGGTGGGACGCATGTGATGACAGGGTGGGGGAATGGTCGCGTGGTATGGGGGAACGTTGCAGTTAAATGTCTGGACGGCACCTCATTGTCTTTTAAATAATATTCAAAAATATTAATTAAATAGGCTTTTTATTGATATGATAGCAAGATAAAATTTGAGGTAATTTTTCTATTAACCTAAATTAACTGTAGCAATAATTAAGATGATTTAATGAGTTCGCCTCGATAGCAGACAGCTTTTGATGAAACCTGGTAGAGACCACCAGTCATCGCACTTGCCGAGTACACTCTCACGATCGCACATGTTTTAAATTCTATTTACATTCGTTTGATTCGACGTCCATTGCTAATGTATTACAAGGAAATGTTCAGTTGGAATCGAATGTGACAATGAGTTCCATGTACGTCGCCATTAACTCATTAGTTAAGGAACAACGTCGCGCGCGGCACGCAGGGGCCGTCGGCACCGCGAGCTCGGTCGTCACGTTGTTACGCGGTGGAACTCGAGAGGTCGCCCTCCAGCCTAGTGGCGCGCATCTCCCTCCTCCCGGACGCGGCGTCGACGAGACGCCACTGCAGGGTGACGGTTGAATTATATTCAAGTAGACCATTGGTGGATGTTAGTTGTGGCACTTGGTGAGCGAGGGCGGGCGGGCGGCCTGTCGCCTGACGCTGACAACTCGTTGGCATTCGTTGTTTAAACAATCAACGCCGGCCGACAACTATGAGGAGCGCTACATTAATTCTAACTAGAAGAGACTGATACGACTTTGAAATTCAGTAACTTAGACTTTCACATTCACACAAACCTTGACTCTTTAGCGCGGCGCTCAGAACTCTGGCCGCGTCTCCACGCTGAATAGCTAAACTTAATTTTATGAAAGAACCAAGCCAGCGCTCTGCTTTAGAAACATTCTCCGCGATCAGATTAAATTTTCACATGCATGCTATACGTGCAATTGTTGGTGATGATAAGGATGTCATTACTATGAATCTGTATCCTTAAGACACTTAAAACTATTTTGAATTTCAACTGCTAGCATTTCACATCGGGCTAACTCGTATTTGATCTTTGAAGGTCATTGTTGGCAAGATATTTAGTTAGTTAAAACATTTCATGTATAGTCAGAGCTGATCTCGCTCACATTACAAGCGACTGACGCCGGGAAACTGATTCGCTCGAACTCAATACGTTCCTTCCGAAACGATGTAAGTCGTTAATTAGATATATGCAAACAGCTCGTGTGGGAAAGTTTATATTTGCCGAGTGGGAATGTTTCCGGTGCCTGGAGTCGGTCTGAACGCGTGGCTCCACGAAAAGTGCTTCCACTCCCCAATACCGGGGCAAACAGTGATCTCGCATCGCGCCTCGTCGGCAACATTAGTTGCTCTTTGAAGTCGTGTTTTGTCGGCCTGTTTGTTCGCTCCGCGCGGGCGCGGGCGGGGGCGGGGGCAGGTAGTTTTCCTTTCTCTTGTAAACGTGAATTAATTACGAGATGGATTCGTTTGTTACTATTTCTACATGCTTGGTGCGGCGTAGTTATACTGTATGCTTTAACATGTTGCCGTCCCAACTCCCTAACGACCATACAACGGCAGTGTGTCTAACTTAAAAACAAGGCTAGTGATTTGCTATCGCAATTAGCCCAGTTCTATGTTATATGGAATGTCTGGTCTTGCAGGCAACAAGCTGTCTGCACGGGCGGACGCTTCAATAAGTACTTCGGTATTCGGTAGTCGGGTGTCATTAAATCGTTCCCAACTAAGTATCACACGCCTGTACGTTGTAACGGATCCGACCTCGCCATCAGACAGCCATAACTGTACAACTTATAGTTTAAATCCTAAAACTGTGTGCGGCCTGCGCCTGCCGCCTACCGCCTACCGCCTACCTGCGCGATATTACGCGAGGGTAGTCCGCGGAAGTTTTCCCATCAATAACAACTTGGGACAGCCTCTCTCCGCCAGATGCTTCTTGTCTCCAAGCCAAACTATTGTTCGCAGCGGGACAATTATTACTATGTATCTACGTACGTACTTACCTACGTATGGACTTAGTTTAAGATGGTCTCAAATAAAATCCGAGTGTATTGGTTACGTGTGAAGTATGTTCGATATGGTATGCTGAATATACACATACATGTATTGGAGGTATAAGTCCCCTATCTTCTCCAATATTGCATATAATTCATCCATTTTTTATGACAAAAGACGGCAAACGAACAGCCATATCTCCTAATGGAAAGCAATCAACACAACAATAGACATCTGCATTACCATAGACATTACAGAAGCATTAAAGCATTTAAGAAATACATATGTAGGCTTGGTTTTTGAAGGTTCCAATGTCGTATCGGCTCAGGAACACCGCTGGAGGTAGCTGATTTCATAAGGCAGTGGTGCGTGGAAAGAACTTTCGAGTAAAACGCACCGTACTGATTTGCTACTCGTTCAGATGGTGGGGAAGAATCTCTTGTTTCTGTCAAATTATGCGATAATGGAATAAAAGAGAACGTGTTCCTTCTGGTAACGTTAGGAGTGAATGTCCCTTCACGGTGTGTAATTGGTCGCTTCGATCACCGATGGGTTAAAAGCGACGGTTCACATGTAAAGTAGTACAGTGGTCACCAGTCACAGAACTGTGTGTGTGTGTGTTATGTCACCTGTTGGTGATTCATTACGGATGGGCGGAGTTGTGTATTTTAACGGCTGTGTAGCATGTTTCCCTTGTCGTAATATTGCGATTTTCGTCAATTTTGATTTGAAACCTCACCAGTCCTCGACAGGTTCATTACTGTTTGTGACTGTCATAATGTTCAGTTCTCAGTAGCCGGGTTGGTTGGTTGCGTTTACGTTTGTGCATTGCTTACGTCTAGTTTTGTCATTTTCACCCAAAACAGCGTTATTAGCTAAGTTTTTTATACAACAAGAATTCTAACGACGCTGACAGCGTTCCTGAAGCATTATATTGTATGTACAATGTATGTGAGCTCATCTGTGTATCCCTTATCCCTAACTAGTTATCTACTTATATATGTTCATTCCAATAGATACGGTCGTATTGTTCATGTCCCGAACACACCACTCTATAGCGTCGCGAGGTATAGGAAATCAAATGTTCGACTTTGTCACGAGGACATTGAACTCACCTCCGACACGGACGTACTTAAACAGAATGCCAAAGAGGAGAGTGTTAAGAAGCTGTCTGAGCCTCCGAATCAAAGGAAATTAAGCGATAAGTAAATTAACATTAAAATGAAACAAAGGGAGCGTGTCGTAGGGGGCAATGAGGCAATTATATCGTTGTTCCCCCTCACTGCCTGCCTCCCCCCGTCCCCAGTGTCCCCACTGTCCCCGCGCTGTCACGGATCACGACCGTGCGGTAAGGTTGAGCGCTCGATGTTTTCGCGCGGTTTCTTGTTCTGAAGTCTTGTTCCGTGTTACCGCTGGCTTTGTTAACAGCGTGTGGAAGGAACGTTGTCTTTAATTTTGTACAAACGATTTGGATGTGGGAAATGAAAACGAACTTCAGGTCATCAGTCCTTTGTAGGATTAAGTGAATATAAATATTTTAATATTAGAACGGACTTACCCTAACTACTTTTCTAAAGGAGATTACTCTAAATAAATAAACTTAAATAATATAATGAAGATTCTAATCTAGTTTAATTCAAAACTCAGTTTGTGTATCAATGCCTTCATTCAATTGTTCCCATGCGTTTGCTCAGGTTTACAATAACGTCCAAAATTCATCGTATTCCTAACCATTTTTTCGCTTTTTTTAGAAATCTCCCAATGCTTTGGACAACTATTTTATGAGATAAGAAGGCAAATGAGTAGTGTATCACCCGATGGAAAGCAATCAACGCCGTCCATACACATGTGCCATAGGCGAGGTTCGAGAAACACGAACTGTACTGAATGGACATTCATCCAGATGGTGGGAATGAAACTTGTGATGATTTGTGACTTCATCGGAAGAGCAAACGTGCCCCAACGGAGGAGCAACTGACAGTACATGCCAGTGACATGTCGATATACACATGCACATACACAGCAGACACGTGTATAGTGCACAATACACTTCCTGAAGTTCATTTCGAGACAAAGCGATTTCTTTTTCCTTTCTTCGTACTTTTGTTTCGAATCTTATTTTAAAATCCATTGCATCGATTTTTTAATCGTTACAAATTAACTTCAGCAGTTCGGGTTGGTACTGCTGAGTATATTTCTCTCTTGATGGAATAAGTTAAGACTCGCATTCGCTTTGTCTTATATTTTGAAACAAATGGCTGTTTGTATTCCGCTGTTGTCTTGCATTTTATTATAATATTATATTTGGTGTCTGATATTGTCCACTCTTTATTATGAATAATTTATGACAATGTGAGATTGTGTTAGTTCATTTCGATGGAAATAATTTATATCATCAATGATTTTATGAAAGTATTAATTTAATTAATTGGACGTCCATAGCACACCTGCAGGTGGAGTTGGTCAGTGAAATAAATTGTAGTGGATTAACATATAATTTGATATTCATGGGAATTATTAATTAATTAATTGTAATAACAATATAATTCCAGAGAACAGAACATTTTAAAAATAATTATTATATTCATTACAAATAATCAGAAGTTTGCAATGTTTCCTTCATATCTTATAAAATATAAATTGTAGGATAACAGGGCGTACAGACTTCTGAGCTTTTTGAATGCGATATAGAAGAATATTTCTATTTATAGTTTATCAAACGTTGTGAAGCGTTTCAGAACAAAATACCACGCGTTGTGGACCACGACGTGACATGCGGTGGCGATTTCTTTTGAGATGAACAACATATGAAGTTATCGAAAAGTTTTGTACATTTTGTTCTGATATAGAAGACCGCACCTTAAGGAATCTTACGTTGAGTGTGCCGTTGTCCTCCTCACCGGGCCCGTCACTCTGGTGTGTCGTGTACCGAGCACCGTCACACCGTCACACCGACACGCCGTCACGCCGGGGCGTCACCGGCGCGCTACACAAATGTGTCGGCCGCTCGCCCGCGACGCGGCTGTTTGTAATACTAAACGAAGTTAATATTTGGAATAAACTTAGCAATAGGGATTTGGTGCCGTGAACGCGACACCCGGGAGCCGAGGGCGCTACGGTCTCGTATTATTCAGCTCGTTACAAGTGTTCACGTCGTTGGCTTTTGAATAATATTAACGCCGGCGTTATAGAAGTATGGAGCAAGTTGCTGCCACGTCGTTTCGTTGTTCGAACGTTGGTATTAAATAAATTACTTAAATAATTAAATAAAACGGCGCTGCGTCAGCCGCACGATCGGCCGTGTCGTGTCACACAAGGTCCTCCTCGTCACGCGCGCACGCAAACTGCGACAAATACATCGTGGCGTTATCACGTCTGACAAAACACTCGGAGAGGAGGAACGATAACATTACGTACAACTAATGGATGCGGGCGCGGTGAAATGTTTCGCAGAATCAGCAACTCTATAAACCCAAGGCTGATTGAGATCACTGACGTAAATCAGATTCAAATGAAAAGCAAAAGGAAAGAGAAAACGAACAGGAGCTGGTTCGCGTGTCAGCTCCTGTAATTAATTATGGCGCGCTCGGATGAGATAATTTGTCAAGAAATTTTCCTCAGCATTACACCGGCGAAATTATATAATCGCTTCGGATAACGTTCAATACAGACTTGCACAAACGTCGGTGAAAGATAAGGAAAGTGATGATTAATGGCGACGAAGTTCATTCACGCCCGGCACCACCACCGGCCTGCAGCGTGGAGGGGGGGGGGGGACAGCCGGTGGCGGTGGTGACGCGCAGGCGACGCCCGCGGCCGCTGACGGTGATCGATGCTCTGCCCCTCTGCCCATCCGCCCCGCTCCTTTGTGACGGAAACCAAACAGACACAAACATCATTAAGGATTCATCGTCAACATAAATCACAGTGACTGCCTGCTGTGGTTTTTCTCAATCACATGCGAGCACTGTCTCACATCAGCGACTGTGTCGGGGTGTATGCAGACAAAAACATACTGAACAAACATTTTTTTTCTTTATTGTCTGTTAACGAGGGTTTGTGCTAACGGACATACCACCCTCACAGAAAATAATCAACAGTACATACACATTATATATATATTAAACCTAAAAAATAATTATTAACCTATCGTTATCCAACTCGTATTAGTTTTTACAGTATCATAGCACCCTTTGAAAGCTTAAAGCGCTAAAACGACTTATTTAATCTGTTCGCGATAAACAATTTCTCTTCCTAATTTCTAATACGATGCACATCTTCCACAGCGGCACATTTGGTGCAGTCGGGAGATGTCGTCTGGTGCATCAACACTATTAAATGGGATGTGGCTTAAAAGTTGTTGTGGGATGTTGCACGAGTCACCGCGTTCCGCAGAATCATAAATGTTTCGTGTGTTAATTACATTTATTGTAAAAAATGCTGCTTGTGATAACGCGATGGAACAAAACACCCTTTAAGAAGATTGACTATGTTATTACGATTGTTGTTAATCGCTCCAAGTAGAGTAAACGGTGTCCGCGTGTGGTTCTAACTGTTCTATAAAATGATTCGCGTCGCTGGTCCAGCGCTGGACGCGAACACTCACCCCGGCATCCATGTGCCAGCTCTTTCGTACGAGTAAGGTTCCGGGCGTGTGTGCACGGTTTATGTTTTACGGCGCGGTGTTGCGAGCACATACAACTATTTCGGAGATTGCGGGTCGCCGGCGTGTCGGAGGTCGTGGGAGTGAGGGGAGTGGGTGGGAGTAAAGAGAGTGGAGGGATGAGGGGTGCTGCATCGCGGGATATTAAACCGAAACTGTGTTAAACTGTCGCACATATATATTGTTCCACAACTAATATTTACCTGTTTGTTCTGCAAAGTCGTCACCAAGTCCTCGGTGAGCGGTGCCTACTGCGCGGTGCGCTGTATTCTGATAGCGACGTCGACGTGATGCAGTGTATTTGTTGTTATTCCTCCTGTGTGTGTGTGGCGAGAATGCGATGCGTAATCTGCTCTAATCCCATCGCTTCTGATCGCACGCACTGTGCAATAAGTTGATTAACCATCAAAACTTATGAAAATTATGGAAAAATTAAATGGTAGTGAGAAATACAATAAACGTGAATGCGTAACTAACTCCATTACGACGTAAGCATTTCTGTGAATGCCCGCGGCCATTTTTCTGTCGGCTGTCGAGCACGAGAGAAGTGAATTTAGATTTAATAATTTGGTAATTTCCTCTGTGAGTTTCAGTGTTAATACGACGACATGCCGGTCAACATTTAGACGAAATAACGCAAAAAAAAAACAAAACTCACACTCACTATTCGTAAAATATATTGAATTTCATTTACATTCTTTGTCAGTTTTTTATTATAATATAACATTTATGTTTAAAAGCCTGTTCTGCCATCGGACACCCTACACTTGATTGTGTTACATCCCAGTGATCGGACGCACCTCCCACGAACAATGCGTTGGAACTGACCCGCGGTGCCGGTGTCGCAGCTTCATTTTCTCGTCTCTGTTCGTAGTCGACGATACGAATTTCCACCGCAGCACCAGCCGACGACGACAGCTGAACGTAATTGTTTGAGAACGAACCAATTTAGCGAGTGTAAATACAAATTTTGAAAATACACACGCGACGCCCCGAAACACATCGCGGCGGGCACACCGCCCGTGTGCCGCTCATGCATTCACAATGAACCCCAGCGGCGCCTCCGTTTGCTCCACGCTCCGACAGATGAAACACAGCGCCGTCTTCATTACGACGACGTTTGAAACGTGACGCTCGCCAAATATTTGTTTGTGAAAATGAAGCCAATAATAAAATTTGCTTGTCTCATACAGACTTCAGTGTGTTACATATAGAAGCATATATACATATAGAATATAGAACAATACACCGCAGATAATATTTGTGATGTGAGTTTGTGTACTAACCTTAAATGTTATGATTCTACTGTTGAGCTGTTTCGAGTAGTTTTAAGAATAAAAATTGAATGAATATTAATTTCCATCTTGTGCAAGTTAACCCTCGGTAGAGTAAAAAAAAGGTGTCGTGACAAATGTTGAGAAAGGGATGCTTAGATGGTTTGGGCACATGGAGAGGATGGATGGAAGATGACTGGTAAAAGAAATTTACTTTGCAGATGTGGATAGATAGATGGGTCAGTAGGGGAAGACCACGAAAAACAAACCTTGACCAAATTGCTGAAGTTTTAAAGAAAGGCTAAATCAAGAGTACCCTTAACCGGCGGACTTGCATGAGGAGAGTATTGAGTGTAGAGGAAGCATGACAAGTATGCCAGGATTGTAGCTGATGCAAATCGGTTGTCTCTGCCTACCTCTACGGGAAACAGGCGTGACGATATGTATGTATATAACCCTCGGTTTTTCAGTTATAGTCCATCTGAAGGGAACAAGATAAAAGTTTTATCAAGTTAAACTCTAAAACACTTATGAGATGTAAGGTAATAGGCATTAACTAATGCTTATATTATAAATACACTAATTACTTATTTATTATGGATCAGAACCTTCAAAAAACAAGCCTATTCTTATGTCAAGGGCTGGCAACGCATTTGCAATGCCTGGCCTGTTGTAGATGTGCGTTTTGATTGCTTTCCATCAGGCGATTCGCCTGCTAGTTGATCTGCCTGTCCCGTAAAAAATAACATCTGAATACATGTGAGTGTGACGACGTGACGGTGAAGAACGAAGTGAAACTGAAGCACATATCCGGTTTAAGCGAAGCGAAGGGTCCGCGCCCGCGGAGACCGGAACACTCCCAATGCAAATTAACTGCTGAGCGAAAATTTATTTTCAATCGGCCGCGTGACTAACGACGCCATTTGCGAACAGGTGCGGCCCCGCGGTTAGATTTATACACCGGCGGCGGTGGGCTAATTGACTCAATGTTTACTCGCGCCAGTCATCAGTCTCACAATGCGTGCAGTCGCGTTTATTACAATTGGTGATGCGACCTTCAAGAGACGAGCGTATGTGTTCACTTAAGGTCGGAATCGCATCGTTGCGGATGTCTATGGCTGCGTGGTCGTATATAATACAGTTTACCTGCTCTGCTATGAAAAAATCTGCATAAATTCAAAGACAAGAAAGAGAATAGTGTTAAGAGTAAACATGCAGGACCAGTGAACGCTGTCAGTAGTAATGTCCCAACGGCAAAGTCTCAGTCAACGAGATATATATTATCAGTTGATTAACTGCCTCCCGGTGCCCGCCGGTGCGATAGCGACTCGCTTAACCCATTGCTTCCCCTTCGAGCGCAGTCCGAACTCCAAAGCCCCCCTCCCCCCCGACACGCCTACAACTTAACTCACAACTATAAATAAGGACTTTCACGTCCCCCCACTACTTATATCTATAGAGTTCTGTTTTTATTGAATTTTCATGTTATTATCAGTTATATTGTTTAATTGTGTGTATAAGTGAATTGATATGAAATAAATGCGTGTATCGTGACTTTTTAAGTTGACTGAAAAATATGTTCAAAGAATGTCCACCGCCTTATCAAAACGTGACGTGACAAGCTGACTGGTACATTTCAAGATACCTGATGTTATTATATGTAACTTGATGCTGGCATAATAATTATAGCTAATTTCCATCACAGGAGAAAAAATTATATTAAATTAGTGTATTCATTGGCTTATATGGTTATTTGTTTTTATGAAACCTGTGATCTGTCGATTATTGTCAAAAATTACATTACGGGTTATATAAAATATTTGCACATGTATTGTGTTCACGGAATAACCACAAACACACGTACATAACCTACACCCACGCCCACGCCCACGCCCACACCTGCGATGTTGTACTCATAAGTGTTTCTTCTCAACACCTGAGGGTGTCGCGAGGAAACACTTATCGAATACATGGTCGTAGAGTGGTGTTGTGTGTTTTACTTCAAACGTTACTTACAGTAGTTTTATATCTTCCGCTGACGGCCACTTGTTTGTTAAGCATTATACATTCATGTTCCTGTACTTCGTTCACGGTTTTCATGAAACACGTACAACTATTTTACAATCAATTGTATTTGCGGATAGCATCGTAAGCTTGACATTTTCATTTTTAGAATATAATACTTGTAATATAGAGTTATTAATGTTACTTACATTTGATTATTACCAGTGTAGTTTCTATCTATGCTTTGATATTCTGTGAACTCCTACAATTGAGTTTGAGCTGTGAGCACTTGGTATACAAAGTATGATTCGTCGCTAAGACTGCGGTGACATTTAGCGTGAATGTTAACGAGACTCATGGAATGCCGCTCGCTGGTGGTGGACGACGCGGGGGAAGGCCGCCGCGCCCCCGCGCAGACCGTCTGCTGGTGTCCACGTGTCCACGTGTTTGTATAACTTTTCTTTACTAAAAAAATAATTTAATAGTAAGTGTGGTTACCACACAAATACAAATAACTAATCTTCACGCATTAGCCGTCCAACGTGTACTGTATGGCCAACAATGTAAATGAAACCATGTTTTGACTGAACACGCACCATGTGGCCACATCATACTAAACCGAAAAGGCAAGTTTAAAGGTCTGCAACGATTTCGCACTGTCTATGGGGCTGCGGATGCCTATGGGCGGCGTTGATTGGTTTCCATCAGGTGACACGTCGGCTCGTTTGCCTTCGTATCCCATAAAAAAAAGTATATGCACCGCGTTTAATTCGATGTTTTGAATGAGAGAGAGAGAGCACTCTATTGGTACGTAAAAAGTAAACAAATTGATTTTCAATTGTAATGTGAATAAATGACACCATCCCATAATCCATCAGACGCTCGAATCTGGTCTGAATGACGGTGTTCATCATTAAAGCTGGTTCGCTACTACAGATCCGTTGATATGGAAACACTCTGAAACCACTTGTAAATGCATTTATTAGTTACCGAATTGAAATTACTATTTTATAATGTAACATTAATACATTATAAAAATCTAATTTCGTTTACTTACAAGTAATCAAAATAAATCACTTGCGCATTTCCGTGTGCCGACGACGTGAACTAGACAACAGGGTGAGCGGGGCTAGTGGCGGTAGGGGGGGAGGGCCTGTAGGAGGAAGGGGGGAAGGGTAATGAGTGACACGAGCAGACGCAACACTCCGTTGAACTGGGTACGAACACAATATACACCCTAGCTCCCCGTAATTTAGTTTGCATTTTGTACATCTACCACTTGGACCACTGTTCTTTGTTGCTGATGAGTATAACAAATAAATAAATAAAGACATACTGTTAACATCACACGACGAAGCTCCAACGTGCGTACGACAATCAATTAGTATTTATATAAATTATTTAAAAAATATGCAAATGCTAATGAAATAAACCTAACTCGCCGGACAGTGCAAGACAGCGTTGTGTACAATATGTTCGCGTGATGCGCTCAGTTACACCGGACGAGGTGTGAAATTCGATTCTGCCGATCCGTTAAACAGCATTTGTTGCCTATATGCGAGTGTAAGGCAAACGATGAGAAGAACGCGTGTCACTCGCAGACATCCGCAGTGCAATACGCTTTACTAAAGCGTTGCCGGCCTTTGACAAATGTTAGAATTATTTTTTGAAAGTTCCAGTGTAGCATTGGTTTGGATGTAGCGCTGGAGATAGGTGGTTCGCTACACGATTGTGATGGGAGAAAAGTTCTGGCAAAAAACGCACGGGATCCACCCCATTCATCCAGATATTGAGGATGAAACATTTCTTTGTGGCGAATTGTGCAGTAGTGGAATTCAGCGTTTGGAATTATTCCGATCAATTCCTTGGTGCACTTCCCATGGTAAAATCAATATAAGATGCTGCAAAATGAAATATTTCTTCGCAGTACTAAATAATCTAGCTGTTCGATGAGATCTTGGTGATCGACGAAACTACAAGAAGTCGAGAGAGCATTTTACTTCGAAATTTTACGTTTTAATGTCAACTGCAAGAACTATCGAGCCTTTTAAAATAGGGCTTCATAATCATTATCAGTCCTTGGTAATCCACCACTGGATATAGGTCTTACCCAAGAAGCACTACTTACCCCGATCTTCGGCTTCACGCATCCAGTTTCTGCCAGCCGTCATACCATTTAGCCGAGGCGGGGGGCGTCCCACACTACGTTTACCGAGACGCGGTCTCCACTCCAGCACTCGTGTACTCCAACGGTTGTCGGCTCTCCGATATATTTGTGTAGCACATTGCCACTTACAATCACTTACAGTCTGTTAACTTGTGGTGACTCTGGTTCTCTGGCGAACTTCGGTGTAAAATAGATCTTACGATTATATTCATAGAGTACAATCTTGTTTCTACAATATACCGCATTTATTGTAAGTGTAGAAGACATTAAGAGACCGGGTGTTGTGTTCGGGGTCATGTATCGGGGCAACTGTACGCGAGGACGGGCCGGCAGCCAGCTCCTCGGTATAAATAGACGGGTGATGGACGGGGGACGACCGCTTCACCCCACTTGTTATTAACTTCTCCCACTGACAGCTTTATGTCCGTCCGTACGTGTGTGTGTGTGTGTGTGTGTGTGTGTATGTGTGTGAGACGCGCCACAGCCGCCGCCGCCGTCGAGCGCCGCAGCGACAAAGGCAACCCATTGATCACGCCGCATCACGCCGCGTGCATCCACTTCCGGTGACGTCGCACACATCGTTGAGGATACTTTACGAGTTCACAAGTCTCGCGATGTGTGGTATTCTTAGAATGTTAATCTGTTTTATATCTTAAACGTTATATCGTGCGTTCCATATTATTATACAAATAGAAAAAACTTTATTTATGACACGTTTTTTTACAAACATTAATCTTTGTTTAAAACCGTAATGTTATAATATAGAAAATAGCGACAAAACAAAAAAAATAATTTTAATCAAACGAGTGTCATGAAGTGATTCGCTTTTTGTGCCCGCTTTTTGTGGGGCGCTCCACTGGAGCACCTGGCGCTGGTTTCCAGCAAGAACCAACGTTAAGTCGTGGATCACAGTGTCAACATTGATACTAACACATACACACATACATACATACATATATATAACTACTCATACTTATATACACATACACATAAATACACGTACAGTACAATAAAATTAAAAACAACTGTCATGTATTAAATAAAACGATTAATACCCATAGCTATATATTAACACACACATACAGACATACATACAGACACACATACAAAATAGGTTCCGAGTCAGGTAGCGCCTAACTTAAACCACGATAACAATAATGAAACACACAGCGTTGTAACGTCACACAATTATCACGTGTCGGGAAAAAATCATTGTTAACGATGAAGTTGTCAGCCGCACTCCGTATAAAACCAGCTGCCCTGGGTTGCCCGAGCAGTAATCTACCGCGCGGCGGCTCCTAGCTGCCGATGCCGTCGGTGTGACACTTGTGGCGCACACAATAGAGTCGGTTTTTCCGTGACGGCAAATCAGCGCTTTGTAATGCCGGTCCCGTGGATCTCAATTAAGGAGTCATCCATCACCGGCCGGGCGCCGGCAGCCGGTGGCCGGGTGGCTGCGTCACTGTCCGCGGCGCCGCGGGATCGATTGCCGGAAGTGGGCCGGCGACAGGCGGCTCGAACGCTGCAGCTTCGGTCGAATTGCGACACGCGGGGATTGGGAGGAAACCAAATTAATATACAGAGTTGTTTGAAAAAAAGTATTGCAGCTGATTATTGTAATCAATGTGATGACTTCTGAGTGTGCAAGGCTTCTGCGCTGCGATGCGTTTTTATATTTCGCTACCAGTTTGGGGTTGATCTGCATCGACATCTATATCTTATATATACTTATAGTTTACGTTAGTTACGTGTGTGTGTGTATGCGAGCCGGCCCATTCATGCTACAGACAAATATTATGCCATTCTTGACAAAGTATTCGCCTGCAGCGTGGCTCTACCACAACACCTCTACATCGAATTGTCCAACGTGACAAGAAGCTGACGGCCATGACCGTGACCATGATGATGGTGTGCAGTGGATGTGGAACTAATTCAATTATTCAACAACTATTTGTTTTTTCTCAAAACAAACTACCTACATAGCTTTCGGGAGCTAATGCTCTTGTAGGTAAATAGGCCTCTAGCAACAAATTCCCAACTTACAGATTACACATACACAAACATATAGTATTAAAATTAAGACAAATATTAATTCTCTATTTCTCTCCCATCCGGTATAATGATATTTAAACAAGTGGCGGAGTCAAAGTGGCTCGAACCGAACTCATCTACGGCTGCGGCTGCGGCTTGGCATTAACTGCGGCGGAGGTTTTAACTCTTTGTCAATTCGATCCGGTTCAACGGTTTAAGAATTCAAAGTGAGTTTGTATTAAAGTATCCCGCAGGTGAACGTGGTTTTACTGAATATTTTCGTTATCTCTGATGTATTCCTAGAAGAAGTAAAGTTCAGGTTATGTGCAGAAAATAATAACAATAATTATTGATAATGCGTCGCCCGCTTTTGGGGAACATGTGGAATATCAGGGGGGGGGGAGAATCAGTGAAAGTGAAAGGCAAAGGGAAAAGCATCGAGCTTTCGGCTCTCAGAGCGCACAGAATGAAGTAACAGTGGGACGGGTTACTCAAAGCTCAGGCTTCTACAAAAGCCGCGGGGTTAGGCTCCTATTTAGAAAAAAAAGTTAAAAATATGTTTGCATCGCGACTGGTATAGTATTTCTAGAAAATGGATAACGTCTACATTACAACACAAAGTTCAGAGCTTCAAATGAAATAACGCAACGCTGGAGGTGTTCAACGAACATATACACTTTTTCTTGAATAGGTATCATAATCACGCGGGTGCTGGTTTGTTCCACATGTGTACAGTTCGTGGCAGAAGACAGCGACTGAATCACACGGTGGTAGACGGCCAGCCGTCCAGGTGATAACTATTGATGTATTGAGTTGTGTGGCTGTCAAGAGAGCTTTTCATACATAGTATATCATCAACACATAGCTCGGAAGCCACGTCTTTGAGAACAGTTTCGCGTCGTTGCAAAATCCGTAATGTGTGTTTTATGATTTTCTGTTAGTGACAGTAGTGAGGTTGTTTTTCTCTGAGAATTTTAAATCAGTGATTTTAAGCATTTTTATTATTTCTTGGTCTTTTTTCACTAAATAATTTTGAAAATCTTATCAAATTAACAATTGGTATTCCATCTTTGTTTTACGTTTTGCTGTAACGCGTGAGTTGTTTTTGTTTATTATAATTAAATAGAAGCAATAAATTAAATTAATTATTGGTTTAAAAACGTCCTAAGTCGTATTTTGTGAACTACACATTTAATAAAACAAACAACCTTAAGATCTGAGTAAGACTGAATCTTCAAACGTTTCCACATCGAAAATCTTAATCGTGTAGGTAGGTGGGGGCAGGTCCTGCGCCATTAAGCCAGTTGAAGAGAAAGGATCTCTTCAACTGGCTTAATTAAAATAGTTTAAACACACGAAAGCAAAGTCTGGGCTTGAAAGGCTTCTCAATTTACGTCCCGTTCGCTAAGCACGTCTCTTGTTCATCTGGACTCTAAATTACTCCGATTCAAACAGAGGATTAGTTGTGACTACAAATGCTGTGGTCTTGTGAGTTTCTTCTTTGATCAATGTGTTCTAAGTAAATGAATACAAATGTTCCAATTATTTCTTTTTTGTAAATTAAATTATACAGACGACAATGAGTTTGATAATTTTTTTATCAAACTCATTATACGTATAACATACGGTAACAGGCAGTCCCTTCATGAGGGAGTGCGTGACCTGACGTGGTCGGTTCGCTTCAACCCAGCTGTCGGGATGCTTCTTCTGCCATCATTTTGCAAGATTAAAGCGCGGCTCTCGTTACCGAGTCGTCGTTGTTATCATCTTCAGTCTGCAGATTTCAGGGCTCCGCTCACGAGACCCCCCGGCGAAGTTACAAAAGTCTTGCAGCTAACTAACATTCCACACGGAGTATATCCACATCTATCAAGGGCACCATTACTATGACTGGGTACTAAGAGTTCGAGTGACATAACCAATGTCTTCCACCTGATTAAGAATATCCGATGAAAAGACACAAATTTAGTCAAGAGGCATCTGAATATGATTTGTGCTGGTGTAGTATATCAGGAGGAAACTGCATCTGCAATCTCTTCCAAGTAGTGGTGTGGTGTGCGCGATAAGACCGCTTCGTCGCACAGAGGACGAAACAGTTCATTGTATGTTCGCAGTCACACTTCTAGCCCTTGAACCCCGGGGATGCCCGCACACAACCGGGTCAGACCACGCTAGTCCACTGCTGGACATAGGCCTCACCCAAGTTGCGTCACCAAGCCCGATCTTCGGCTACAGCCGCCTAGCGCAGGTCCTCGATCGATAGGAGGGAGGCATCTCACACTACGTTTGTCGAGATGCGGCCTCCACTCCAACACTCGTCTACTCCAGCGGTTGTCGGTTCTCCGACAAAAGTGTCCATTCCATTACCTCTTCTTCACTTGTCTTTTAATGAGAAAAGTAATTAATTTACCGTGTGTATGTTGTACGACAGTATAGTAACGATGTGTGTGTGTGTGTGTGCAGGCGGGTGCGACGTGGCCGGCGGGGCGGGGTCGGTGAACGCACTGCCGGGGGCGGGCGGCGGGGCGCGCGTGGCGCCCTCCTTCGACGCGGCCACGCCGCGCAACGTCACCGCGCTCGTGGGCAAGTCCGCCTACCTCAGCTGCCGCGTGCGCAACCTCGCCAACAGAACGGTAAGTACACGCCGCGGCACGGGGACCTGTGTAGCTCGGAACTTCTATAATGTCACGGGTGTCGCTCAGCCACTTTTCTTAAAAAGTAGGTATACAATAAAAAGACGAGAGTGCTTTTATTGTATACCTGCGACTCGTATCTAATTGCTCGAGATAATTGTAGTCGGGATGCTGCTCCCCACCAAATAGAGTGCGAACGACGGAGGAGATGTAGTGTGGCTGTGAGGCGACAACCCTCCGTGTTTATATACTTGACGGAGCACCTTCGTGTGCTCGTCGAGTGGAGGGTGTCACCCTTCCGATAGTATTTCGTGCTGAGTCGACTTAAACGAATGCATTTTATCTGTCGTCAAGTAAACAGGTGATGCTGAACAGTATTGTTTACACTTCAATGAAGTACAACGGAAAGGATCCAAATCAAAAGCATGAAAAGTAACCAATCACAATTGTCATTCGAGCTGATTAACAGTCACATTAGATTAAAGTTATCCTATCCTGGTATTATCCATCGTGGATTTAATTCCAAATGTTTGATTCGCTAGTTAGGCGGTACCGGCGTTGGGCGGATGAGGCCCGAGTCTTCTGATAGAACTCTGAAGCGATAATTTCACACTTACTTCGCCGGCACAACGACTCAAAGTGTGTCTTGGCCTCCGATACGAGAACCTGCCGCTGGTCACGATGTTGGGCTGCCTCTCGCCCATATTCTGCCCGAAGCTCGCTCAGGTCAACGATCACTGCGTCGCTCCATCGTTACCAAGCGACTGACCGGACGGCATTCTCTTCAGGTGATCGAGCCAACAGAGTTCATGCGCTTTAAGACGACTGATCAGAAAACTAATGGTTACTTTCTGCCAATATTTAGAGAACATTCTTCATTCACTTCACGCATTGGTTTCATCGGGATGGCGCTTCACACTACTAGAAAGACTATGCAGCTTCTTCGTGATATCTTAAGCCGTTATCCCTTGGCCATCCAATTCGCGGAATCTCACCCTTGTAGCCCTTTTTCTATGGGGATAGCTCAAAAGTTAAGTCTATGAAACAAACCCGACGTCAATCTCAGTACTAAAAGAAAATATCATCCGCGAGGCTAACGTCATGCCGATGTTAATCTCACGGACGATATATTCTGAAAGTACTCCTGACGCGACGGTCATAAGTGGACGACCACCGTCGGCGGCAGAACGCCTCACACCGTCAGTACACGTGACCGTCACAAATGTAACGTCACCAAGCAGCACTAGCAGCGAACTCGTCTACGTCTACGGGATGTGAACTGCCGCGTGTAGCCGATATTCATTGCTGATTCGCATTGACTGGAGCTAGTGGAGGCCGAATATTCATCAAGTGTCGCGGCTGTCCCCCCCTTTAACCACGACTAAACTGTCTTCCCAGCTTAATATCTTTGGAGACATGCAAGCGAAGTAACGAGAATGTTCTCAAGTTGAGCGTAACGCACGAGAAAATGGACTGAGCTGTGTGCCAGTCTGCCTTGCCCGGGGAAGGGGGTAGGGGTCTTCTACCTACCTATTTGCTTATGATAATTGCCGCTCATGAATATTCATGGCGCCCCTTGTTTACTTGTCCGCCATATATCTCGCAACGAACGCATCCATGTATATTGTTATTGTATTAATATTGTTAGCGATTCACTAGCGGAATGCGGGGGGGGGACACGAGTCGATTTAATTTATCGTCGGTCGCTTGATTCGTGTGCTGGTTGGTGTACACGGGTACGACTTTATTCTATGAGATAAACCATGGTTCAGTGTACCATGATGGATCATGCTTGTCGGTTAAATTTTCTTCAGCACACATCTGGATGAGTGACGATCCAGTATGGTGCGTTCTTCCCGAAACTTTATTCCTCGCATCGCCACTCGATGGAACCAGCTACATTTAGTGGCGTATCACAACCAATACAACATTCAATATCAACATTGGCGCGCCACCTAGCCCGATCTTCTGCCAGCCGCCTTGCACAGATCGTCACTCCATCTAGCAGGGGGGTGTTCCAAATTGCGTTTGTGACTCTGGTTCTCAGACGAATTTCTTCATTTCGAATTCTATTCACCAGAGAAACTCGGAGCATAGCCCTCTGAGCGACTTTGAGCTTGTCAAGGAGACGGGCCGCCAGTAAGAGTACGGGCAGGTTGAAGATTATTGTCTTCAGACTTTGTGGTATGGGCAACGGGATACGACATTGCAACCTTCAAAAAACAAATTTATTCATATGTCAAAAGCCTGCTACGCTTCTGCGCTGCCTATGGCGCTGCGGAAGTCTATGGGCGGCGTTGATTGCTTTCCATCAGGTGATACGCCTGCTCGTTTGCCTTCACTATGCCATAAAAGAGTTTAAACTGTTCATTGCGTGATAATAATTTAACTGGTAGCGGTTAACTGAGTGAGACCGCGGTGCGCTTTGCACCGGCGCGGTATCTCGCCACTGGATCGCACCGCACACACAACACAACGCGGTACTAACAAAGGGTCGCGATCCGATCTGACCTGCGGGAACGGTTCACTGCAAGGTGACAATGGCGGTCGGCCAGCTAGTGCAGCGCGTGCTGACAATATTGTTACGGCGTGTGGTGTTGTATTGTATAAAGTTTGGTCACACTGTATCAGTTTCAATAATGTACACTATATTATACACATATCCTACTAATATTATAAATGCGAAAGTTTGTGAGTATAGATGTATGTTTGTTACTCTTTCACGAAAAAACTACTGGACGGATTTGGATGAAACTTTACAGTATTATAGGTTATACATCGGAATAACATATAGGCTACAATTCGTAACGATTTTATGTAATTTTGGTCGTAATATAACGACACATGTCAATTAAGTCGGAAAAAAATCTGGCCTCTGAGAGCTATCCTGGCGTACGCTGCCTAAACCATTGGAATTACACAAAGATGATGTACTGTAGGATTGTTTGTCTTGAATAGTTCTAAATAAAAGTCCGCGACAGCATATCATATCCTATCCATATACCTTTTATGTGGAAGACACTATGACTAAAATTGTGAACCATAAATTAAGTGAAATAAAATATATTTATTTAAAATTATCTGTCACGAAACTAAATGTGGCAGACCAAATTCCACGCGAGCCAATCCGCGGGCAAAAGCTAAGTCTTATACATATATGTGTATAATAATGTATACTATATTATACACATATATGTACATATATGTGTATATTTAATTGTTATGCTTTTCCCTCCAGCAGCATATCCTTTCCACAATATTTGCCCATAATTGAATCGGAGTAGATGCTTGTGATAGTAAATATAATTGAAATTAAGCCTCTGTTGTGTTGTCTCGTAGCACTGTCCTCTACACGCCTCTGAGTTTTCACAATGTAATTATAATAATTCCACACGATGTGTATCAGAATCACAACGCTCCGGGTACACATAGGCTAATTTCGGGGCGCACTAGCGGACAAAAACTATTTGAAATTGCAAGTCGCTACGAGCAGCGATTAAACTAAATTGCCAGTCATTGTAATAACCGCATTTCGAGGGCGGTAATGTTTGTTGTGATGAAGGGCGGCGGTGGGCGGGCGGGGGGTGCGGCAGTCGGCGCCATGTTGGCAATAAAGTCAAATTCCGTCAGCTCCGCGACGCTCGGCAAATTTGCTCTGCGACACAATCTCACAAGTGACAATGTATTGTTTATTTTAAATGTTATTGCAGTCTCTATGTCAGTGTTCAGGAATTAGAATTTGTCTATCCCTGAAACTCGATTGTCTATAGTGCTTCTCTCTCGGTGACTCCAATTGAAGCTGAACAGGTGAGCGTGCGAGTTAAGGGGGGGGGGGGTGCTTGTGCCCGGTGCCAACATAATCGGAAACGAAATCGAAAGTTCAACAACTACTCGAGTATTATTGTTTTTTATAGTAGAACTAAGTTATTAAGCGATCGTGTCACTTGAAGGTAAAGAAGTACGTCAACCATAGACACCCGCGTGTCTATTACCAATCACCACAAATTACATTTCATTGAATTATTAGTTCTTTATAATATGACTTACTTAATGTGATAACCGTAGGCATAACTCGCTGCCCTGCTTTCCAGCTAAAGTTATTAAACCTATGAGTACTTCTTGTTAAATTAATAATTTTATGAGTAATACTTCCGTATGCCACCCTCGGGAACAACTTTATAGCTCGTCGAGGCATTACATCAATCTAATGTAAGTAATGTGACTTAATTGGATTAGCTGTATGCGGATTGAGAGTACAGACAACTGCTGCTGTACGGTACTGTAACAAATGAAGCTTTGCACAGATAGCCCCAAACTGGGGTGCCGTTATAAACACGTAAATGACAAGGAGGAACACTCGAATCAAATAAATACCACTAAGCTACACAAATTGATATAATGATACGGAAATTAAATTTGTTATCTTTGGTTCAGTAATTGGAAATTTCGCCGCTGCGACGTGTGGATTATTGCTTTTAAATGAAAACAACATACCTGAGCGTGCTCCGCATTAAGTAAAGATAACTAAGCAGGGCAAATCACAATCACCGGTGACGCCATCCACAGTGACAGTGGCGATGGATCCCACCATCGCATTGAACACCAAACAACTCAATGCCAGTTAGTCGGTCAATGTGAAATATAAGTGTGTCGCAATTTGGAAGCATTTGCTCTAACAGTCGGCTATAAGTTCGTAGTCGTCTCTCACCAGACACATTTTTTTATGGGATAGGAAGGCAAACGAGCAAGCGTGTCACCTGATGTAAAGCAATCAACGCGGCTCATAGACATCCGCAGTGCCATAGGCAGTGCAGAAGCGTTGCCGGCCTTTAAGGACTGTCATTATTGGAGGGAGAAAGGGGAGGGAGAGGGGGAGTGGGAAGGGAGGTTGGGCCTCCGGAACTCAGCTGCTCACCGGACGAAGCGCGGTAGCTAAGCTACCACTCAGACGCCGGTTTCCTGCGGGAGCGTGGTACTTCGCCGGGCGAGCCGCCCCACTCATGCTGCAGACAAATAATGCTACTGTTGACAAAGTATTCATCTGCAGCGTTGCTCTACCACTAATAAAACATTGTTATTTTTACATATATATTGTTATTTTATTAAAACATAGTTATATCGTATACATACGTTGTGTTTGCAACGCTTGTACCGACCTCATTTACATTGTTTCTTATTTCTTGTTCAGTTTGGTGTACCGTATGTACTGTCTCTTCCTGTACTATGTTTAGGAGATGTGATTATATTTGTTCTCCCCCATCATCTTTAAGAAAAAATTTCTTCATGATTCCACGGCGTCCAAGGACCTATTTTAATATTAACGCTGAGAAATATGCATGAAGTACGTTACGCGAAAATATCCGCAGAGAGTTTTATAGGTCACACAGCGCAATGTTTTGCCGAAATTTAGAGTTTGGAGTAAATCTAACTTTTGGCAGTTGGGTCACAAGTTGCGTGGCGCTGTCGACAAAGTTTGATGTGTGGTCGTGGCGGGCGCGGCCTTCCGATACATTTAACTTTCTGCTCCGAGCGTCGCGGTGCATCTCGCTGCTACCATCGGATGCTGTTTGTACTTTCCTATCGGGTTATATAATACTTTTGTAGTCTAGATATTGTGGTTCGCTGAACCGAGTCCGGTGTTGACACTCTTACTCAAAAGAAATGCTTTTCAAAATATCAATTCGACTGTATCGAGATTAGAATGCTATGTTGTGGATCGTTGGAACAAATGAGTGCTGGAGTGGAGACCGCGTCTCTGCAAACGTAGTGTGGGATACCCCCTGCTAGATGGTGCGACGATCTGCCCAGGGCGGCTGGCAGAAACTGGATGCGTTAAGCTGAAGATCGAGCTAGGTGGCGCTCCATGGAGAAGGCCTATATCCAGCAGTGGAAAGCTACAGGCTGTTGATTGTATGTACAGGTCACTCCTGTTGTACAATATGTTCAAATAAAATATTGTACATATCCGCCGTAGGGACCGAGCTGATATATTCCGCCGGTTAAGAACATAATTATCAAAACGCTTGTGTCACGTTTAAAGTAATAATCGCATTATGATGCGTGTGTGTATTGGTTAGTGCTATTAAGTACAAACAAGGAGTTTTGATGGCTGTGTTGATACAGGCAACCTAACAACAATAGTAATGTTAAAAGTGAGAAGCGATTTCTAACCGTGGGAGTAAGATGTTTTCTTGAACGCTTCTGCTGTGTGTGGCGAGGACACATAATTAAAAGTTACTGAAGTTAGAACTCATTCTTCATCAGGTTTACGCTGATTACTACTGGATATCATTCCCTCCTCTCCCTCCGCTACTCTTGTGCGGTCGTACCACCAGTCTCTGGGTGAAAAGCTCGCAGCTAGCGGTGTGTAGTGTTTCTTGGAAAAAATCTGTAAAAAACAGACAATGCTAAAAACTCATATTTTTCCATAAAGCCCCCATATTTTCCATACTCGGGTGACACATGAAACGCTGATTAATGGAGTCTGCCGCTACTTTACGGAAATCCATTATTAAGATGGAGAGTCGTAGCTCAAGTAAATAACATTATCATATATACATACGCACACAAGTAGAAATACTTACATCATATCTGCAATATATCTTCAGACACCGCGAACGTACAGTGCTAGTATCGCCGACTGCTCCCTACTGCCACGCACGTTTCCTTATCATCATAACTCTTGTCTGTATATCAGTCCGTCAGTTTGTTTCTTAGTAATATATGGAGGTTGAGTATGTATCTCCGCTCCACGCAGACAGGCGGACCAAATACAACGCAGATGACCCGATGACAGCGCAACATTCCACAGTTGCTGCTTGTATCAGCAGATCTGCTCTGCGTACTTTTTAGGATGTTAAACTTAATCTAGTTACTTTCTGGTTTGTAAACTGAACTATAGTCTATAATAATAGACTATAGTTCAGTTTACTAAGTCTAATTTGTTTATTATATAATTCATATTTATATATACTTATTATATATATTTGTTGTTTATATAAAAATAACTTGTAAACTCTATAGTGGTAGAGCCACGCTGCAGGCGAATACTTTGTCAAGAATGTCATATTATTTGTCTGTAGCGTGAATGAGCCGGGGAAGTACCAAACTCCCGCAGAAAACCGGCGTCTGAGTGGTAGCTTAGCTACCGCGCTTCATCTGGTAACTGATCAAGGTCCGGAGGTGTCCACTTCCCTCTCCCATAAGAACACTTTCCTTAAAGGCAGGTGTATGGGCGGCGTTTATTGCTTTCCATCAGGTGACACGCTAGCTCGTTTGCCTTCTTATCTCATAAAAAAACTTTTTTTGTGTCGATAATGTATCACCAGCCCCAACCAACCACCAAATTGTCTTTTTACCACCGTGTCCATCCAACGTGTGTCTGGAAGAAATCATTACAAGTGACTAGACCGTCCTTTGTCTATATATTACAGTAAATAATTGTATAACTTTGTTTTTGGTGTACAATAAAGAATATATCTATCGATCTATAATTTTTATTCAATAAATTTGCTTTGTGAAAGTGAAATAGAACAAAGAAAAGGGGGTGTCAGCGAACATTGTTTCATCGTTTCTTTTACATTCAGACAAAACGAATTACAATATGATAGTAAAAACGTGACTGTTAACAGACTAACTGACAAATTGATATTGTAACATGATACGGAAAATATGAAGAATTTGAATTTAAATATATAAATATAAAACATACAACCGCACGCGAGTAAATCGACACAATTTACATCATAACTTTCGTTTTAAGTGTTCGCTTCGCTCCTCCGGAAGTTGTTCTACAATAGTTTACACTTTCAAGCTTAACCGTCCAGACAACAGATTGTATTGTTTGCTTTTTTAGCGCGAGATTGAATTTCATTTAATTTTGTGAGAAGTTTTATTACGTCGCTACACTAGATGCGAAGTAAATATTTTGATTTAAAATTTCCGTCGAAATTGAAATATAATATTTTTAACATAACAAATATAGACCTAACAACTTATTTGAGGACTGTTGTGTGCCGTGCCACTCCCCGCTCCGTCATGAGATGCCCCGACACCTCGTGGCTATAGGAGTGGGGTAGGCTAGTGTGGTGACATGCACATGATCGCAGGCACTATTGTCAAAGAGAATGGAAAGACGTTAGTACGACGACGTAGAAGGTATCTCTAGTAATTTAGCACACCTGTCTCTAGTAATTTGTCACACCTATGTCTAGTAATTTGTCACACCTGCCCTAAACGAAAAGCACGATGGAGAAGTTCGCTCGTTTTCAATTAGCTTTGGTCGATCGCTCATCTCTGACGCTCCCTCCCGACAACGCGCGACCTCCTGCTGCTGCACAATAGGTCGACAAGAGCCAAGGTTAGAAGCTCTCCGTCATCCGTCGTATTAACCAGACTTTGTGCTTGCATACTTCTACTTTTTCCAGAATTATGATAACATTTTTGTGGGAAAAAAGTTTAATAACTCAGAGGCAGTATAAAATGCCTTTGAAGTGTTTGCTGCGAACCATCTAGCTGCCTGCGCTTGAAATATGCATCGATGTCGGGGACGATTACTTCGATTAATAGAAATAATAAAATATATTATTGCGTACAAAACGAAAATTTCATAGGTAAAGAAGTATTTATAATAGTATTATTATGAAATCATTGAACTCAGCACCACAAAAATACTTATGTCGCTGTGGACTACATTAAAACAGTGCGTAATTAATATGTAAATGTAGTATACTTTGCGTCGACTTGTCACGCGCACAATAAGTGTAATGTACAGTGCAGGCGCTGTGTACTGTTTGCAGCGACTGCGCACTGCGGGGCTCGCTGTGTCGTCCCCGCCGGCGGGCGTGCACACACGGCACGTTATTTCGCGCGCAATCTGTGCGTTACTCCCGGCAAACCCACGCTTCATTTGAAAGTCGAATCGTGCGTAACGTGTAGGTACATTCGTCTTATAGAAAAACGACTTTTCTGTTTTCTATTTGTTGCTTCTGCCAAATCCTTTTAAGTAAACCATTCTTATTACTTTAATCTCCAACACAAGAAGATCCCGAGGGATATTGAAACGGCTCTTTCATCTCTACGAAACCTAAATTCGACCTTGGAATAAGGTATACTCACGAGAAGCTGTTTTCTTATAAATATATAAAATCTTTATATATAAGAAATATATACAAAATATATTATAAAATGTCATTCGTTTCGATTCAGTTATCGGACGCCATGAGAATGTCGCAACATTTCTATATATTAACGCGCTTGTGATACGGTCTGCTGGCTGGCAGCAGCATTGTTTGGCAGGGTCGTCAGGCTGTGGGTCCACCAGCCCGCCTGCTTGAGGCAGCAGCAGTCTAGCAAGTTTCTGAAACTAAATAAATAATTGCAAACCGTATATTTATCCAGTGTGTGATGTTGAATCCGTGACCTCTAATTTTGAAAGCGATAATTTCGCCACTGCGCCATTTCGGTCGACTATGTGACACCGGTGCCGTTCGCATCGAATATTAAAGTCATTAATCAAAACCCCGCCGCGGAGAGTTGGTGGAAGTTTCAATCGAAATGTGAGTTTGGAACTAATGCGATAAAACGCACCACCGGCTCACCTCAACTCGGGCGCTCGTGGAATTTGTGACAGATATCTAAGAAATCAGATTAATATGAAACAAAAACTCAAATATATATTCTGAAAACTCATTTGCATAAAAGATACTCTACACAATAGCTATTTTCGATGTGATAGGGTGGCAAACGAGGAGACATCACTTGATGAAAAGCAATCAACGCCGCCCGTAGACATCCGCGGTGCCATAGGCAATGCGGAAGCGTTGTCGGCCTTTAAGAAATGTGTGGGTTTGTTTTTTGAAAGTTTGAATGTCTTGTCGGTTTGGAAACACCGCTGAGTCTAGAGCCACAGAGTAGTTGTACGGGGAATGAAGTTTCGGGGAAAACGCACCGCACTGAATAGCCATTCATCTATTCAAATACATAGATAAAAAATTATTTATTTTTTTGTCTTTTCCGAAAGCCCTTGACGTCTTGGAACAAATTAAGGCACTCTTTTTATGTTATCATTATCAATTAAACCATTAGGCTTTTATAAATGTTTGTGAAAAATTTAACGGATAGCATTTAGGATCGTAAAATTATTTTATTTTATTACTTAGACGTTCGTAACGTTGTTATGAGATGGTTTTTGTAAACGGGTATCCTACAGTGGCAAACGAAATTCACATTTTCATAGTAAATTACAAGTATCGCATTTCAATTATAATTTATAGCCTTACTGTACACTAAAGTGAGGGTAATATGTCGTATCATCAAAACACAAAGAATTATAACGTACACGTGGAGTGTGCGGCCCGGCCTGCGGTCCACCGTCACTGGTCTTCGCCGCAGACGCGGTAATCTCACAGAGGCGCGACCGCGTCGAACACCGGGCCGGGCCTGGGGGGACCAGTCCGCCAGGGGGGACAGGAGGAGGGCTGTTCTAATGTGGTCTCCCTCGAGACGAGAGCGGAGGGCTCACACTCTCGCCTCGCATACGAAGCACTTGGTGAATATTTAACAATTACACGGTGCGTTTTAATTTGGTGATCTGTGGGGGGCACGCCGACACGTCACACACACACGCACACACACACACTGAAATGTAAAATATACATATAAATCACATACATAAACATATAAATCACATACATAAACATATAAATCACTCATTGGTTGGCTAACAAATATTTTCCATCAGAATTTCGTTCCCATCTTCATCTTTCTCCCTTCATCGCCTTTCACTACTCTTTAAGGCGAATAATGTGTCTGCGATTTTTGAAACTCGATGTTGCTTTGATACGAGTGATGGTTTTAGCGTCCCACCACGTGGTTGCTCGTTTATCTCTAAAAACTATAATAAAATTACCCGAAGAAATAACCAAATTTACTCCTAACATGTATGTATAAATGCTTCTAACGGTGGACAACTGTGAACGCACTATTTAACACACACACACACACACATAATAAATAAAAAAATAAATCATGAGTGTGTAGTGTTCATAATCAAGAGACAAGTGTACATATGTGTTCGTTAGAGGCCGGTAACGCATTTGCGATGCCCCCGGCTTTGCGGATGTCTGTGGGCGGCGGTGATCGCTCACCACCACGTGATCCGCATGCTCGTTTGCCTGCTCTGCTGTAAAAATATTTGGAACGTCGCTTTTCTGCTTCATCTGATAATTGATTTTAATCCCTGGAGCCCGAGCACAGCGGAGGCAAACTGGCGATTCATTACACAAACAAACATTGTTACAACGTTCAAAGGGCAGCTTCCAGCAACGAGATAACCTTTAACCTTTTCCACAATTAATTAGTTAAATTGCTTTTTTCACGCGGCACCAAGTCAATAGCCAACAAAATGTTATGTTTCCAGACTTGATGTATTCTTTTACTGCAGGAAATAATACATTATCACGTTCATTTGGCTAGCGCAGTTTGCTCCAGCATCGTACCGTGAACACGCACCGGGATTCCCCTGCATTGCGGATGATATTACACACAAGTGACGCGGTCAAACACTACACCGGTGACAAATGTCACACTACGACTTCCAATTGCCTTAATAACAAGTTGACGAGGGTGATGGCTTGTTAAGTATTAATAGATGCTTGCGGAGACTTTCGCGCTCTCTCGGAATAAAATGATCCGCGCGGAGATATTATCAAGAACAGTTTATATTCATTCGGAAACCGGTACGTAGCTGTCGCTCGAAAGATTACGCAGTTAGGCGCACACCGCGCTCCCCTCGGATTCTTATCATCAAGCCGAACGTGCT
Organism: Baronia brevicornis; assembly: GCA_031353405.1. Lineage (NCBI taxonomy): Eukaryota > Metazoa > Arthropoda > Insecta > Lepidoptera > Papilionidae > Baronia > Baronia brevicornis. The sequence continues at coordinate 46,277 of JASFAT010002251.1, forward strand.
CGGAATGCTGAAGTTGGACAGATTGCATGTCTGTTTGTTTTGCGATCGAACGCGATGTAAAACGCTTAACGCTTTCAATTCCTTTGTTACAGGTAAGTTATGGACGTCTGCCTGAATGAATCGTCTGATATACATGCGCATTCGACTCCTGGAACAGCTGGCTGCCACATCCGGCAAAATTGTGGAGGCATCATGGCAACGGTATTCCAAATAACAAAATTCTTAAACCTATAAAAGAACTCCAGACAAAATAGCTGCAGAATGAGCTCTTTTTCCTTTTGTTTGTCTACTCTACTCCGATATATCGATGAGTGGATGGTATAAAATCGTAAAATAATGTTCATTGGTCTCCAATATTATGTGTTATTGTAAAATTCGATGATGGAGCGTCTGCTATTCTTTTCCTTGATGAGTCTGACTTCACAACACCTGGTTCCTGGTCCTGACACCCCAAACCAGTGACACTGTATGGTCGCTCCGATAAGTTCGGGACTCAGTGCCAACATAATAAACCGAAGCAACTGTGTGTTAGATAAATTACATTAAAATCAACGATGGTCACAAGCACAGGCGCTAATGTAATTGATTCAGTTTCCATAACTTTTAAAGAACTATAAAGAGAGCCGCGTGAGCTGCACAGTGGCGATAACTCAGCGACAGGCTCCTGGGCGGGCGGGCGCTGGACCCACTCCAAATACACACCGCGTACCGTCGATATGTTCTCAACAAGTTTCAACGATATTATTTACACTTCTAGCTTCTGCGAATTGTACAGACTCGTATATAACATTACACTAGTGGATCGAGATGTTTCTGACTAATTTTCTCTTTCTCCGATAGTGGTCTTAATGCACTCGCCCCTGCTGTTGTAATCCGCCTTCCCTTACTTTCCCGCAGTCCTTAGATTGAGAAAGCAGTTTTCTTTGTTTTTATTATAGGAAAGGAAAGCAAACGTGAGCAGGTGTATCAAAGCAATCAATGCCGCTTACAAACGTCTGCAGTGCCATGGGCGTTGTCGCCTTTAAAAATAGTACGCTTGTTCTTTGAAGGTCCCTATTTCGTATCAGAAACGCAGCTGAAGGTAGATTCCACAGGATTTTGTTTGCTAAATCAACGTTGTTTTCTTGACTTGTCTCTTTGCCATATCCAATATGCCATATTTTTATTAAAGTACGCATCAACTCAATAAAAGTACTGCAGATAAGCCTGCAGATAACCTGCACGCCACAATTTTAGTATTTTAGTATGAAAATAATCATCATCAACAGCCTGTGGCAGACCAATGTTGGACATAGGCCTCCCCGAAAAAGCGCCACCTAGCCTGGTCTTCGGCCTCAAGCATCCAGTTTCTATAAGCCGCCCTGCACTGATCGTATCATCTAGCCGGGGGTATCCCAAACTACGTTTACTAAGACGCGGTCTCCACTCCAGCACTCGTCTGTTCCAATGATTGTCGGATTCCGACAAACGTGACCATAGTGTTAAAATAATATACAGACGTTATTTAAAAAAAAACGACGCTAGTTGAAACGCTTTACGTTTTACAATCATAAGATTCCCCGTGTGGTGTGTACAAACAGACAAGTGACGTACAGCATCCGGACCCACAGTGGATGCATGGCTCTTGAGTGTAAGTGTTCCTAATCGTGTCCGTCGGCGTTGGTCCCTAAACAAATTGTCGACACGAAGTTTAATTCGATGGTTTGGCAATCAATTGAATCGTCAGTCGCGGCCGCTCGCTCTGTTTGACAATACAATAAAACTTGGTAATTCGATTCGTCCAATTTGACTCGTTCACCGAGGAGCGGAAGTGATTCGATGAACACATCAGCTTTGATAACTTTGTATAAACTTCCTTGGCATCATTTAATTTGCGGAAATAAAGAAAAATATTTATCGCATGTAGTTCGAAAAGTTAGTTATTGTCATTCGTAATATATTTACAACCTTCTTTTAAGAGTGCCTTTCTACGTTTGACGGTCTGCAAAAGTTCACGTTTTTGCTTGACTTGTTGGAGAACCTCGTCATTGACCACTTTTTGTGTCTAGCTAATAGCGAGTATCCGTCTATATGCCCAAATTTCATTTCAATGTATAGTTTAAATAAATAAATATAAATGAATGACACAAACAAACAACCGGATCATCTGGTGGTATTATACCTTCCATGGTCCTCAGTGACTCTGTATCTATTGCAGATTTGTGGCCTGAATTAGAAAGAGGTGTAGACTTATCAGAAGGGGGAGCTATTGAAAGAATATTTGAATTAAATTCTAAATTGATGTTAGTTTTGTCTGAGTAAAAACCACAATTTTTTAGAACAACACTGATGATATAATAATAACACTTAACGGTCGTCTTCTGTGGAGTCTACTATACCTGATGATGATCCGTGTTGAGACGAAACACGTGTTGTATACATTATGGAAAAGTGGTAGTGTGTGTTTACTGCTGTTGATAGTCATTGGGGAGTGGCGAGTTGCTGACGGCTGTTTTTTCGGTAAAATTTGGTTTAAGTTTCCCGTAAATCCACTTCTATCAGTAAAAAACAAATTTTTTTTTTCTATTTGTTTGCTTTTCGCGGATCTTGAGTTACGTAAGAATTCTGATTGTTCACCTAGAAAAACATTTTCTGCACGTCCAACCACGTCTGTCCTCACCTGCATTTGTTTGAACATACTCAATAACTGACGAGGATTTCAAGCGATATATATGACCTTCACACTCGCTGCTCAGCGGGATGACTATCATAAGTCCAGCTTCGTCCAGAATCCATCCATCGACCAGCCCTACGCCGATGGCACGAGGACGGTGTTTCCTCCGGTTTAAGGGATGTTTTGTCGCCGGTGTGAACACGATACAAATTTAAAAATAAAAAGAGAAAAGCAACAAGCAATAACGGCAAGAGTGCCACCGCCGCGCGCGCGTGACGCTCGTGTTTGAGGGAGGGGCGGGCGGGTGCTGGTGGAGGGGTGTATGGTAAACGCAAGATTTATTACAAGGAACACAACACGCCCGCTCCGATAGCCCGCGGCCTGAATTTAGCCGAATATGTTTTTATGAAATTTATAACATATTGCTTTCTGCGCCCACACCGCAGGCGGCGGGCGGCGGGGGAGGGGGGAGGACGGGTTGCTGTGTGTGTGTGTGTTGTGGTGGTGGGGGGGGGGAGGTCTGATTGGGTCGTCTTTGTTTCACTTTGACACGCTTATCGAAACCGGTGGAGAATGAGTCGCCCTGAGGCTGACACCATTCTGGTGGCTTGGAAATAGAATGAATATTATTTGTGTTGGTGAGCTTCGCTGTGGTAATTCTTAGTGAGGCTCGTTGTTGATAATGTGACAATGTAGGGTTTTAACTAATATTTAATCGAATAGTGGGAAGTAGTTTATAGCGCTTTGTATCTAATAGGGTTCAGTATACATTGTACCTGTTCTGTCCATCAATGTCGTAGGCACCAGCGCACGCGCCCTCGGCCCAAGTTTACTACGACGGCGGCTACACCCGACCCCATCGTGCCGCGCTCTCACATTACCATGACACTGAGCCAGGGACAAGTCAACTCTGTAAGGCACTGCTCCGATACTGCGATGCATGGCGTATACACTACAACACCATTGTTTAGAAACCTTTTATCCTGTAGTGTGTATACAATGTATGTGTGCTCACCTCTCTCTCTCTCGTTCGTTTCTACATCTCGACCTGTCGAAGGCCATACGCTTCACTTCGCTCCAGGATAGGCCCACTATCTGCACTTCGGCCGTCACAGTACGCCGCCAAGTTTATTTTGGGCACCCACATTTTTTTTCCCCTGCGGATTCCATTCGAGAGCTTGTTTGGGGACATGACTGGCGTGGCGCCGCAGCGTATGCCCTATCCATCTTCATTTTTGTCGACGTATTTGGACATATATTGGATCTTCTTTGATGATTCTCCACAGCTCTTCGTTGGAGACCATGTTATCCGGCCAATATACTTTTAAGATTCGGCGTAGGCAACGGTTGACGAATACCTGGAGTTTGCGTACTAGTTCTTTCATACTTTTCCATGTCTCGAGAGCGAGCTGTTTAGATTGCCACACAGGGCGGAGACATCCAAAGGCTCCTTTAGCCTTGGCGATTCGGGATCACCTATGTATCCCTTATACTTAATTACTTATCTACCTATGTATATAATTCGTATTAATTAGATCTTGAGTCAATGATAAATGTTATTCCTATAGATAAAGTCGTATTTTGCATCTCCCGAATACACCATCGCTACATAACGCTAATAGCATAACGCTACAGTTGCTTGGAAAACATCATGGAACGTAATAGAGATATGGCGCAATGTTACCCCATTGTGGGGCTGCGGCGAGACGGGAATCCGTCACGCTTGGACCCTTGTTACTTGAATTGTTAATTGCAAGATTATGTTCGCTCGAGACACGCGTGTGGAGTGGAGTGAAGAACACTTGAGCCAAGTGTGGCGGTGAGTTATATACGCGATGCGGACAGGCGACTGTCGACTCACTGCCGGTCACAAGTCCGGAAAAAGGAGGAGTGTTCGCAGCAGGGCCAACTACTCTGCACGAGGAAAAAATCCAAGTTGAGAAGTCTCACAAGGAAAATAATTCTCTACACGATAACCTAGGCAACAAAAACGGAACAATCGATTTGTTATTCGATTTGGAACGTGGAATATCCAGACAATGCTCCAAGTTGGTAAGAAGGAAAAAAACTAATTGGAAGCGCGTTCTCTTAAATAGAGATGGCTGGACAGAAATTGTGGTTAAGGCCAAAACCGACACCGGGCTGTAGCGCCAACGGAAATCAAAGAAGAATAAGCATAGGCGACACCTGGCCCCGCGCACCTCGCCCGAGGTACGCCGATAACAGCTGATGGTTTGGGTGGTACAATGTGAATCCTGTTCATCTCGAATACAGTAAACCCTCCTATAAAACGCGTTATACGAGGGATAACTGTGATAAGTCATGTCATGAAATGCAGTGACATTAAAGCTGTAAAATTATTGTAGATTTATTCGTAAATTTAATTAATTATAATAACAAACATAAAATGTAAAAATAACACTCAGCAATAAATTGTTGACAACGCAGAAGGCTTACGTTATTATAAAATGATATCAATTATTGTTCCGATGGTAATCCTCGAGGGGGAAGCTGTTTGCTGCGAGGAATTTGTTACATTTATCCGGTTGAGAAGTTTCATAACTTCTCGCGAAAGTAATTTTAGAAGTGTTGGCGTACAATAACATTGTTTTATTATTGGGTGTTGGGAAGTCGAGTGCCGAGCCGAGTTTGGATTAATCACTGTTATTGTTTCAATTTATCCTCAACACCTGGACAAGCGGTGGACGGCTGGTCGCGAGCTGTATGTTTCTTATTGTTCGGTGAAGGTTGGTAATACGATAATGTCAGGATGATAATCCTGACATTATCGTAAGGATGATAGAAAAGAAATGTAATAAACAAAATTTATAGCCATAATCTAAAATATAAGTATATATAATATAAATATGAGTTAACCTTAAAATAGTAAGTGAATAAATAAAAATATACATAGATAGTTATAAAGATAGTTATTTTTGACAAGCTTTTTGAAAATCGGGAGAGACTTTGCTTGTCTCACCTCCAGCGGCAACAAATAGCCGACAGCCTGAACTGTGAAAGATTGGTCAAAGAATATGGTGTGATGAGCAGACATTTTTAATTACATTTTGTGATGTTCTCAAACATCTCGAATTTGAGTCATTGAGAAATGCAAAGCGTGTTATGAATTAAGAGAGGTAACATGGATTAAATAAAATGTTTAGCATACTGAAATAGTAACGTAATACAACTTCATTCCACGCACCACCGCTCTATGGAGTTTCCAGCGGTATTCCAGGGCCGATATGCCTTCAAAAAAACAATGAAATATCTCAGAAGTCGGGGATGTTGCAATGCCTATGTTGTTATATATATCTATGGGCGGCGTTGGTTGTGTTCCGTCACGTGACGTACTTTCTCGTTTGCCTCGCTATCCCATAAAAGAAAAAACAATTCCGCGGATGTTTCCTTTATATCTGTACTCTATTTTAAGAATAAAAAATAAAAAATAAATGTACAAATTGATAAATAAAAACGAAAACGCAAAGTGATACGTCCCCCCATTAAATTGGGGGACGGCGGGCGTACAACGGTGCGTGGTGGTGCGTGTGGGGCGGGGTGGAGTGAGCAGATATTCGGCAGCTCATTATCGGCGTGCACGTGGGCTGCGTTCGCAAAACGCGCCCACAGAGCCTCCGATATCGGATTGTTAGCCCACGGATGCCCGGCGCCCTATTGTTTAATCAAAAAATCGAAACAAAATTCTGCCGCGCCTCGTTTATTAATATATTTATGGTTCGTACGCTCATTGTTCCGGCGCCGAAACGTGAACGCTGTCAACTCGTCTGCTTTACAAGCTCAGAGTCGCTCAGAGAGCTATACTCGGAGTTTTAAATAAACTTTAATGCCTGTTAAATATATTTATTCCACACTATGTGTACATATATGCCGAGCCGGTGTAATGAATTGATCGAATCCATAGACGAGTAAACAGAGAGAATGAGGGACAAACATTGAATAACGAATCAATGTATCGCCCTCAGGGAACTGACTCTATCCGTACATATTAAAATTTTTGCACCGAAACTGGTCGAGAGCCGACCCTTTCGATGAAGTTATTATAATAAAGCCGTAGGGTCAAGGATGATATGATAAGAAATAAAAATAGTGAACTCTTGCCTCGGAATTTGCGTGCGCTAGTTGCTTCCTCCACACTCATCCATCTTTTGATCCATCCTTCCTCTGATATTCATTGTAGCGAAACGGCTCTCCGTTAGTCACTTCGCGCACTCGTGGGATTCAGGACGTGACGGGTGACGAACCACGTTGCTGTCATTTTTTAACAAATTAGTTTCATTACAATTCGTCATAGTGAATTCCACGAACAGCAAAGGAGGATAAAGGTCAGCCTCAATAGAGCTCCTCATGCTGAGATAAGGCACGATAGTACCCGGGAGAGCTCGATCCCGGGACGGTCGGCACGCTTGCGACTAAGCTCGCCCTTAGCCACGCATCCGTTGGCACGGCAGACGTGGAAATGATATTTTTCAACAAGCGATAAACGACATAAAATAGTCCACCATTCGGATATATCTAGCCTCTTAACGTGCATAAGGTGGAAGTGTTTTCCTTCTCGCTTGCACAGTCAGCTCGTACTTTGGAGTCGTCAAATTAAAATTCTTTATTTTTCGACATAAAAAATTACATTTCATTTGCCAACGTCAGTCCGCTAACAATCAAGCCACAGACAGACGAAGACACGGTGGAGGGAACTCCGCACGTATCCTGTTTTTTGTATTTTTCCAATGCATGTCTCTCGTGCAATGTGATATTCCTTTTTCCATTTAAAGCGGTTACATACGGAGACGGTACATTTTGCGGATGACAACAAAACCCTATCACTTCAAAATGTTAAAAAAAGATTTTTAAAGATCACTTTGTAAATAATTACTTTTAAAACGTGGTCTTCCTTTGTAAGTGATTACAAGCGCTGAGAGGGCCCCGGCGAGGCTGGTGTCCCTGTCACTCCCTGCGCGCTCCCTCTGCCGCAGCCTCGCTCAGCTCGAGACGGCGGGTCAAATAACTCATCATCGTGATCCGATGGGACGCGCCGGGACTCCGGGTGCTTCATTATGTTTACACAATACGCCGTAGCGGTCGTCATGGCGCGCCATGGAGTTCACTCATTGATTTGCTTGTCCGTTGTATATTGTACATTTTTTTTAATTTCATTCGATAGGAAACCCACGTAAGTTCCATTATAGTAATAATAATAATTCTTTATTTGCATAACGTGAGGTGTAACAAGATGAATAAAGACGTATAAAAGCTCCATCACATTGCCACTTATGGCTCGTACAAATTTCATTAAATAATTATTTATTTGTTTATAATGTCAATTCAACATAAACTATATACACGTATAGAAACATAGAGATTTAAATAAATAAGTCGCTTATGGTTTCAAAGCATTAAACGATTAATAAACTATAATTGAATTATCAATTACATACATTCGATCCAACTTTAAAGCAAAAAAGTCCTTAGTGTTATATATATCGCCATTTATTAGCCATTCATACAGTCTTCTTATAAATAATCATGTGTTCATTCTACATTTGGAAATATAGGTATACATAAGTTAACATTTTGAACGACAGCAATTTGTGCACCTTTGGTGTAAACCAGTGTAGGGATAGGATAGAACCGAAAATTAAATAAATTTTAAATATGAACTCAAAATCGATACATTTACGATAACAATAAAACATTTCAAATCAGTAAGAAGTCACAGCCAACTAAACTCTAGAACTGCGATGCGAAGACGTGAACTGGAATCGAATTACACAATTAGCCTCCGGATGACCGGAGTGATCCCGGCCGGTGGAAGTTCATAATTAAATTCAACTTTAGCGAAGTTTTTGAGGGAGTTCGAGTCACGCGAATTTGAATGAACAGGAACGACAGCCGATCGCAGCGCGCTGGACTACGAACAGCATCGAGTTGACGGGAGAGAAGCGATGTGACGATGATGGATGCGTTCTTTGCGCCCCACCTCCATACAACGGTGTCTAAATCGGTTACCTTGATTTACAACGGAGCATTTAAAAACATCTTGTCGACTTTAAATAAAGAAATAAGTCCATGAAAAAAATATATATATTTATATAGTTTTATAGGTTATAAATTTCCTTATTTAATTATTTTTTTGTGCTTAACTAAGAATTTAATTAGTCTGCAAGAACCAGGTGCGGGTGAGGCCTCCCCCAAAGGACCGCTAAATATTTAACTTTGATGAAACATTTCGTAAAGTGCTGCTGAAAACAATGCGGTGCAAATGACCGCATTATGAAGTATGTGTGAGGTCACTTTGAATGTTAGAATAAGAAATGAAGGTATAAGAGAGGGATGTGGACTAAAAGAAAGTGTGACAAAAGTTGAGAAAGGGATGCTTAGATAGTTTGGGCACATAGAGAGGATGGATGAAAGACGACTGGCAAAAGAAATTCACGTTGCGGATGTAAACATACCTTGAGCAAATTGCTAAAGTTATTAAAAAAGGTCAGGTGAAGAGTACTCTTAACCGATGAGCTTGCATGAAAAGAGTGATGAGTGTGCAGGAAGCGAGGAAAGTATGCCGAGATCGTAGCAGATGGAGATCTGTGGTCTCTGCCTACCCCTACGGGAGACAGGCGTGACGATTTGAATCTATGTATGTATGTTACTGAAAAATTTTTAATAATTGTCTTTTTTACTATAAATATAAGTATCTAATATCATGGCTAAACTCACAGTATATGTAATATATAGAATAGGTCTATTTAATATAATACATACTATTACATGAAATACAACCCCCATACGAGTGATTCAATGGGCCTCAATGAAAATTAGCGCCTGACGTTTCAACACAGGCATATTATATTGTTTGGTTTTTTAAATGATTGTGTACGTGTGTGTGTGTCTTTAATAAATTATTCATTCCTTCGTTCAATTGTCAGAACCTCAGTCCGGGAGGTGACAATTCGCGTAATTGTTTGCTGCTCCTTTGAAGTGTGCACATTCACCATTTTTGGATTATTTCACGTCGTGTCCAGATATGGCTAATGCCTTAGTGAAACCTGTCGCTATCGGTCATTGGTGACCCATGTGGGAGCCCGGCCCGGGAGAGGGCATTCTTTTACTTCCACTCGTCGCGATAAATTTAACGCGGACAAAGAAAAAGGCGGACTCCTCTTGAAATAAATCATTTGACGGGAAGCGGGACCCTCCGCGCGGGCCTCTGGGAAACACCAGCACAGCACAAATACACATCTTCATTATAATTATTTAAATAACTTGTGTAATATAATTAATTTCAAGAATACAATAACTGAAATTAAAACCTAAATAATATTACATTATACAAAACAAAAAAAAAATAATCTATTAAGTAATCTCTAAATGCGTAAGGGTCCTTCGCTTCCCGTACCGGGGTGGGGTGGGGGGTGGGGGGTAGGCAGCGTAACATGAATATCAATCGGAAATTTATTGTTCACTATCTTGATGAATAAAATGCTTCAATTTCTTCCGTTAGGTTCGAAGTATAGTTAAGACGTTCCTCCTGTTGCTCTTGTTGTCACTGAAGCGAATGCATACCACGGTGCTACGAAATGCTTGTTTTGTGTTGCATTCACTCACAGTCTACCTAATGGGTAGGTGACTACTGTTTTCGCTATGTGCGTGTGAGAAGACGAATGGATGTTGTAGCAGGACGGCAATCTATGAGTATGTCATTTTATTTGTTTATTTTATTTTATTTATTTGCTATTATAAATTATATGAAAGAAACTATTTAATATGAGTCTACAATACAATGTACGTATGTATGCGACTATATTTATACGCTATGAATCTATATAAATCTCATCCAATATATCACTATGTGTATTTTCCATTTTGAACATTATTCACTAACAGGTTTTCCACTATTTACTATATTTGTCCTGCACGAAATGATTCTTGTTCAGCATATCTATTACATTGTTTTTTAAACTTAGAATTTAAATTTAGAAATTAGCAAATTAGCGGAAATTAAAATACATAATCAGAGTTCTTCTTACTCCATACAAGGTTCTTGTTGCTGTACACACTTCATAACTGCTGATCTATTGTGAGCCAATCGACTGCCGACGTCAGATCGCCACTGCATCCGGATCGTTATTGGGCATCTTCCGCTCCGTTGCATTCGCTTCCGCATCAACTGTAGTTTGTACAAGTTCAGTCGATGCGGAAACGAACTCAACAATAACCTAATTCGTGTATGTACCGTCTACATTAGATGTTTTTATTGTAATTTTTGAACTCTATTTCTGTTCTTCCATTTTTTTAGCGCGCTTATTGTTTACCGCGGATCACGACCTCGAGACAAAAGGATCTGAACCGAAATTATGGTCCTCTTGTGGTGCTAAACCCGCCATTTGTAATGTTTTGCGTTACTTTGTGTGTAGGATGCAAGTGATTTTTGCTTTTGGGATTACATTATTTGAATGTAAATATGTCTTCGAAGTCGAGTAAGTTTAGAGCATGTCAAAATTCTCTTTGTCAAGCCCAAGACAAAGTTTGTAAAATGAACGGTATCAGATAACTGTATGAACTGAAGTGGAACGCGTGCTGTCTCAGTCGCGCAGTTTTAATTAACCCCTTCCCTCCCGCTGCCCCACCGCCCCATCGCCCCGCCGCCCCGCTGCCCCGCCGCCCCACTGCCCCGCCGCCCCGCCGGCCACTCGATATCGGAAACTTTTAACTTAATCCCTGCTCCTCACCAAATTGAAATCTCGTATAGATTTTCCAGGAGACTCCAAAGTGTACAATGGTACCCGTTATGCGCGTAAGGTTTAATTAAAACTTACATTCCATTGCACCGCGCGCCGCGCTTGCATCGAAGGTCTAAGTATGCACATATCGGTGACTATCCTCGCGTTTGCTTGTGTGTATGTGTTTGTTTGAAGCTACTGCTAGCGTGTTTCGCACTTGTGTTTGTATTTAATAAAGTTCTCTGTATTTTTCAAAGTAGGTACAAATAGAATGTACAAAATATCATCGACCGTTACTAGCTTCACTCACCTACAGGGTGTTCGGTTTGACAGAACCAGGTTACAGGTAAAATAATAATCAGTGAACGTGTGCTTACTGAATATTTTTACCAATATTGATAGAACAACTTGCCTCCACCCCACGAACACAGTTTCAACAAGATGGCGCCAAACCTCACACTGCTAGATAGACCATGGAGCTTATTCGTGATTTCTTCTCTTCTCTTGACCACGCAGGTTACCGGATGTCACTTCTATGGGCTTTTTCTGTGGGGGCACCTCAAAAGTAAGGTCTATAAAACCAATCCGACGACCATCTCAGCACTAAAAGAAAACATCGTCCGCGAGGTAAATGGCATCCAGACGTCACTAGTTCAGCGAGTGACACAGAATACCGTGGCTCGACTCCAAAAGTGTGCCCGACTTGGCGGTCGACATTAACACAAAATAATTTTTAAAAAATAAAACCCGCATTTCTCTTCTTTGTCAAAGTTACTGATTTTTATTTATATCTTTTGAAGTTTTATTATTTTATTTATGTTTAAAAATTTAATTCTGCCACCATACACCCTGTACTAGGGCTATAAGAAAATAACTGTCACTCAGTAAATAATATTACATTGATTTGCAATTTTTTTTTAACAGCTCATATATGTCTCACTGCTGAGCACGGGCCTCTCCATTTCTGGAGGAATGGACGTTAAACCCACCACACTTGTCCAATGCGGATTGGCGGGGTTACCAGACTCGGAATAAAATATTTGTAATCCATACATATATTTATTTCGATTTGGGGATCGAACCCGCGACTATTGACTCCGCGGGCAAAGGGTCCCGCCACTGAGCCAATTGGTCGTCATCGGTTGTGATCTGCAATAAATGATACTATTTATAAAATTGCATCAACTCTGTTGTCCGCGCTAGAAATGAAACAAGCCAACCGAGCTGCCGAGGAGTCTGCTGAATACCGATCCGCGTACCGGTCGGGCGTCGGGCGAGCTCAAGCGGAACTTTCAGACCCAATGACAAATGGTTTTCATTAGAGGAAAGTGCGCGAGCCACGCGATAAACAACCCAGTGTAACGGTGCATAGAGTGCACATTGCCGCGCTCGGCACGCGCTGCATACAGATTTGCGCTGCGCTGCCATGAAGCACGACGCCAGTAAATTTGCTGGATTTTTAACAAGTTATTTACGAGATAACTTTTCTCTAGAGCCCGCCGACTTGTGCTCCGCCTATTTCTCAACTTATGTACCACTAAGACGTGGTTATACCAATACGAAGGGAATACCATTTGTGATACATGTTAGGGAAGGAGCCTAATCTTCTCATCTCTTTCACTCGTAATGAACGATCTAAACATAAATAATCCTTGCCGACCTCAGACGTATCTTTAAATTTATTATATTTTTTTTTATGCAATAGAAGGGAAAATGAGCAAGCGTGTCGCTTGATAAAAATCATTCAATCGAAAATAAAAATGCCGTATCAGTTCAGAAATACTGCTGAAGGTAGCTGGTTCCACCGGGTAGTAATACTTGGAAACAAGTTTCGGGAGAAGTATACCGTACTGGATCGCTAGTGAGATTGTGGAGATACAAATATGATTCATCACTGACAGCAAGTAAAGTATCATGTATTGCTCCTTACGATGTATCAGGGTCGGATGTACATGAGATGCACAGTAATGCATGAGATGCACAGTAATACATGAGATGCACAGTAATGCATGAGATGCACAGTTAACATGAAATGCACAGTTAACATGAGATGCACAATGATAAAAAACCTACAGCATTTGATGGAACTCCATCGTATTTTATTGATTACGAATTTTTTTGTTTGTTTGGAGAAGACGACCGATTGGCTCAGTGGCGCGACCCCTCGCCCACGGAGTCAATGGCCGCGGGTTCGATTCCCGCATCAGAATAAATATATATATGGATTTATTAATATTTATTCTGAGTCTGGTAACTCCCCCAATCCGCATTTCCGTTCCTGCTCTGCCGTGCCAAAGGATGCGTGGCTAGGGGCGAGCCTGCTGACCGTCCCGGGATCGGGCTCCCCCGGGGACTATGGTGCCTTACCTCAGCATGCAGGGCTGTGCTGGGGCTGATCTCCATCCTCCCTTGCGGCTCGTGGGATTCACTACGACGAACTTAATATACTTAATTTGTTGAAAAATGACGGCGACGTGGTTCGCCACCCGTCACGTCCTGATTCCCACGAGGGCGAGAAGCGGACCAATCGAGAGCCGTTTCGCTGCGATAAATGGTAGCGGATGGAGCTCTGTGGTCTCTGCCGACCCCTACAGGGGATAAGCGTGAAAATATAAAAAAAAAGTTTAACAAGCGAGGAAGAATCTTCCTTTGGGAATGCGTTCCCTTCAACGTCACGTGTATTCCACGTCTAGATTGAAATTCTTGACCCGTGTAAATACTTTTACCTTCTCGTATTTTTTGATATTTATCGATAGATATAGAGCTTCCTCTACCTTTATGAAATTTAATATAGCCCCGCGATCGAGGTGAGTGGTGCCGCGATGCTCACAGGCGGCGCGGCCGGAGGAACTTGTCCGTCGGTTTTAATTAAAGTCACTCCGTCAGCCGACGGTTTTATTTCATCCCGTCGATCGCCATCGCCGACAGCTGCAGACGGGCTTCACAATTCAATTTGAAGTTCGCTCCAACTTCCAACGACGTCAACTTATTTCGATAGCTTTAAATTTGTTCGGCGCGTCTGTTATAGCTGCAGCGAGAGTCACCAGAAAATATGTCGGGCTCGTTAATGATTGTTCTTCATCTTTATAGGATGTCTCTCCAACTAGTAAAGGTTGGCAGTCAGCTCTGAATACTTTCTCTGTTTCTAGTATGGTTTAAAAGTTGAGCAACACTCGTTATCGCAAGCGAATGGTCCTATACGTTCTCTGATTGTTGCTTTAGTGAAATATTACATTACTTTTTAATTTCCTTCAAAAACAAGCTAATAGACAGACAGATATTTCTTAATGGCCGGAAAATCGTCTGCATTGCCTTTGGCATTGAGAAATGTGTAAGCCTGTTGTTTAAAGGTTTAAGCTAAACTTTAGTTTGTTAATTCGTAAGACAATGTCGGTGACTTTAGTTTTCTGACGGATTTCTCCGTTCCGAAACAAAGCCACCAGAGAAACTCCGAGCACATCCCTCTGAGTGGCCCTGAGCTTGAAATATATTTTGAATTAGATCCATTCCATGTGTTGACAGCTTTCCTTCCTTGCCCCTAGTTAAGGCTCAACATACACAATTGTTTCGAAAGTGTTCGCTCGGCGCCAATAGAAGCGGAACTCAATCCAAGCTACGTTGCAGCCATTGGGTTCTAATTAAATCTCCCCCCCCTCCCCCTCCGACTCGCAACTCTCCGGCTGTGGAACACGACGAGCGCCCGCAAGGTTTCGTTGGTGGTCCAGCGTTTGACTTATGAACTCGTGTATAAAAGTTTCAGTGAAATAAAGCCCGCAATAATTTAATTTGAAATTTGGGTCAAGTATAGTTTATTTTGAGTTGTTCGCGATGTTTGTAGAGCACAGCATGAAACATGAAAACAAACATACAGACATCCGGACAGCCAGCTGTGATATAAATGCTGGCTTTCTTTGGACACATGCCTTCTCTTTATCACCTTCATGTCGACATCATTCATGGCTAATGAAAAAAAAAACGTCTACCAGTTTGAATTTCGCGCCAGTAACCGATCACCGGTTGAAATAGTAGCTAAGCCACTACTCATACGCCGGTTTTTTGAGGGGGCATAAATGGGCCGGTTCACCCGGGGAAGTCCTATACTTACCCGGGCGAACCGGCCCATATATGCCACAGTTTTCGTACATCAATAATAAAAAGTACAAGGGATGTACATAAATAAAGCTCAATGAATTTACCAGGAAGAGAAGCCTTATTTAAAAAAACTATTTCGTCTATATGTTGATCGCCACGTCGGGCACACTCTTGGAATGTAGCCACTGCATTCTGTGCCACTCGCTGAAGTAGTGATGTCGGGATGTCGTTAACCTCTTACAAGCAGACAGTATCTTCGATTAGTTTTGACATGGTCGTCGGATTTGTTTCATAGACTTTGCTTTTGAGGTACAGAAAAATATATAGGGATGAGATAAGATATGATAAACCTTTATTCGCTCACCAGAATATTTACAAATCATAACATTAACATATTATACATTTATAGTATTTATAATGCCATCAGCAATCAGTTTTGTCAGGTTGTCCTTTGACATAGACCTCCACAAGTTTCATCCGCTTTTCCCTGTCCCGACTTAATCGTCTTTGTCGGGAATGAGATATAGTGGCCGAAATGGCCAGAGATGTCGCAGATGGCTAATTAATTTGTTAGTGAAAAATTACGAAGAAGCTCCATGGTATCTCTAGCATTATTCAATATGTGAGAAGTGAAGGCGGGATTTTCTCTCAATATTGCCATACAATAATCAATAAGCATGCGTTTACTGATTATTCGATCTATAACCTCATTCTACCATTGAATATTACGGACATTACTTTATGAGCAGTACGTCGCGTGAGCTCAGCCGAGGGATTCTCCTCGGTGCGTCCGCGTTACGGATCGCGTAGCGGACGTAATGTCCCGTTTCAAGTATTTGTAATAACGACGCATATTTTTCCTTTCTCCAAACGAAATTTTCCGATACACTGTCTTAAGACGTTGCCGCTAGAGTTTATATTTGAATGGTCGACGTAGTTATGACGCTACTGACCACCGACCTCCCGGTATTACAAATACTTCACTAATGTGAACCATATTTATTACATTGAAAATACAATGTGTTTTTTTGAAACTTAATCAAACAAAGTGTGCGGATATTGGACAAGAAACTTATAGGTCAGAGAATATCTTTGCCTAGCCGTCTGTACGGTAGTTATGATATTAGTACACGTAGAAATTTCAAACTAATTAATGTAATATTAAATGCTGCTATTACTACAGAATGTTGCTGACGTGCCTCACAAAACTATATCCATCCATGAAGCGTCCAACACACACACATACAATCGGGTGTATACAATGTGTTGGCGTGATGCGTGTACGTAGGCAGCTGCGCGCGCATTAACTGTGTTTTAAGTATGTCTATAGCTATACTCATAGCTATAGATATACCTTGAGCATTAGCATGTTGCTGACGCGAACCCATAGATTTTTTCCGTACCCAAAGTCGTGTAACGCAGTTATAGAAGTTTTCACTTCAAAAAAATATAAAAGTATGTAATAAATTTTGGAGTTATCAATTATTTATAAATAACTTATTGATAACGTACAACTACCCCCAAAGAAAAGTTTCATCCTCATCATCTGGTTGAGTGGTGATGCAGTGCGATACGCTTTTTTCAAAACTTCTTCATGATATTGAACTTTCAAAAATCGGTCTACACATAGCTTAAAAGCATCACTTCCATATTACCTACGGTGTTGCGGGCGGCATTGAGTGCTTTCCATCAGACGACACGTTTGCTCGTTTGCCTTTATATCACATAAATAAACATTTATAAAGATACAACATTAGGGACAAAAATAATCGTTAACTTTGCAGAAACAATATAAATCCGCGCTGCGATTACAGTGGATTGGGATTTCGCCCCCGCGGCGTCCCGGTCCCGTCGGAGCCGCGCTGTACAGAGGTATCCACTGCCAAGATACTTTCAAAACTGTCCTCCATCAATTCCCTGGCCCACCTCCGCCGGAGAGAAGAATTGGTTTAAAGCGGACATTCATTAATCACCGAGCATTACGGGGGATTAGGCGGCTGGAGGAGGCTGTATTCATTTCACTAATTACGGGCCATTTTTTAATTTTAAATCCAATTACGGCGCCGTTTGAATAGTTCACAAATTGTACTGTAGCGTTTGTGCATTGTAAACGAAGTTGTGTATTGTATTGTGTACGAAAATAAGTTAAAAAAATCAATGTTTTCGATCACGTACAACAACATATACACGGTTATACTATCTCACTTTAATGAATTATATAAAAGTATCTTAAAATAACTTTTAAGGGGAACTTAAACTAAATATTGGCGAAATTAGGGCCGTCAGCAACTCTCCACTTCCCAACCACTCCAAACACACAACACTACTCTTCCACATTGAATACGATACTTGTTTCGCCTCAACACGACGAGGCGCTATCAGGTATAGTAGACTCTACTGAAGACAACTGAAGTGACGATGACGGTGGCTAAATAAAATTTCTGACTGTCTACATAGTGATGGATTTCCGCAAAGTCATGCCTGAATCAATTAATCATCTTAAAACACATATTTCAATAATAATACAACAGAGACCGGATGGAAATTGGAGAGTCCTATGACTGATGTCAACGTAATCGGTGAGACAATGGAGCACGGAGTCTCCATTGGCTAGGTCACCTGGAGGGGATGGGAGAGGATCATACGACCAAAAGGGTATATGTGGCAATATTATCCGGTCGGTCGCTCTATGTACCGATGGAGCGACGCAATGATTGCTGTCCTGAGCGAGCTTCCGGCAGGCGATTGGCGAGAGGCAGCTCAACATCGTACCCAATGCTGGGTTCTCGTATTGATGGCCTTCGATCATTGTGCCTGCGAAGTAAGTAATACGCATGTTACAATATACAAAGTTGTTATATACTTAGGTCTGCTAAATGAATAAAGTGATTCATCTTTCTCATCGTTCTCCACTCAACAGCCCCGCCACTTAGGGTCTTTGCTCTTTTTGTTCAGGATGAATTTTAAACACCCCTTCAATCATTGCACTTACAAACTTTTTCTGGTGTCGATAAAAAACTAATTACTCGTGTGTCAGCCCAGCGACGTAAACCGTGTCATAGCTTCCCATACAAGAACACGCTTCTTATCACAATTTTGTCCGTTTTATCGACAGTTGTAAGCTTTGAGCTTGTTCGATTTGGCGGTCACCAGTGATACCCGAGTCTATTGACTGGACAGTGACTGAACGATGAACACACGTGAATCGTTTTGACAATCCTGACCCTCAAGGCGTAGATGTGACGGAGAGGAGAACGGCTGAATGGAAACGAAGGCGAAATATTGACTTCGATTCTGTTACTCGTATCACTAAAGAAATAAAAAAACCATAGTGACCGACGAAGGTCTGTAATAGAGCGGAATATACATTTACTTTGAGAGCGTCAGGAATTCCTTTCACGGGAACCAGTTGCGCCTCGCGGACAATAGAAAAGGCGGCTCGATATTTTCTTTGTTCGCCCGTGTATTCCCCGAGCTCGGCCCGCACTTGCGTTTCTCTTTTTACTTCTCTCTCGTTCGCTATAATTCATCACTTTCATTCACTCTGCCTACAGAGTGTGTATTTCGTTAATTCATTCTAGTTTGTCGCTTTGATGAGTAATCTGGAATTGGAACTTTCCTAAAACACTTCCAAATTCTCACTCAGAATCCCTCTCTAGTGAAACTTCCGTCATAATTGGTGTAGCCACATATTGAGAATGAAAGAATATTTTTATTGTTCACCAAAAACAAAGTTATACATACATACATACATATCGTCACGCCTGTCTCCCGTAGGGTAGGCAGAGACCACAGATTGCCATTCGCTACGATTCCGGCACACCTTCCTTGCTTCGACCACACTCATCCATCTCTTCATCCATCCTTCCTGTTACATTTATCGTAGCGAAACGGCTCTCCGTTAGTCTCTTCGCTTCTCGCCGTCGTGGGAGTCAGGACGTGACGGGTGGCGAATCACGTCGCCGTCATTTTTAATAAATTAGGTTTATTTTTACAGTATTAGTTGTACAGTACAGTAATTGATTATATGATATCTATTTACAATACAAAGCGCCATTTTTATTCCAGATAAATGATATCTCGAACGCACCGATCGATTTTTTTTAACCAGTGCGATATTAGAGATTGTCAGCTGTTAGTTGATTATGGAGTTGTTGTCGAAGTAATAGTTTGGTTCCTGACGGTGGACATATATTTAAAAAGGTCTTTTATAAATTTTAAACTAGTAATTTCAATAAATCTTAAATTTTTTCCACTGACTAGAGGATGAAAGAGTAATGTAATGGAACGTGATGTTTTTTAATTAAGTCAATAAATTTCCGCTCTCTCCGCGCGATGATCGTGAATTTTTAATGAAAATGTGCTCTTTGCTGAAGTTTTGACGTGAATTTTGATGCATGCGATTGATTAATCGAACTGCTGAGGGTAGGGCTTCAGTGGCGGCTATTGGAGGGTACTTTAACCGGCGATTACAGTGTCTGGAGGGTAGATCAATCAATGATTAAAGTACCCTCCGGGACCGGCGTTCTTGGCTGCGGTGCTAGCTGTTATATATTTGAAAGTACTCTCTTCTGTCACAAACAATGAACTCAATTTATTCTAAACCACACGGTAGCACCTTAACAATAGACTTTATAGTAATAAAAAAACAAGACTTTCTTCGAAATGTTGAAATATTTATAAATCAACATGTCAGAAAAGCAATTTTCTTTTTGTTAAAATTTTATTCATTTAAAACATTACAATAAATATATTTCTGTATGTGTCTTGTAGGACTGCGTCCGTACACACTAATAGATTTACAGCACACACACATACGGTAATACATTATAATTTTGTTAATATTGAATGGATATAGAAAAAACTTTATTATAATATACAAACAAACAAAACAAAAAGGAAATAATTTAAATCTAACGAGTGTCATAAAATGGTTCTTGCTCAGCATATGGCGGGCGTTCTATTGGAGCACCTGGCGCTGGTTTTCAGTCAGAACCAACGTGGTCAGACCGCGGACCACAGTAACGACACTGATATGGAAACACTCTCACACACACTACTCATACTCATATACACATACACATAAAAACAACTTAATCATGTAATAAATTCATCGCAACCAAAAAAACATGGTCCTGTCTGCGCACTTAAAATTGGATTTTTATATTTTTTTAAAAATATTTATAGTATGCAAGTCACGAAGAGGTGGTGGCAAGTTGTTCAAACACTTAGCTGCGGTGTATTAAAATGGAATAAGTATGTATATACATACAATAAATAAAAAATATCTGGTCGGCATGTGTAGCTGAAACTTTTCATTCGCCAATGAGGTTATTTCGTGGTTTGGTATTGCAAAGTTTTCACTCAGCACATCGGCTTGGCTTTCTGCGAATCTTTGGAACTCTGAAGTTGGTTAACTCTAATTAGCAGAGCTTTCGCCGAGCGGTGGAGCTTTTATTTACTTTGTAACTTATCTGATTGCAGTGATGACATAATGCTCCAAACACTGGACTTTTGCTTTTGCGTTAAAAGTAACGACAAGTCAGCTCAGCGGTTGTCTTGCGTAGAGTCTACTTCGGAAGAAGAAGTCTACTATAGAACTGAAGATGTCTAGTTTTGGGCCGAAACGTGTGTCCTAAACTTTTGATACGATGATTGCGTGTTTCACTTTTTTGATTTTAAGAACATTGGTGAACTAGTCCGCATATACAAAATGCCGTAGGAAAGAATTAATAAATAAAGAGAGAAAGACGAAAGGTCAGGCAGTATCTTCGCCTAGCCGCCTGTCTGGTAACTGTGGTATTGATACACACCACGTGTACCCACACGATCCTGGCCTCCCGAGCTACTACCGCATCACTCCTTGTCTTCCGTTGCGGTAGTATCATATCCCTATCATCCTGTCATCCATCCTTCCTTTCCCCTGCTCTTTCCTTTCTTCTCTACGCTTTTCCTTTCCTCTCCGCCAATCCACGGTCCGCCATGCCAATGGATGCGTGGCTAGGGGGGTATGCGTGGCAAGCTTAGTCGCAAGCGTGCCGACCGACCCGGGATCGGGCTCCCTCGGGTACTATAATGCCTTATCTGAGCATGTGAGGCTCTATTGGTGCTGACCTCCATCATCCCTTCGCGGCTCGTGGGATTCGCTATGACAAATTTTAATAAACCTAATTTGTTAAAAAATGACGGCGACGTGGTTTGCCACCCATTATGTCCTAATTCTCACGATGGCGAAAAGCGACTAATGGAGAGCAGTTTTGCTACAATAAATTTGAGAGGAAGGATGGATGAAAAGATGGATGAGTGTGGAGATCTATCGTCCCTGCCTACTCCAACGGGAGACTGGCGTGACGATATGTATGTGCGTAGAAAGAGGTATTTGTTGATGATTGTGTTGATAGGTTAAAATGTACGAATTGATTTATTTATTGAACGTAATACTTGAATAGTTATTTATTTATAAATATTATGCAGCAAAGTGATGATTACACGCTACAAATAAGACCTATAAAGAGAATCGGAAAGTCTGAGAGAGAGAGACGAAGTTGGTCTTTTTTATAGCAGAGCTGATAAACCAATATGCAAGTCACCTGGTGGTCGTGATCACCGCCGTCCACTGACATCCACAACACAGAAGGCGTCGCAGATGCATTCTCGGCCTTTCGAGAAAACACGCTCGTTTATCGAATGCTCCTACGTCGTATTCACGTGCGAACACTGCAGTCAGCTTCCGACTTTTATTGCTTTTTTTTCGACAGCCAACACTAAGCCAAAGCTAAGGAACGGACGTTAACCCACTACGCTTGTCCAATGTGGATTGGCGGGGTTACCACACTCGGAATATATATTATCATTCTCAATTTATCGCTTACATGATGACATATAATATAGATCTCCAGAAGTTCCGGCCTACACACACGAAGCATACTTCTATCACATTAAGATTTAGTACAAATAATAATAAAATAATAGACCTTGTGTATGTCTGTCATGTCATGGCAGCATATTTCATGGCGGCTGCACGCGGTGCATTCCAATCGGCCCGGGCTCAAGTTCCCCGCGAGAAGCGCTCGCTCGAACCACCCGCCGTCATATTTCTCGCTGACTACACCCGATGGATGTGGCCGGATTTTTAAGGGATTTTCTCGAATATTGGGATCGAAGAAATATGTGGACTCGAAGGAATTGCGAAGCTTAAAGATTGCCATATTCCGATCGTCCGTGTATACTTTTTATTATATTCTGTAAAAATATTTCAAGATGTTTCTCAAAAATATCCCAATATGTCATTTATAACTCGATCCGTATCAATGTGTCAATTTACGTGAGAGTAGCTGCGGCCGTGGATTTGGGAGCCTCACACCTTCAAATATAAATTGTGTATCTGGAGAAAAAAATCATATATATATATATATATATATATATATATATATATATATATATATATATATATATATATATATATATATATATATATATATATATATATATATATATATATATATATATATATATATATATATATATATTTATTTATTTTTTTAAATTCCTACTATAAGTTCTATTAGTTAAAGTTTTCAATCGTTAATAAAATACTTATGAGAGAAAAAAAATCTTGTTTATTCTTAATTATACTACAATTAATTATAATTATATAATAAAAATAAATTAAAGTTTTTTTTGTCGACTTAAGTAGGTATTGACTTTAATTTTTTTTTAAACTTAACCAATGATTTCGTTTTGAAAGAATACTCTCTGTTCGTATTGTGGTAGTTAGTCTTGTTAAATTTTAATCATTTAAAAATGAGAATATAAGATAATTCATAACTGTTTATAGTTGTTTGTACAAATGTCAGAGTGGTCGTGGTCATCACATCTGGTGGTGGAATAATCGATAGTAAACAATAGGAAAAAAATATAATGGATAGAAAAGAATCAAACAACCAAAGGGGTGCTGTTTGTTTGCGAGCGTTAATTAAAGCTGGTTCGTGAGCCGGCGCTGATGAAATCTCACAAAAAGAAGGTATACTTATTCTAACCTTATTCAGTTTAAAACGACGTTCAATAAAAATAAGACGGTTTATATAAGATGAAAACAAATAAATACATACAAACAAGTAGCGACAATAAGTAAACTAAAACTTCTATGAAAACTAAAAATTAAATGTTATTTTTTATGAGCTAGAAAGGCAAACGAGCAAGCGTGTCACCCGATGGAAAACAATCGACGCCGTCCACAGACAACCGCGACACCGTGGGAGCCACCGGCCTCTTATGTATGTGTACGTTTGTATTTTGAAGGTGCCAATGTCGTATTGGTTTGGCAAAACCGCCAAAGACAGGCGGTTCCACAGAGTGGTGATGCATGGAAAGACATTTTGTGAAAAGCGCACCGTACTGGATCGCCACTCATCCAGATGGTGGGGATCAAAGTTTTATGTATGGCGAGTTGTGCGGTTGTGGAATTCGGCGACGGGAATTATTCCAAACAATTCCTCGGAGCACTCCCCATGATAAAAGCGATAGAAAATGCATAGAGATGAGACATCCCTCCGCAGCGCTACAGAATCAAGCCGATCGGTGTGATCAAATCGGCTGACTTCGCGGTCAAGTGGAAGGAGTTGATACTGCGGCTTGACTTGTGTCTTGTAAAGTTGGATTACTCGTAATTTATAGAATGATTATTGTAATATTGCTGTATAGGTTTTATTATAATATATTATCAGACAGTATGAGGTATAGAGGCATGCTACGTAGAACTGACTGTTTATAATGTTGATGAATCACGAGCAGCTAATTTGTGGGTACTTGGACTGTCAGTAAATAAAAGTCTAGTCACAGATAAATAAGAACGTAATTCCCGGTGCAAAAGTTGCCTTTTTCCTCGGTCCCGCCCAATCGAAGTTAACGAGAAGGAAGCGCTACGTGTACGGCCGAGATCGCCAGCATTGTGTCGCCGGTAATGAGGTTAGGAAACCAATCTCTATGATTAATGGCTCGCCATTCAGCGCACTGACTTTGTGCCGATTTCCCTTATTGTTTATTGTCCTCTACGCCACGCGGAGAACTGTGATTTGATGGTTTGTAAGCAGCTGTAGTTGTATGTGTGTTTGTTGCCTGAGATCTAATATAAATAACTGTCTTATGATACATACGTACGTTATTATTTGCGTATAATTTTTGGATCATATCAGGAAGGATGTGCCGGGATCGTAACGGATGGAGTTCTGTGGTCTCTGTCAACCTCTACGGGAGATATGCGTGAAGATATGTATGTACGTATGTAATAGAGGCTAGATCGATTTTAACATGATCAGAATTCTAGTTACCTGTTTCATCTAAATCATCCAACAACGTGAGATCACAAACGTGTATAACCGTACAGTTTTCGGTCTTCGTGACTAGCCTGATAAGGGTACCGTAGTTGCAAGCTATTGGGTTTAAAAAAAAATTATAGAAATACATTATTTATAATCAGTAGCGCTGACAGTGAGAAATAAACGAAAATAAGTAATCTTTAAGTAAAACGGTGTTATTTGGAACCACTGCAGCTGCAGACGAATACTTTGTAAAAAATAGCATAGTATAGTAGCATGAATGGGCTGGCCCGCCCCGGGGAAGTACCACACTCCCGCCTGGCGTCTGAGTGGTAGCTTAGCTATTACGCTTCGTCCGGTGAGCGGTTGAATTCTGGAGGTCAAAACCCCTAATCTCCCTCTCCTTCCCTCCCATAACGACACTTTCCTTAAAAGCCGGCTCTGCACTGCCTGTGGTGCTGCTCATTTGCCTTCTTATTCCGTAAAAAATACTTTACTCTGTACACGCTTTGCTTTAAAAGTAAGGTCATCACTTGGGATACCATTAAAAATGCGAGAGCTAATAGAAAAAATTTAATTCGTGTAGTTTAAAGGTGTCTCCTACGAACAAACTATCTCAATTATAAATGTTACTTTCTAAGACGATCAATAATAACTAAATAATAATTAAAGATATAAAAACAAAGTCTTTATTATTGTCTATCATTAATCATCGTGGATTAATTCGTTAGATTTAATTTGTAGAATTGACAGCTTGTCTTTCGACAAAGGCCTCCTCCAAAGAACTTGCTAATTTTATCCATTTTTTATCAACAACTCTTCTGAGGTCATCTTCCTAGCATTTGGTCTGTCGCCCTTTGCTGCTCTTCCAATCCCTTTGATACCACTCTGAGACTATTTTTGTCCATTTCTCCCCTTTGTCCCTTATCATATGTCCAGTTCATTGACATTTTATTGACTTATATACTATTATCGTGTCTTTAGATTTGGTTAGACTTTTTATACCTTTTTATCTTACTTTGTCTTGTATCTTTACGCAAATTGTACTTCTCTCTATACTGTTTAGACATTTAGTTATTTTGTTCGTGAATTGTTCTGTTAACACGGTGGGCATTAACGGTGGGAACAATAAACTAAAGGTAGTTCTTTCTGAATCCCTGGCGCAGTTCGATAAAAAGATTAAAGCGAAACGAGGACAGGGAAGGACAGAAGCAGCGAGCAGGTACCCAGGGAGAATGTTTAAGAGCGCATAAGTTTTAATTAAGGCCGCTTCGTCCGACAGCGGATAGCAATGGCTGACACAAACCGAACGCTGCTCGGAGCTGTTAGCTAGTGCGCTCATATTTAAAACTTATACTTGTTACATAGGTATAACAGTCACTGTATTTTAATTTTATTATTTTTTATATTTCCATTAGGGGCCTACCCTAATGCGATAATGTATGTACATTTAAATTAAGATTATTAATGGAGTCAGGCGTTACTTTGCGGAAATCCATCACTATGTGTATAGTCAAAAGTTTTACTTAGCTAATATCCGCGACAAGCAAAACAATAACAGAAAATTAATAATGTGTGTTTTTTGTGCTGGATGAAGTGGATTTATTTGGAACTTAAACCAAAAACTTTTTGGGTGGAGAATTGATGGCCGATTTTCGGTAAGTTTTTGGTTAAAGTCCCAAATAAATCCACTTCATCCAGCACAAAAAACACACATTATTAATTTTCTGTTATTGTTTGCTTGTCACGGATCTTAGCTAAGTAAAACTTTTGACCGTCCACATTTAAATTAACCTTTATATAACTTATTTTAAATAAATTTGTTTCAGTTAATTCAAAAATAATCACCCTTTCTATGGGTTAGGAAGGCAAACGAGCAGGCGCATCACCTGATGAAAAGCCGTCAATGTCGGCCGTAGACATTTGCGGCGCCAAAGGCAGTGCAGAAGCGTTGTCGGCCTTTAAAGAAAGGTCATAACGCGACGGGAAGAAACAAAAAAATGAGAATAAAATACAAAATAGCATTGACGTTTATGATTTTTAAGCGAAATATAACAAGAAAATTTTATTTAACGCTTTTTCATTCTTATAAGTGAGATATGTTGACATGAAACCCACGTCTCGTTGATGTATTGGCGATCCACCATGGCTTTACGTTACTAACGTAGACGCCCCCATACTCGCCCGTGTGCGAGAACAAAATATTTCTTTTATATTCTGTCTATCTGTTATACTGTAGACACTTGATATTTGTAAGCGAGAGGAACCCAACTCTCTGGGTTTGGTTGAGTGACACGATGACATTCGGGAGGACGTCACCACCCCTCTGCCTCTGGTAGGCTGTCGAACTGTGCGTCGCGACAAATTCCAACTGTGATCCTCTTTATTGAATTAATTCGGGATTTTATTTCGTTTGTACATTACCATTGAAATTGGATTTTGGTTCAAACTACGCTCAAGTTACATTTAATTCAAACGATAATAGAACTTAATATTAATGTGAACAAACGAAATCAAAGATAAAGACGAACAAAGAAATATCTTTATTGTCTGCCTGTTTTTCGTGTAAATCTAATCTATTTCTATGTGTAATTTAATATATTTTTATGAAAATTATAGATATAAACGATTTTGAAAGTGAAAGCTTCTATAGGCGTGTAATACGACACCGGGTAGGGAAACATGTCTATGGGTTCGCGTCAGCAACATGTTAATGCTTAAGGTATATTTATATCTCTGAGTATAGCTATAGATATACCTTATATAAACTAAAACAGAAAAATAATTTTGTGTGTGTGTGTGTGATAAAGAAGCGGAAGTTATAGAACGACTTATCTAATTCTTAGCGAAAAAGCGACCGTCAGCAACACTTAATTCACCTTCTCACTACTGTCACTAACACAAAGAACATCAAACACACACCATCACACTTCTACATTGCACACGACACGTGTTTCGCCTCAACACGAGCCTTCATCAGGTATAGTAGATTCTTAATGTTACTACCGTTAAGTTATACTAACTAAAGGTTCGTTTAAAAACATATATCTCTTATCTTGTAGCTGAGAAATGTAGACTCCTATGAAGAAAGACATCAAAAATCTAGAAGTCTGCCAAAAATCAAAAGAAAAGGAAAGAAGCATGCTAAACATAAGGATAGGAATTCTATTATAAGAAACAAGACCAAACTTATAAATATTACTGACACTATAAGGAAATATAAATGGCAGGACATTCTCTTCGAGGAGAAAGGAAATGGAGTAGGACAGTCACCGATTGGCACCCGAGGAACCTGAAAAGGAGACGCGGAAGACAATTCAAAAGACGGGACCACGAAATAAAAGAAATAGCAGGAAAACTGTGGATTAAAAGAACCAGGGATAGGAGTCAATGGAAAATTTTGGAAGAGGCCTTTGTCATTAGACAAACGAATAACACGAATGACGATGTATAACATTATTTAAGTATATTATGTATTTGTCTGAATAAATGCTTACATAATTATATTATTGACTAATGGTTCATTCATATCTATTTTAAAAGTATTAAAATTATGAGTTTAGTATATATTTTGTAAGGAATATAGGAAAACGACATTATTATAATATTCCTCTACAACTTTATATGTCTAGCCATCAATACGTACATATCTCTTCAGCTGATACAGACGAACTCGGCTATTCTTTTGTCAGTCTCACATTTATCGCCGCGCTGTCGACAGGAATGAAAGAGCTTCCTTTCCAAGCTAAAACCTTAGGCCACGCGCACAGACCAGTAAAGATTTTCATCTGATATTATTTTCTGTTTTATTTTTGACATTTTTGTATAGAATCTAAGAAAATAAGTATGTAGATTAAAGACAGTTTAGTTCCTATTCCGTTTTCTTAGCGTAATTATATAATCTATAATGATATAGACCTCCATTGTCAAATTGTTAGTATCCTAAGTTTCTGGCGATGGGTAAATTATAATTTGTGAAAAAAATATATTTAAGGTGGAAATAGAACCTACATCCCGCATTGTAGTGTAACCAACGCCTTACCTTATAAGTCAACGCACTTCGCTCGATGACCAAATTTCTCATTACGTTTCTCCTTTTAAATGCCACAATTACTGAATGAATTATTTTAATTTACTCGCTATTTTGTTTCCTACGCTGCTTCTTGGATTGTGCATACAATAAAATGATCTCTCATCCTCAGTCCATAGTCGTCTACTTTCAAACAGGCCTCTCTCAAACAGGTGGAATTTCGAATTGACCCTTTAATACACTAAACTTTTGGACGGAGACGGCCGATTGGCTCAGTGGCGGGGCCCTCCGCCCGCGGAGTCAATGGTCGCGGGTTCGATTCCCGCATCGGAATAAATATTTATATGGATTTATAAATGTTTATTCCGCGTCTGGTAACCCCTCCATTCCGCATTTCCTTTCCTGCCCCTTCCTTTCTTCTCTATCCTTTCCCTTCCTCTCCGCCAATCCAATTGGTCTGCCGTGCCAATGGATGCGTGGCTAGGGGCGAGCCTAGTCGAAAGCGTGCCGATCGTCCCGGGGTCGGGCTCCCCCGGGGACTATGGTGCCTTACCTCAGCATGCAGGGCTCTGCTGGGGCTGACCTCCATCCTCCCTTGCGGCTCGTGGGATTCACTAAGACGAATTTAATATACCTAATTTGTCGAAAAAATGACGGCGACGTGGTTCGCCACCCGTCACGTCCTGATTCTCACGAGGGCGAAAAGCGACCAATGACGAGCCGTATCGCTGCGATGAATGGCAGCGGATGGAGCTCTGTAGTCTCTGCCAACCCCTGCAGGGGATAGGCGTGAAAATATATATATATATATATATATATATATATATATATATATATATATATATATATATATATATATATATATATATATATATATATATATATATGCACTAAACTTGTACCATAAATTGTACCTCCCAATGGAACACCTTTATGAACACAAAGGATTATTACCTTCTGTGGATCTTATATTATGGAATTATATGTATGGAAGGATCAGTAGGAGAATCCACCTTGATTAAATTGTTGACATTCTCAATAAAGACCAGGTCAAAGGTACACCCTTAACCGGCGAGCTTAGATGAAGAGAGTGATGAGATTGGATGAAGCAAAGCGTGCCGGCACCGTAGCAGATGGAGATCTGTGGTCTCTGCCTACCCCTGTGGGAAGCAAGCGTGATCATATGTATTGTTGCCTCATGCATATGTGATAAATCATTTTTATATAAATCGATTAAAACCTCATTCATCTCAAAATCAAGCGAGCCATTAAAACTTTAAAAAGAAAATAATAGCTGCGCGCGGGAAAGAAACAGGACGATGGATAGAAAAGAATTTGTTTTGAAATTTGGAATGATAGAACTTTCGATCATTTTACCAATATGAAGGGGCAACGGCTTGTCGAAGAGAGTTTTTAAAAGTGTAATACTGAAGAAAATAGTAGAAGGGAAGAAGTGGAAGTAAGGTGAAGGGAAGTGAAACTAGTGGGCGATTTCATTTTTTTCCGACGACCCGAGCAGGATTACATTACTAAAGAAAATAAAAAGTAATGTTATATACTAAATATTTCAAAACCTGTGTATTTAAATGATTGCTAAACCATGTTAGGTAGAGATAACCTCCTATGCTATATAAACGGTGTCTGGCAGAATTATTCAACTTTACCTTAATATAAATAGGGTCGAATATTCCTTGTCTGAGTATTATTTAAGGTAGAAAAACTAATCCTAAAACCGAACACCCTATATAGATTGTTCATAAAGAGTTTTTTTTAGAATTATATATATATATATATATATATATATATATATATATATATATATATATATATAAACTTTTAAAAATCTAGTTTAATGTTTTAAAGGTTGGAAGTAAATCATATTTCAAATGGAGAAACAGTTTCCGAGAAGAAATTTTGTGCGAAAGGACTTCGTGTCAGTAACAGATTTAGTTCTGAGGCAGCTTTACGAGTGGCGGAGTGGTCGAGGGCCGCTCCGGAAACATATCGTCCGGACACAGCCGTCGCGAACCTGCTGAGAAATCTTTGAAGGCAGCTATTTTATGAATAACTTGATAATTTTCGTAAGCGTTTCGACTAGTTTTATTAGTTTTTCAATTCCTACTATTAGCTTACAACCTATATATGTTTATATATATTTTGTTCAAATTTTCAATTGTTAATATCTCTCTTTATTCATCTACTCAATTTTTTTGATGATGATTAACACTTGATGTTAATGCATTTTTTTTCAAATATTAATTCATTAATTAAATTATATTATATTAATTAATTTTAGTTTTATACGAGAGAAAATACTTTTCTTATATAAGATATTTAGCAGGATATAAATTTAGGAAACCTTCAGTATGCGTCGATCGTAGCCGTCAGCGAAGCATGTAGATCGCTTGAAAAAAATACGAATTGACTTGACATTTTTTTTAAGTTACTTGTTATGATAAGCTTATATCTATATATTGTTTCATATTTTGTCGCTACTTGGGAACGTAGCTTACGAGTACTTCTTGTTTTCCTATGACGACGCCTCAATATAAAAGTCTATGTAACATACGCGACGACCATCTGAACAGTAAAAGAAAATTTCGTCCGCAAAATTACCGGCATCACAATGCCACTACTTCAGCGAGTGGCATTCTGTGACGATATCCCCTAGCGACCCAGGTCACCGGATCTCACTCCGATGGACTCTCTGCTGTAGGCGTTCCTCAAAAGTGAAGTACATGAAACAACCCCGACGATTATCTCAGCACTGAATGAAAATATCGTCCGCGAGGTCAGCGGCATCCGGATGTCACTGCTGCAAAGGATACTGTGGCTAGATTCCAAGAGTGTGCCCGACGTGGCGGTCGACATTTGGACGAAATGAATTTAAAAAATTCACCTTTCGTCTTCGTAAAAGTATTTTTTTTTAATTTATATTTGAAAACCTAATCCGGACTCCCTGTATGTATATGTTGTTAAGTTGACTCGATGCCTACGAACGCTCGTCCATACGACACTCGTGTGTCTGAAGTCACACTCGCGCGGCCGCTCGAGGCACGCACTCGTTATGATTTAGGCGTCTGGTTCGCGAGAAAACACGTTTCGAGTGGAAAAGGAAAATTTGCTTTTTTGTGAATCAAATAATGTATTCCGAGTAAATGTTACACAGCGGGGACAGACGAGGTTAAACGGGGCTCAGCGTTCGGGATCGCGGGGCGTTGTCGCACAGAGATCACTCGAGAGATAGGCGAAACTGGAGAGCGTGCCGTGTGTATCAAATAAATTAATACACATGTATAAATATTATTTGTTTAAGCTCTTATTTTGTCTAAGTTTTGTACAAATCTTTATTTGTTACAACAACATCTGGTTGTTAAAACGTCTGGATACAATGCCACTAGATGTCGCTGTATCAGGAAGAATGAAGCTTGCATCGCAGTGATTATGTTATCTGCAATGGCAGGGTATACTGTACGTTTTGGCAGGCGTCAGTAGCCAACCTGAATCTCAATCGTAATAACTTCAAAAACCCTTCTACTAAGAGTGCCGCCTCTCCGACTTGCGAAGGTTGGCAGCCAATTCACCACAACTTTCCTCCTCCTTCGCAAAGTGCAGCAGTTCTGGAGCTCTCGCTATCCCGGTCCACTCCCTGATATTACGTAGTTGAAAACCCTAAAATCCTTTAAAAGTTTTCTTTTCTTTGATGGCAATTAATTAAAACTATTATGCCAGTGTCAAGTAAAATGGAATAATGTCAAATCTCTTGATATGTAACTAGTCAGCTTGTCACGTTACGTCTTGATAATGAAGAATGGTGGCTATTCTACCAAAACATTCTATGGACTTTGTCAGCTAACTTAAAAAGTCACGATACATGCATTTACTTCATATCACCAGGGATTTCCCAGGGAGGTTTGGCGTTGTTCAACATACGTACATATAAATAGCGTGGTACATCTCTGCCGTTTATTTCTACAAATTGGCTTTTCCTAATCTCACATATGATATGTACCTCACGATGTATTTCGACATCGGCTCACTTAAGATTTGGTCAAAGTTAGAGAGCGGGGACGGTTATGTGTCTTGGTACTCTTGGTAGTCTCGACATACGCTTGCTATATAGAAAAAAGCATCATAAAGATGTAGTCAACGAGTGAAATGATTAGATGACTGATTTTCTTGCATCCCAAATAAAACTAAATACTTGAGAGAAAAGCTTGGTGAAATAAGAAAAAATTACTACTGCATCACATAATTACATCAATATCCTGAAAGCCATCGGTTTTTCTTCGATAAAGTTGGACGCACTCGGCACATATAACTGCAGCTCGATGTTCTAACTGGAGCGGACTGGAGCGGGGAAAGTAAACGAACTTTTTGTTTTCCTTTCGCAGCCATTCGGATTGAAGTTAAAGCTCGTAGGACAGATTCGCAAGTCACCGAGTGGCGTGTGCACAGAACACGGACTCAACAGAGTGGTCACTTCATTTAAAAATATTTTATATTATATGGACAGTCAAAAGTTTTACTTAGCTAAGATCCGCGACAAGCAAAACAATAACAGAAAATTAATAATGTGTGTTTTTCCGCTGGGTTTAGTGGATTTATTTGGAACTTAAACCAAAAACTTACCGAAAATCGGCCATCAACTCTCCACCCACCAACCACTATACACAACGCCAAACACACACTTTTCGGTTGTCTTCCGTAGAGTCTACTATACCTGAGGATGCCTCGTGTTGGGGCGAAACACGTGTCGTGTACAAGATGGAAAAGTGATAGTGTGTGTTTGGCGTTGTGTATAGTGGTTGGTGGGTGGAGAGTTGATGGCCGATTTTCGGTAAGTTTTTGGTTTAAGTTCCAAATAAATCCACTAAACCCAGCGGAAAAACACACATTATTAATTTTCTGTTATTGTTTTGCTTGTCGCGGATCTTAGCTAAGTAAAACTTTTGACTGTCCATATAGTGATGGATTTCCGCAAAGTAACGCCTGACTCCATTAATAATATTTTATATTGAATGTTATTTATTGTTTTCAAGTTTTAAATGAAAAAAATCTGATAGTAGCTCTGTATTTATTATGTTTTGTCACCGACATATGTAAGTGTGCCTCGCTCAGTACAGAACGAAGACCAAATGGCAAAATTCAAATTTCAGAAGAAACTTGTCATGTTTTTTATTATAGCAGTTATCATCTTTTCATGTTGTTTCCTTACGCTTTTAGTTTTAAATATATCAATGAATACGTATATATATTAAATAAAAATAAACAAGTTATTAGAAAAAAAAAATGCAACAGTAGACGCGAGCAGCCCCAGATATTCTCGAATATAATTTTTTCATTACTAACATTTCCAATGTTATGTGGACAGACAGAATTTTTACTTAGCTAAGATTCGCGACAAACATACAAAAATAGAAATATAATAATGTATGTTTTTTACCGGAAAAAGTGGATTTACGGGGAACTTGAACTGAATCTTACCGAAGAAACGGCCGTCAGCAACTCTCCACCTCCCAACTACTATCAACAACACCAACACCAAACACCACCATTGTTCCACAATATATACGAAACGTGTTTCACCTCAACACGCCTCAAAACATTTATGCCTAAAATGCGAAAAATGCTAGAAACGATATGCGTTTGCAAGTAAATACTCGAGAGAAAACCTAGGCAGTAGATGGCCCACCCGTTACTCAGTACCGAATATGTACGGTTTGCTACAGCACTAGTATTTGTTCAATCCTTATTTTTCGTTAACTGGTTCCACTCAGGGGAAACAATGTTTAAATATTCCAACCATTGTCAGCTATTTATAAATTTATGCTATCATGTTTATATGAAGTGAGCCCTCCGTTCGTACTGTCTGCTCTGCTGCTGAATAATCTATGCCGCGGCCGCATTATAC
Source organism: Baronia brevicornis (assembly GCA_031353405.1). NCBI lineage: Eukaryota > Metazoa > Arthropoda > Insecta > Lepidoptera > Papilionidae > Baronia > Baronia brevicornis. The sequence goes on from JASFAT010002251.1 coordinate 81,018, forward strand.
GGGACGGGTTGTGGGAGGCGTTGAGACAAGGGACAAAAGGATGACTCCGCGATACTCCACGAATAAAAACTTAAGATTTAGCAAGAAATAGGTTGACTTTTCCTCAAGCGCTGAACGCCATGAAAGAAAAATCGTCTCCTCTTTTTTGTGTTATCTGAATAGTTTAAATGTAGCGTTATACAATTTTATACTTTCACGTGATTTTATGTTTTTCGGCACGTATCTTATACCCTGATTCAATAGACTGCGACGAAACCAGTGTGATGATTACTCCGTTTTCTTCCAAATAATCTTCCTTAGCAACACACAACAAAAAAGTAAAACCACATTAGCTTTGTTCTTTTGGTTGTTCAGTATGTTTCTCATGATTTCTTGCCTTCCATCAACTAATAAATCATTCTGGACTTTTGTGTGTAATCGTTTGTTGTGTAATCAGTTGTTTTGATTGATTAGACAACACATACATATATAACATATTTTTTTCGAAGACAATTTATCTAGTCGTGGTTTTTGGACAATCATACCGTCAATATTTTATCACCAGAGGCTCGCTCGCGGTGTCACCGAACGAACTGGTTACAGGTGAGTAAGATGCCGAGATGTAATCGAGCTGGACGTATATATTTGACTCAAAACATCACGCCACACTCACGTTTCACGAGATTTTCCGAAAATGAAATGTGACCCAGTGGAAACGTGTTAATATAAATATTTTACTGAAAGAGTCTGCTCCATTCTTCGGCAGTAAAACACATAAAATAAAGCGCGGAGGTCGTTTGCTGTTATTTACATGACAAATGTTTTTTCATATTTATGCCGAAAATAGGGTTGTTTTGAACTTAACGTCGTGAAGTGAAGTTGAATGCGTGCATTATTCTATCCCGCCCCGCCGTCCCCCCGCCCCGCTGTCCCGCGGCCCCGTCGCGAAAGGTTTCTCTAATAGCTCACTGAGTAAGCCTTGAAGACCACAAAGACTGAACATTGGCGCCGGAATAATTTCACAATTAGCATGGACGTAGTGTTCCCCGTACCGTTTCCGTTGGAAAAACACCATTAATATTCCTTTACATCACACAGGCCCCAGCAGCCCAAACCCTCGCTTTAGTTTTTCCCAAATTTAACGTTCACAGAATGTATAGGTTTTGGTAACAGTTTTTAAAGTCCACACTTGTATATTATACTTTATATATGAGTCAACGTCAACGGGTGATTCGAGCCAGTTTGTACCGTAAATGCTGTAATATTTTAACTGTTGGCAACTGGCTTATAATGGACGCAGGCGGAGCTGTAAAAACAGATAACTGTGGTGCCACACTAGCCATAAACCAATTTCCGAACTTCAAGTTAATTTTCAGTTTTGATTCGTTTCATCAAGCGCTGGCGTTGTTTAACCACAAAAAAAATAAACTGGCTTTTATATGTTTCAAATATTTTTGCGGTAAAGGCAGCCTCAAAACAAAATAAGTATATTTTTGAAGTGAAAACTTCAATAGCCTCGTTACACGACTGTGGGTAGGGAAAAAATCAGTGACTTTGCGTCAGCAACATGCTATATATCTTAAGATATATCTATAGCTGTGATTATAGTTATAGACACAGTTAATGCGCGCGCAGCTGCCTGCGTACACGCATCACGCCAACACATTGTACATACCCGATTGTATGTGTGTGCGTTGGACGCTTCACGGATGAATAAAGTTTTGTGAGTCGCGCCAGCAACATGCTGCAGTAATAGCAGCATTTCATATTACAATTAGTTAATTACAAACATTTCAAAATACAGTTATAAGTTTACACTTCTGTCGGCAGTCTTTTTCCATTCCTGGGATACCATCTCACGATGTCTCTTGTCCACTTTTCCTCTTTTGTCTTCATAATGCTTCCGGTTTAGTTCCATTTCAGTTTTTGATTGTTTGGAAGATATTAATCACTTTGGTTATTCCCTAATTTTCGAATTGTCGTTATTATTTGTGGCAGGCCAAGTAGGAGACCAGGCAGGAGGGGGACGGGGAGGGGAGGTGGTAGGACCTCAGGAACTTAACCGCTCATCAGACGAAGCGTGGTAGCTGAGCTACCACTCAGACGCCAGTTTTCAGCGGGATTGTGGTAGCTCCCCGGGCGAGCCGGTTCATTCATGCTATAGACAAGTAATATACCATTCTTGACAAAGTATTCGTCTACAGCGTGGCTCTACCACTTCTAACGTTGATGATGAAGCGTGGTTTAGCGACGTATGTTTATTTTTATAATTATTAGGATATCGCTCGCGTGTCCAGCAATGCGATAAAACAAATCATCTCCTTACACCCCATGGTTTGTGTAAGTAGATTAAAAAGTCATATGTGTATACACATACTTACACATACGTGACGAGAACGGAGGAAGAATAGAAGACCGCGCTGTTGTCTTACGTTACGCAACTAAAAGTCTAACACAAAGCCCTCGCGACGCCCTACTGAAGAGCAAAGTATACGCAGGGCGGGAAGTGGGGGGCGTTGCGGTTGAGACTCAGGAGTGGTGTGTGCACACCCTCGAGCGTCTTAATGAACGAAGTTAAAACGAAAAAGGACGCTGTAATCACAGATTTCAACCAGGAACTTATTAAAGTTGTTTTGAGAAGTAGTTCACTTCGTGTCTACGATTTCTTCGGTAGGCAAGTGGCCTTTATAGCACTAAGTGGAGCGGATGCGTCGAAATGACACACACATTTGACAACTAACTGTAAATTTCACTTGATTTTATGAATCAATTTATTTAAATTTGATAGTGGTAGAGCCACGCTGCAGACGAATACTTTGTCAAGAATGTCATATTATTTGTCTATAATATGAATGGGCCGGCTCGCCCGGGGAAGTACCATTTGAGTGGAGTGGTAGCTTAGCTACCGCTCTTCGTCCGGTGAGCGGTTGAGTTCCGGAAGGCCCCCCTCCCATAATTGCATTTTCCGTTAAGGTCAGCAACGCTTTTGCACTACCTGTGGCACTGCGGTTGTCTATGGGGGGCGTTGATTGCTTTTCATCAGGTGACACGCTATCCCCCTATCCGCTATCAGGTTTGCTTTACTATCCCAAAAAAATCTGTTCTCCAAAACTATTACAATATTCCACCGTTTGTTAATTCTTTAAATTAAAATAATAACAACAATGTCTCACAATAAAGCGAAATGTTATCGCATTTCATTTTTGAATTATCATTTATTATCAATCATCATTGTAGAAATAAGTAACCCGGTTAATAACCACGTGATTCCATTTACATCATTTAGTCCGCGGTCACGGTTGTCCGTACGGTACGCGCGTACGCGTACGGTCATCACGTCTGCCCACAAACATACCAATAAACGAAACGCGAGAAGTGTCTAAAGCACGTTTAAAACATCAAGCCGAATTAAACGGGCCCCATTTACTGCGGACCGCGCCCCGCTCCCCCCGCGTCGCAGCGTCGACTCTCCGTCCCTCTCCCACGCCGCACACGGATGTGTCGCCGTCTCGCTCGTTTGCGTAATATCGCTGCGAAACTTAAATAATTTATCGCGCGCCTTTATTTTCACCTGAAACGTACTTTTCTTTATGGCCGCCGACACCGCCGTGAGCCCCCGCGCGGTGTACCTCCGCACTCCGACCTTGGGTTCGAGTGTCGGCGAATTTATATCAAAAGACCGAGCCCGCCTCACCCGCCTCACCCGCTCGCCTCACACTCACCGCGGCCACGTATACTGAGGACGTAAACTCACATTGACACGAGTGATGGAGTCAGCCGTCACTTTGCAGAAATCCAGTACAAAGGTGGGCAAACAGAATTCATTTGAAAACATGTGCGAACACAAATCTGCAAAATAATATTCAATAATAAAGATACACATACACAAACACACACACACACACACAACATATTATTTATTATATTATACACGCACGCTCTCACACTTGCGCACAAATACGACTATATAAATAAACTAATGTTGTTTAGATGATTAATGGAGTCAGGCGTTACTTTGCGGAAATCCATTACTATGTGGACAGTTAGAACTTTTACTTAGCTAAGATTCGCGGCAAGCAAACAAATACAGAAAATTAATAATTTATGTTTTCCTACTGGGAGAAGAAGAGAGTAGACTCTACGGAAGACAATCGTCAAGTGTAACTTGATGATGTCTTCCATAGAGTTTACTATACCTGATGATGCCTCGTGTTGAAACGAAACACGTGTCGTTTTCAAAATGGAAAAGTGGTAGAGTGTGTTTGATGTTGTGGATAGTGGTTGAGAGGTGGAAAGTTGCTG
>JASFAT010000231.1:0-28347 GCA_031353405.1 Baronia brevicornis
GGGGGTACCGAGATAATGCGTAGGATTGATAATTAAGTCTACTCTAACTTTTGCGAACATTGATTAACACAACACCTATTAATATAAAAACAATACCGAGCCTGGAAATGTTTTTATCTTTATTAATGGAGTCAGGCGTTACTTTGCGGAAATCCATCAGAAAAGCTTTTCGGTTGTCTTCCGTCGAGTATACTATACCTGAAGATGCCTCGTGTTGGGGCGAAACACGTGTCGTTTACAAGATGGAAAAGTGGTAGTGTGTGTTTGGTGTTGTGTGTAGTGGTTGGTGGGTGGAGAATTGATGGCCGATTTTCGGTAAGTTTTTGATTTAAGTTCCAAATAAATCCACTTCATCCAGCTGAAAAACACACATTATTACTTTTCTGTTATTGTTTTGCTTGTCGCGGATTTTAGCTAAGTAAGACTTTTAACTGACCACACAATGTTTTTATCAATATATAAATTAAATATAGATATTTTTTTAGTTTACGTTTAATTATAATATATAACCGTGACATGATACCGTTTCTGTAGAAATATTGAGACTTTTGATAAAATAAACGCAACAAGTAGTTTTGGCAGTCCTCTCTTATGTTATTCTGACACAGCCTAAATAATTCTGCAGAGACCGAAACAGGTGGAAATTTGAAGGTGCAAGGATAGGACTGTATGGCGGATGCATAAACACCTTCTAGTCTTCTAGATGTGTGTGTGGTCTAGCGTCATCGTGATGAAAGACCACAACCCTTTCTATTGATCACGTCCGGCCTCTTTCTCAGATGAGATCAGAATCGATGGTTCTGCTCGACGGTAACAGCTCATAATGAATAACGCCCTTCCAATCCCACCATACACACAGCATCACCTTATTACGAGTTAAAACTGGGTTTGCAACAGTCTGTCGAGCCTGGCCGACCTTCGACCACGATATTAGTTAGTCTCTTTAAAAACGGTTCAGTTTCATTACGTGTCAATAAAGAAAGGTAACTAAGTACACGGTTCATTAGGTCTTTTTTTTTCAGTCAGCTCGTGTGGCACCCAAACATCGAGCTTTGTTGTATATCCAGCTCGTGAGAATCAGGACGTGACGGGTGGCAAACCACGTCGCCACCATTTTTCAACAAATTAGGTGTATTAAATTCGTCTTAGTGAGTCCCACGAGCCGCAAGGGAGGATGGAGGTCAGCCCCAGCAGAGCCCTGCATGGTGAGGTAAGGCACCATAGTACCCGGGGGAGCCCGATCCCGGGACGGTCGGCACGCTTGCGCCTAAGCTCGCCCTTAGCCACGCATTCTTTGGCACGGCAGACCGTGGATTGGCGGAGTGGAAGGGAAAGGAAAGAGCAGGAATGGAAAATGCGGATTGGGGGGGGGGTTACCAGACTTAAATATTTATAAATCCATATATATATTTATTCCAATGCGGGAATCGAACCCGCGACCATTAACTCCGTGAGCGGAAGGCCGCGCCACTGAGACAATCGGTTCAGTCGGTTTTTCTTTTTTGTATGCAATAAAATTTTATATTATTTTTGTTTTTTTTTTTAACGTTTACTTTGTTCAATTTTCTTTTTAAAAAGTAGTATTTTCGTAACCCTGGAACCTATATTCGATCTTTACATGGTTTGCTATAAGAAAATCTTAATTCACTTTGCGTCGTGTTTTTTGGAACGTAACCACGTCGCAAAGTGAGGTATTTGTGTACTAGTAAAACAAAACTGGTGTGTTGTCAATTTCCAGTTCTTTTGATAAATATGCGAAAGACTTTTTCCTCGATCTAACAATATTTATGGGCTGTGAATGGACTTACCATCAATAAAATAAACGGTCCGCATATTGTGTGAATGTGAATTCGTGTATTAACGTCATTATTTTATGTATTATGTAATAGACATAAGTTAATTTTATATGGCTTGTGGCGCCATCTGTTGGCAAACGATGCAAGAATAAATTTGGTTTATATAAAATAATTGTAATATGTTTAAATAAATTATTTAGAATTATTGTAACATTCATATAAATATGTATTTTTAAAATTAAACTGTTATTAGGAATTGTAATTCTATTTTATTAAAACATCATATTATATCTTAAAATTAAGAACCTATCAGGAGCTTGTGCGAATAAAAAACATTTTAACTGAGTAAAAGGGGTTAGCATATCAAGTTACTTGAGGTTTTTATTTTTTTCTCGTTTTTTTTTTTAGTATGAAACTAACAAGTATTGTACCATTTTACAATCCTGATTAAATGCGCCAACTTTTAATGGCACTTGCCAAGGCAATCTAGTACCTTTTTTTTAAAGGAGGGCCTCTCAAAATCGACAAATTTTGAAAATTTTGAATTCATAGTTTAACAAATAGTATTAATTCTAGGAAACCTGGGGCAATTGTGTCATTATTTTTTACTGTGATTCTGAGAAATGTTATTTAGGGTTACGGTTTCAAAGTTTAAATGAACAAAACTAATAAAAATTAATCACAATAACCGAAAAATGGTTACAGTTTGACCAAATCTCTAGGTTTTTCTTAAATGCCCATAATTTTCAAACTGCGTGGGATAGATTTTTTTGTTCTGATTTTTCTCATGATGGTTACAATCAATCCTGTCATCCCGTTTCGGCTTGACGTTGAGTTCTAGGACACCCTGTATATCATATATATATATATATATATATATATATATATATATATATATATATATATATATATATATATATATATATATATATATATATATATATATATATATATATATATATATATATATATATATATATATCTATATATATATATATATATATATATATACACAGGTGTATGTATATATATAGAAGCTATTCGGCTCCGAGCGATTGGAATATTTTTTTTTTATTTTGTTAACTGTAATACGCGGAAGGTTTACAAATAAAACACATATAGGAAAAATTATTTTTCTTCCCTTCACTTACAACAGATGGCGTTCGTGACGGCTTTATCGTCCGACGGACGTGCTGTTATAACAAAACTGTCGTTTCTTTTGTGCGATATTGAAAAGTATCGCATACCTACGTACTAGCAATGTACCAGGAGAAGATAAATACAGGGGAACATAAATTGTACGTGAAACGTAGTTAACAGGCACATATAGTTCAAGATAAAACATTTGATACCGACACCGTTCTCATCTTTATCGTTTTCAATGTTATCCCTTATCATACACTCGGCGATATCTTGTGATATAAACAAGTTTAAAAGATGCACCGGATGCTGTTTGTCGTTTAGAAAGATGAGATTGGTTCTAGTAGTAAGCTTGTTCGTATGCGCGGCGTGGGGCTCCCCAAGGTTGGACCCCTTGGTGGACACGAAGCTTGGCCTGATCCGAGGGCTGCAGGCCTCCGACGGGGACTACTCCATGTTCCTTGGCATACCGTACGCGCGGGTTGAAGAGGATAATCCATTTGGGGTGAGTAGAGTAAAAGCAGTAGAGTTCAATTGTAGTTGCAGCATTATTCATGCTTCTGCACTGCCTACGGCACTGGGGATGTCTTTGGGCGGCGTTGATTGTTTTCTATCAGGTGACACGCCCGCTCGTTTGCCTTCCTATCATATAAAAAAAATGATGTTGAAACAATAAAATGTTTCAGCATCACGGGGCACTGGAGAAAAATTTTAGACTGAGACGTCGTCTCGATTCAGACTACGCGCCCCTCCACTCAACTCTATACAGGGTCACTCACGCGTGGCCGTGAGCATACGGCAGAGACCGAGCCGTCGTATGACGCGTCCTATGACGCTTCTCCCTTTTTTCTTGATTGTGTGATGTTATCTAAGCCGATTAGGCCACGGCGCTAACTGCTGGGAAATTCTAGAACTTCCAGGTCAATTCTAAAATTTCCCAGCAGTGTGAAAAGACATTCTCGTCTTTCTTTATCCAATGGAATTATTTTTTTTTTGACGAGAATTCGAATGCAATGTCTTCGGGTCACATAAAACATGGTAAATAAATTACATTCAGAGATTACGATTACGATTTATAACAGCAGGAATATAATCTTTTTTAAACTGTGTGTTTGAAAAAGATTATATTCCTGCTGTATACTTTCTTACGCTGACAGTCCGTCTGTTTTACAAGGTCAGAGTCGCTCAGAGAGCTATGGAGAGACCTATATTCTCGGAGTCACTTTGGTAGATAGGATTCGGAATGAACAAATGCACCGGAAAACTAAAGTCACCGACATAGCGTTTCGAATTATGGTAAACTGAAGTGGCAATGGGCTGGTCACGTTTGACGCAGATCCGAGATTCACTAAAACACAGTCGTCTGATAACTATATGGTCAAAAACTGATTCTCGGTCTAGCATTTCTATCCCGTACCCAGCAATAAGATGTTTCACATAAAAAAAATCGAGAACCGCAACAATAATTTGCATGAAAGAAAACTATGTGGACAATCAAAAGTTTTACTTAGCTAAGATCCGCGACAAGCAAAACAATAACAGAAAATTAATAATGTGTGTCTTCCCGTTGGATGAAGTGGATTTATTTGGAACTTAAACCAAAAACTTACCGAAAAATGGCCAGAAACTCTCCACCCACCAACCACTGTACACAGACTATATAATTTTCGGTTGTCTTCCGTAGAGTCTACTATACCTGAAGATGCCTCGTGTTGGGGCGAAACACGTGTCGTTTACAAGGTGGAGAAGTGGTAGCGTGTTTGGTGTTGTGTATAGTGGTTGGTGGGTGAAGAGTTGCTGGCCATTTTTCGGTAAGTTTTTGGTTTAAGTTCCAAATAAATCCACTTCATCCAGCAGGAGAACACACATTATTAATTTTCTGTTATTGTTTGCTAGTCGCGGATATTAGCTAAGTAAAAATTTTGATTGTCCACATAGTGATGAGAAATCCATCACTATGTGGACAAAAATAACGCCTGACTCCGTCGATAATGAAAGAAAACACGACAAATGAACAGTTGATATCGCGACGCGATTTTAAGTAACATCATCACACTCCCATGACGGCCCGTGTCACCGCAGCATCGAGATATACTTGAGACGGTGCTCCGATAACAGACGACGGGAAGGTCAGACGCCTAGAAAGCTTTGCATCGATGTCAGATGGACATAGCAAGATAAGAGATAAGAGCGGTCGGCAATGTTACGACCGTCATTAAATCAATTCGCTTTTTTTTTTGTAATCATTACTCTATCCTTGTTCCCCTCCTCGCCACCAACCCACGGTCTGCCGTGCCAATGGGTGCGTGGCTAGGGGTGAGCTTAGTCGCAAGCGCGCCGACCGTTCCGGGATCGGGCTCCCCCGGGTACTACAGTGCCTTACCTCAGCATGCGGGGCTGTGCTGGGGCTGACCTCCATCCTTTCTTGCAGCTCGTGGGATTCACTATGACGAATCTTAATATACCTAATTTATTGAATAATGACGGCGACAGAATGATCGCGGTGGCTCACCATCCGTCACGTCCCGCTTCCCACGAGGGCGAGAAGCGACGAACTGAGAGCCGTTCCGCTACGATGAATGTGAGAGGAAGGATGGATGAAAAGATGGATGAGTGTAAAGGAAGGTGTGCCGGGGTCGTAGCGGATGGAGATCTGTGGTCTCTGCCTACCCCTACGGGAGACAGGCGTGACGATATGTATGTATGTTTGGATGATTACTCTTGTATTTTAGAATCATCATCATCATCAGCAGCCTGCGGCAGTCCACTGCTGAACATAGGCCTCCCCCATGGAGCGCCACCTAGCCCAATCTTCGGCTACACGCATCCAGTTTCTGCCAGCCGCCCTGCGCAGATAATAAAATATAATAAAATAGCCTAAAATAGATAATAAAATATTTTATTATATCTCATTATAATTAGAATATAGCTATGGGATAATGAGTAATTTGTTATTAACTTAATTTGCTAAGTAGAGTATAACTAATGCACTTCATACACATGGTTCCAACAAGATGGTGCAGCTCTTGACACTGCTAGAGGAACCATGGAATTTCTTAATGATCTCTTCCCTAACAAATTAATAAGCCGTTTCGGCGATATACCCTGGCCAACCAGGTCGCCGGATCTATGGACTTCTATGGGGGTATCTCGAAACTTGCCACCACCTCTTCGTGACTTGCATACTATAAATATGTTTTAAAAAAAATACAAAAATCTAATTTTAGGTATGCAAACAGGAACTTGTTCTTTCGGTTGCGATGAATTTATTATATGGTTTAGTTGTTTTTGATTTTATTGTATTGTATTTGTGTATGAGTATGAGTAGTAGTAGGTATATATATGGATGTATGTGTGTGTGTCCGTATCAATGTCGTCACTGTGGTTTGCGATCTGACCACGATGGTTCTTGCTGAGACCCGTGTTGAAACAGCGTAAGGTGTTCCAATAGAACGCCAAGCATATGGTGAGCAAGAACCATTTTGACACTTGTCAGATTAAAATTATTTTCTTTTTGTTTTGTTTATTTGTATATTGTAAAGGCTTTAATTTTAGCTATTGTAATAAATAGAAAGGTGTCATGAATAAAGTTTTTTTTCTATTTGTATTTCTATTTCTAATTTCACCCGTCTACGTCCCGAATTCGCGACATCGAGATGTAATAAATGTGTATACATTAATACATCTCACACAATAACTAATGTACATATTTGGGAGCCGGTCATAAACCTCACAACTTAACACTATACGTTATTAGCAAATCATGACACGTACATACATTAAACACTATATATATATATATATATATATATATATATATATATATATATATATATATATATATATATACATACATATATATATATATTTTGTTGGTTGCCAATAATGGACGCTTTTGTTTATATATTTTATAGATATCAGAGGCCAAAGTACTAATTCTTAGACTTCTTTTTCAGCCTTCACAACCCCATCCGGAATTCGAGGACGTATTTGAGGCCTTCGACGATTCGGCAATATGCCCGCAACGAGAAGAATTCGAGAACACCATCACCGGAACTCTAGACTGTCTCAATCTAAATATATTCGTTCCAAATAAGGCGAGCTCGCGTAACCGCCTCCCGGTGCTTGTGTGGATACACGGTGGAGCATATCAAATCGGTTTCGGTGGCAGATTTCTATACGGCCCTAAGTATCTGGTGCGTCAAGACATCATTCTGGTCACTGTGAACTATCGTCTGGGGCCTTATGGCTTTATGTGTGTCGACAACCCCGACGTGGCAGGCAACCAAGGTCTCAAGGACCAGTTGAACGCTCTACGCTGGATCAAGAGTAACATCGACGCGTTCGGGGGTGACGTGAATAAAGTCACAATCTTCGGCGAGAGCGCTGGAGCGGCGTCGGTTGATTTGCATCTCCTATCTGAGCAGGAGAAGTTATTCGACAAAGTTATGATGCAGAGTGGTGCCGCGTTGGGGCCCTGGGCGGTAGCGGAGCCAGATGGCGAAGCTCCGTTGAAACTCGCTCGTCATTTGGGAATGGAGACGGACGATCTCGACACCGCTCTGACTTTCCTAACCGACGTAGAACCGCATTTAGTAATAGCGGCAACGTTGGAACTCTCTTTAACCTTTGTGCCGTGCGTCGAAAAGGAGTTTGAAGGCGTTGAGACGTTTATAAAAGACTACCCGGTCAACAGCGCAATACCTAAGGCCAAAAACGTTGCGATCCTGACGGGCTACAACAACCACGAGAACCTTTTGACATATTTAAATACAGCACCCGAAAAGTTTACACAACTAGGCGACGTGTTCAAAAACAATCTGGAAACAGCGTTTGATTTTAACGAGAACGAAGATATGGCGGATGTCGTGCGTCAATACTACATCGGGGATGAGGATATGAGTGAAGAATTGAAGTGGGCGCTAATAGATTTCGGATCGGACTTCTACTTTAACCATCCCGCGCACAGAAGCTTGCAGAAGTATTTGGAAAACGACGCCAGAGCCGTGTATCACTATGTGTTCTCTTACAACGGTGGTAGGAATTTCGTTAAGCGGAGGCAGAATGTGACGGAAGGTGGTGCGTCCCACGCAGACGAGCTCGGGTACCTGTTTGACATGGAACTGTTCAAAGAAACCCCATCCGAGGAGGACCAACTCGTTATAGATAGAATGACGACGCTGTGGACTAACTTCGTGAAATATGGGTACGTATAACTTTACTTAGGTAAGTTAAACATTTTTAGCTTTAAATGTATAAAATGTATAACTTGAATATTATACAACTATATTTTCGGACTACAAGACGCCTTTACTAGACTTTTTTCCTTAAAAAATGGATTTAAATTTTGAATGCGTTTTATGGTCCGAACGAACATTCAAATATATTTTTCAATAAAGCGTCTCTAAAGAGGTACGTCTTATAACCCGAAGCATTTGGCACGCCGCTGAAGATAAGTATGACACAACCTATCAGGAGACAAGCGGGGGGGATCTTTGATTTACCTATACTCCTTTTCTATGATAGTCGATAGTATTTTTTCAAGTTCAAGATTTGTTTTTGTTTTTATGGGATAGGAAGGCAAACGAGCAGACGTGTCACCTGATGGAAAACAATCAACGCCGCCCATAGACATCTGCAGCGTCATAGGCAGTGCGGAAGCGTTGCCGACCTTTAAGGAAAGTGTCATTATGGGAGTGGGAATGGGAGGGGGTGGGGTAGATGGGGGGGGTAGAGGGAGGGTAGAAGGTGTTGGGCCTCCGGAATTCGGCCGCACACCGTACGAAGCGCGGTAGGTAAGCTAGACTCACTCAGAGGCCGGTTTTGTAAGAAAATCTTGTATCTAACCGCAGAAATCCAACTCCTGAGACATCGGAACTGCTGCCGGTGCAGTGGGAGCCCGTGACCTCGGGCGTAGTCAAGTACTTGGACATCGATTCAGACCTACAACTCCAGAGAAGACCGTTCCACGACCGCATGGCATTCTGGGACTTGTTCTACAAAACGAACATAAAGCTACTCAAGGGGTACAGAAACGAGGAATAATGAGTCGCCAGTGCGTTGTTTTCTAAATGTAATATTTATTGTTAGCGTGTATGTTGTATATGTTTGTAAGATTAATAATCTAAATCATTGTTTGTTCTTGTTTTATTTCTAAATTGTCGTGTAAAAACTGCAGAGGTCACCCGACCAGAGAACACCACTGAATAGTGGAGATGTTAGTCATGTTAGTAACGGTCCTCGGAGCCGGATAAAGTTACCTCTTCCATCGTTCTTTTCCGTGGTCATTTCTTGAAAGAAGTAAGCAACTGAGCAAACGGCTCATCTGAATTCAGATAATCACCATAAAGAAGGGATATATCTACAACAGCGAGGTTACTGCTGATGCGGTGCGTGCCTTAGAGTAAGATTTGAAAACGGGAGGTAAAAGTGAAAGGAAGTGCGGAGTCTAGCAAGGATTTTGATTAACTAGAAATCGGATAAAATTTATTCAATCATTTTCCGCTAGTTTGGTGCTTTCAAACTTATGCTAACAAACAAACGAAATTCAACAGAGCTTTTGCTGTACCGAGGCTTAAGTACATCGTGCAAGATAAATTGTATAATACACTCAAAATCGTTATGTAGATATCGTATCGACGCGTCCAATTTATTTTCTAAAGGCAATAGAAACGATATCAATGCCTTATCAAATGTAAAATATTTTGAAAGGTCAACCATTTGCATGTCAAATTGCATTAAAGAGAATGATTTTATATTTATCTTTTACATACTTCTCTAAAAAGTGCCACTTCGCCCGATCTTCGGCTTAACGCATTCCATTGCTGCCAGCCGTCCTGCACAGATCGTCTCACCGTCTAGCCGAGGGGCGTCCCTCGTTACGTTTGCCAAAGCACGGTCTCCACTCCAGCACTCATCTACTCCAACGATTGTCGGATCTCCGACAAACGTGACCCACTTCAGTTTGCTATTTCGGAATACTATGTCCCGGTAACTTTGGTTCTACGTCGGATTTCTTCATTCCGATCCATATCTCCATATATCTGAGCGACTCTCAGCTGGTGAAGCAGACGGGCTGTCAGTGTCTACGTTTCCGCGCCGTAAGGGAGTATGGGTAGGATACACTGGTCGAAGACTTTTGTCTTCACCCTTCTTCTTCACAACAAAAAGAATAACAAAAGATTTGCAATAAAAGATGTCTAATTGCATCGAAGATGCGATATAGGCGATTCGTCAATGCGATCTGCTTGTGCAATCGCATCGAGAACCAAGGCGATCGTCCACTCCGTTCGATGACACATTTCAACATCTGGTTGGGCCATGAAATACGCGACTTAAGTGATTAATTTTGGACTGATTATAGAGAAAATATGTCATCTTTTATCTATATTATTATTCGTGTTTCTGTATGTGTATCTAACATTGACGAATGAATACCATAAGAAGGCAATGCAATACCGCGTGATTTTAAATTCCAAATACAATTTCTGTATTCGCGTATAGATTCATCATTTAAATATCATTCTAAAATTAATCACCTAAATCATCGTTAATAATCAATAAAGTTAATCAGTCTGGACTTCTTTTGAACTTTATGCTCTCCCAAGGTTGAAGGATTGCCCATAGACTCCACGCTAGGCAGGTGGATGGGCGACCCAGATTAATAGAGCATGGCAACACGTTCGTCGCTTACCTGCGAATATTTCACGTAGGCCCAAACTATACCAACGTACACCTGAAACACCGCGTGTGTGATTGATAAGTGATGAAATTTGGTTGCGTTGTCCCGCCCGCTTTCGCTTACGCCTTAACTGTAGCCGTTTTAGTGGCCACAACCTGACGGCGTTAAGGGTGACGGTCGGGTGTGCGGCGTAATTATGACAATTTTTTACATCTCGTACATCACCATTGCTGCATAACTCCTTACAATGTTTAACACGTAATTAATGCATTATTATTCCTAGGCGTTTTTTTCCTCGAATAACTTGCGTTTCTGGCTGCTGCCACGCCTGCAAGAGGAGTTTCCACGTACGCGTCAACGGCCCGATGGTAGAATGGAAGCACAACCTTATATTGTGAGCGCATCCTAAGCAAACTTTCAGAGCCACGCTGCAGACGAATACTTTGTCAAGAATGGCACATTATTTGCGTGTCGCATGCATGGGCCGGCTCGCCCGGGGAAGTACCACACTCCCGCAAAAAACCGGCGTCTGAGTGGTAGCTTAGCTACCGCTCTACGTACGGTGAGCGGCCCGAGTTCCGGAGGCCCAACACCCTACCCCTCCCACTCTCATATTGTCACCTTCCTTAAAGGTCGGCAACGCTTCCGCACTGCCACTGGCGCTGCGGTTGTCTATGGGCGGCGTTGATTGCTTTCCATCACACGCCGGGACACGCCTGCTCGTTTGCCTTGCTATCTCATAAAAAAAATCGTTCGTAATTTTGCAATTGGCTGCTGATCAAATTGATAAGGTGTCACAACGCAAAAAGTCACGCAAATTACGCGGGGGCATCTTCACGCCCGAGGCGAAAAGAGGTAGGGTCGGATCAAGTATACATTACTTTGGTTACGTAAAGCATCATAATTCGATTGTTTGGGATATAATTTGTTTTTTTTTCAATAGACATTGAAATGGAAAGGAATAACCGATAAGGTTTATTGGGCTCATATGTATTACAATATAACATTATAGTTTCTATCAATTAAATAAATAAAAAAATAAAATAAAATAACAATACTAACGAAACCTCGCACAGCTTATTAGGGCGTCGATCAGCAGCATCTATTTTTCTTTTATATAAGTTACCCATTTTTATTTGTAGTAGTAATTCAGCTTTATATAATATTAAATATACATAGATACATACGTATCGTCACGCCTGTCTCCCGTAAGGGTAGGCAGCCAGACCACAGATCTCCATCTGCTACGATCTCGGCATACTTCCCTTGCTTCCTCCACACTCATTATCCTCCTCATGCAAGCCCGCCGGTTGAGGGTACTCTTGACCTGGCCTTTCTTAAAAAGTTCAGCAATTTGGTCAAGGTACGTTTTTCGTGGTCTTCCTCTTCCGGCCCTTCCATCCACATTCGCAAGGTAAATTTCTTTTGCCAGTCGTCTTTCATCCATCCTCTCTATATGTCCAAACCATCTAAGCATCCCTTTTTCTACTTTTGTCACAACACCTTCTTTTACTCCATATTGCTCTCTTATATCTTCATTCAAGGTTACACCACACAAACTTCTTAATGCTCTCATTTCCACCGCATTCAGTCTGCTTTCATGCTTCTTCTGCCAAACCCAACTTTCACTACCTTTCACATTAGCGTCGAAACAAGCACCCCCCAATGAACCGCCAGTCGGGCCGTTTTAGACACATTCTGACTTTTCATAAAGGAGTGCAGGGCTCCGTTAACCTGATTACCAACTTTCACTCGTCTTTCAATGTCTCCTTCACATTTTCCATCTCTTGTAAACAGTGACCCCAAATATATAAACTCATTCACTTGCTCAACTTTTTCTCCTGCAATCAGCACCACACACTGCGTTGAAGTGTCCTCCCTTTCAAAAACCATCACTTTCGTCTTGCTAACATTCATCTTCATTCCTTTCCTTTCTAACGCTCCATGCATTATGTTCATCATCTCCTGCAACTCTTTATCCGACGAAGCTAGCAGCACCTGATCGTCAGCATATAAGAGGCATTTGATGAGTACTCCATTCATTCTTAAGCCACACTGACTCTCTTTCAGGTCTGTCAGGCAACTATCCATGAAAAGGTTGAAAAGCCACGGTGACGCTACACATCCCTGTCTAACACCTTTATAGATATCAAACCAGTCTGTGTAAGCCCCGTTTATTCTGATACACGCACTGGACTTCCCGTAGAGAGACTTCAGCGCATGAATCATCTTCCAACCCACCCCAAACGTGGATAGTGCCGACCACAGTTCATTCCTTATCACTCTATCGTAGGCCTTTTCCAAGTCTATGAAGGCGCAGAGTACCTTCTGGTTTTTCGCCAGACACATCTCAGTTATGCACCTTAAGGAAAAGACCCGATCCGTACATCCCATCCCCTTTCTAAACCCTGCTCGCACATTCCATATCCTGCTTTCCGTCTCTTTCATTGCACGTTCAATCAACACTTTTGCATACGGTTTTCCGACGACACTTAGTAGGCTGATGCCCCGGTAATTTTTATAATCTTGCTGCGACCCTATTCCTTTATACAACGGTACTAAAACGGCTTTGCACCAATCGTCCGGTACTTAAATATATAAGAAAAATATAGAACAAAATAGCACGAATAACGCCTCAAAATCCTCCTGAAACGTTATTTAAAAATGTACCGAATTTCAGTAGAACAAAAAGACCGAAAAATAATAATGTAAGATTAGTGTCAGATGTGAGCGTCAGTGGCAATCTTTCCACGCACCACGACCCTGTGGAACCAGCTACCTCCACATTGGAACCTTCTACCTCCACATTGGAACCTTCAATAAACAAGCGTAGATTTTTCTTAAAGGCTAACGACATTTCTAAAATGTCTATAGCACTGCGGATGTCTATGCGGGGCGTTGATTGCTTTCCATCATGTGACACGCCTGCTCGTTTGCCTTCCTAACTAATAGACTCACCGATAGTCTCCATAGTGAATATGGCAGGACGTCCTAATCGAAGTATTGCGTCCTTATGCTTCAGGTATCTTTACTTGCTTCTTAATTATATGGACAGTACAGACGGTAGACAACCGAAAAGTCTACCGTAGAGTCTACTATACCTGAAGATGCCTCGTGTTTGGGCGAAACACGTGTCGTTTACAAGATGGAAAAGTGATAATGTGTGTTTGGTGTTGTGTATAGTGGTTGGTTTAAGTTCCAAATAAATCCACTAAAACCCAACTGAAAAACACACATTATTAATTTCCTGTTATTGTTTTGCTTGTCGCGGATCTTGGCTAAGTAAAACTTTTGACTGTCCATATAGTGATGGATTTCCGCAAAGTAACGCCTGACTCCATTAATAATGCTTCTTAATTCGCCAGTCCAACGACCAAAAGTGTATTGTGGTTGTGGCATTCGATACATGAACTCACTACTATTCACAATGTTACATACATATCGTCACGCCTGTTTCCCGTAGAGGTACGCAGAGACCACATATATCCATCTGCTACGATCTCAGCACACATTCTTTGCTTCATCCACACTCATCACTCTCCTCATACAAGTTCGCCGTATAACGGTACTCCTGACCTGGCCTTACTTAAAAACCTTCGGCAATTCAAATATAAATAGAAAAACTTTATTTATGACACCATTTTTTTTACAATTACCAAAATTAAATCCTTAATAATATTCTATATACAAATAAAAACACAAAACAAAAAGAAAATAATTTTAATCTAACGAGTGTCATAAAGTGGTTCTTGCTCAGCATATGCCGGGCGCACTATTGGAGCACCCGGCGCTGGTTTTCAGCGAGAACCAACGTGGTCAGATCGCGGACCACAGTGACGACATTCATACTGACACACTCGTACATACAAATACATCCATATATATAACTACTCATACTCATATACACATACACATAAATACACGTACAGTACAATGGAATTAAAAAACACAAAGTCATGTACTAAATTCACCGCGTCCAAAAGAACAAGTTCCTGACTGCATACTTAAAATTAGATTTTTGTAATTCGATCAAGGTATGTTTTCCTTGGCCTTCCCCTACGTACCCTTCCATCCACATACGCAACGTAATTTCTTTTATCACTCGTCTTTCAGTAACAATGTTAGGTTTTAGGTGTAGGCGACGAGAAAGCTCAACTCGCTTCCTAAGCGCTGAAGATCAACAGAATCCACCTATCGGCTTCTTTCCTCGCAACTAGAAGTCATCCGCGCTATACCCTAATCCGTTAACACTAGCGGCGAGTGAGACTTCGACGTGTATAGAGGTGAATTATTACAACAATCGATGCGAGCGTATGACCTCAGATCGCGTCTCGTGAACCTATATAAAGCTGAGTGCACACTGCGTGGTACAGTCAGCCGCGAACTTTCGCCGAGACATCGCGATAATTTAAAATGGTGAGTTAGTGTTGTGAACAGTGTCGGATCGTTTGAACTAAACTTTTTTGAGGGCTTATTTTAAAAAAAAAATTGTCTGCGCTTTCGTTTACGCTTACACGAATAGTATGAAGAATGTTATACTTAAAACGTTAGGTTATACTATAAACGAAATTTGAGAACTTGAGAATTTCCTCCCTATTGTATTTCACGTGTTATTATTGTGTTTGTCAGCATTAAATTGGCCTTTAAATATATAAAATAAATTATATAAAAAAAGAGCAAATAGCGTTTAACACATTCGAATAGTTCAAAGACATGTCAACTCTATCAATTTAAAATCATCGGTTTCTGGATTTTGAGATTTCAATGAAAATGAGGTTTAAATCGTTTTATAAAAAGAAAATTTTTTTTTTCATATATGTGTTACGTAATAATATGTTTGCATATCGACACAAAAAAGCGAAAATAAAAAAATTTTTTGCATAAATTTGAAAAAAAAATACTGACAAAATTTGGTATATAATAAAATTTTGAGAAAATTACGTATAGCGTTGAAACTGACTGTTTTAAAGTGATCAGATACGATTTCAGAAACCATAAGTTGTTTTGGCTCTTTTGCGTCGATATATTATTACATAAAACGTGAAAAAAATTTTTTTTTATTTATAAAGCGATTAAAATCTAATGTTTTTTTTTAAATGTATGTATATGTTTTACGAACAAACACAGTACCATAATTTTATGTGTAGATAGAAACAACTATCTCGCGAAATAACTTTGAAATGACCCTTTGTGTTGACGTAACTAATGGGGAGAAGTAATCTCATCTATATGGACAGTCAAAAGTTTTACTTAGCTAAGATCCGCGACAAGCAAAACAATAACAGAAAATGAACAATGTGTGTCTTTCCGTTGGGTTAAGTGGATTTATTTGGAACTTAAACCAAAAACTTACCGAAAATCGGCCATCAACTCTCCACCCGCCAACCACTATACACAACGCCAAACACACATTATCACTTTTCCATCTTGTAAACGACACGTGCTTCGCCCCAACACGAGGCATCTTCAGGTATAGAGTTGAGAGTTAATGCCTGACTCCATTAATAATCTCATCTAAATAACATTATGTCGGTTAAACCATAGGAACAGTCGGTTTTACAGGCCGCGGAGATTTTACATAGCGTGGTTCGCCGCCGTGACATTCTCGGCGAACCCTATAGATGCTAACGCTGCACGTATAGTGCTAGACGTAGCGGGAACGTTATCACCTTAAAAATACTGCAAATTTCACTATGTTTTCGCTTTTTTGCATCTATATGTGTGTGTGTGTGTAAATAGGAACCACACTCTGACGAACATTACTTCAAAATGATCCTTTGTTTAGGCGTAAGTAATGTTATACAATAGCGAGGAGTTATCTTATGTAAATAACTTTACGTCGGTTAATGTGTGGTTACAGACGGCATTGCAAGCCGCTGGGATCGTAAATAGCGTGGGACACCACCGTGATATTTTTCGCGAACTTTGTAGACGCTAAGGCCACGCACATAGTGATAGACGCAGCGGGAATGTTACGACTTAAATTTACTCCAAATGTCAAATTTATTTTTAATAAAAGAAGACTAGCGATATTTTTAATATTAAAGAATTCTTGTTAACAACTCCAATTTAGCTAACAGTGTGTGTGCTAGGCTTATAGTGCTTGTGCTACGTTTTCTAATAGTAGAGCCACGCTGCACACGAATACTTTGTCAAGAATGGCATAATATTTGTCTGTAGCATGAATGGGCCAGCTCACCTGGGGAAGTACCACACTCCCGCAGAAAACCGACAAGTCGTAGCTTAGCTACCACTCAGATCCCGCTTCGTAGGGTGAACAGCCGATTTCCTGATTACCGTAAAATTCAGTCACAATCTCCCACCACAAGCGTTGCAACTGTGTAACTGTCTACCCTATCTATGGTGTTCCCAAACAAATACTACACTTAAGATATTTAAAGGTCTGCAACGAATAACAAAACAAATGGTAGACGACCAATACCGCTACCGCTCATGGAATAAAACCGCGACCGACACAGTGTATTATCTCCAATTTGCTGTCGCAATGTTACTTGTGAAATATCAGTCTCATCTTCGCATAAGTGCACCCCGTGGCGGTACTTCATGTCGTACAAGCAACTTCACTTTCCGGTTACGTAAACTTTTTGGAGATCATTAACATAATGTATCGCTCCAACACGGGATATGAGTTCCTTTGTGCCTGTACAGTACAACAGATGTAGTTAAGTGAAGCACAAATATAAGTCGATGTAAGAAACTGGATGTGTTTCTGTCAGCCACTTCTGCAAGGTCGGCAACGTTTCCGTACTGCCTATGGCGCTGCGGATATCTATGGGCGGCGTTGATTGCTTGCCATCAGGTGACACGCCTGCTCGTTTGCCTTCCGAACCCATAAAAAAAACGTGACTGCGATGTGAATAAAAATATTCAAATATATTCATGAATAAATTGTTAATTCATTAAACGATGTAACAGTTACCATTGTAAGATAATATTTGACATTCAATATAAAAATGCGAGACCGCACCTCCTCAAGGTAATCCGGTCGCAGACGAAAAATACTAGCACACACATTATCATAACATTTACGTAGTAGATTAATGCTGTAGTGTTTTGTGTCCAATTTTTTTATACGACTATTGTGGTCTATATGCGACCGTAAATCAATTTTGCAGTAAAAACTTCTATAGCCGCGTTACACGGCTCTGTGTAGAGAAAAAATCTGTAGGTTCGCGTCAGCAACATGCTAATGCTTAAGGTATATCTATAGCTTCGAGTATAGCTATAGACATACTTTAAACACAGTTAATGCGCGCGCAGCTGCCTACGTACACGCATCACGCCTACACATTGTATATACCCGATTGTATATGTGTGCGTTGGACGCTTCATGGATGGATAAAGTTTTGTGAGTCGCGTCAGCAACATGCTGTAGTAATAGCAGCATTAATATTACAATTAGTTTGAAATTTCAAAAATACAGATTCAAGTTTTCACTTCCGTCCGCGGTCCTCATGACTGCTTCCGATTTTTGTTTTTTATTTAACATCTCTGCACTCCTTCATCGTATGAACTTTAATTTTACCAAATTATTTCGTATTTAAATATAGATTTGATTGTTTTCTTTACTTAAAGATGACGTAGATGATGTTTTAAGCTTATTTATGTATTAGGGTTATGTCGATGTCTTTTGAAAATCTCAGGAGTATTAACTGGGCAAAACATACATTGAGTTTCTTAATGGGAAGTTTATTTTCCATAAGATTAAAAGACAATACCCCCTTGTGCGCCCTAATCGAATTATATTGTAAAATACGCCACCACAATCACACAATATAACATAAGATTATGAAAGTGAAATAAAAACACAACGTCACTGTTAGCGTCGTCGTTGAAGTTGGCGGGAAAAGCCTATGTCATATATTTTTTTGTCATTTTCGTTTGACATAGGTATGTTGTCCATTGGGCCAAAGGAATTTTTAGTATCTGCATAGATAGCTAGCTATTCTATTCTTAAGTCTTTAAATCCGCCTGTTAGTCATTAAATGGTCAAAATGGTGGAAAATTAAGTAAATACACAACGTCATTGATATAAGTTGGCGGGAAAAGTAGATTTAATATTTTTTTGTCATTTTCTTTTGACATAGGTATGTCGTCCATTCAGCCAAAGGAATTTTTAGTATCTGCGTAGGTAGCTATTCTCTTCTTAGGTCTTTAAATCCGCCCGTTAGTCATGAAATGGTCAAAATGGTGGAAAATGAAGTAAATACACAACGTCACTGATATAAGTCCTATAGTATAGGACTTATATTAGTGACGTTATACGATAGCTTACTTGCTTGAAAGCTTGAAAGAAGTTGAAGAGGGGTATAAGCTATATACAATAAATGTAAACGACAATGTGGGACAGTTTTCGAAGTAAACGGCAGATGGATCTCGAACTAATTCAGACACTAACATTGTACCAACAGAAACTCTTCCTCATCACCCTCCTTGTGGCGTTCGCGTCAGCGGACGTATCCCACATCTTGGCTAAAGGCGGCGAAGCGGACGCCAAGATCGTGAAGCAAGAATTGGACGTCGGACTAGAAGGGCAATACCAGTGGACCATTGAGACCGAAAACGGAATCTCGGCGCATGAGCACGGAGCCCTGAACAACCCGCAGTCTGTGAGTTTGAAGACATTGCCCTCGATATCGTTCTCCTTCTCCCTAGTGTGCCTCTCCTACTAGTGAAGGTTGGCAGTCAGCTCGGAATAATTCCCTGTCTCTAGCGAGCTAAAAAGCTGGAAGGTTCAATCAAATAGAATTCTCTTAAACAAAACCTTTCAACAAACTTTAAATCTGATTTGAGCCTCATCTATTGCCTCCGCTTTGTATTACTGAATGCCGACAATCGAAGCCCTTACACGCAGAATAATAGATACTGTTCATGGTGCCTTTGCACAAGGACGAGTTTTTCAATCAAGAGTCAAATAAGTGTAATCTACCGGTAAAATTTCAGGAGAACGCAGCCCAGGTCGCGCAAGGAGAATCGCGGTATACAGCACCCGATGGTCAAGTGATCAGTTTGGAGTACGTCGCCGACGAGAATGGATTCCAACCGCAGGTGGGTTAAGAATTTTTCTGAAACACTCGGTTTACACCATCACGCAGAGACCGCATATCTCCATATGCTACGATGCAAGCACGACGGTTAAGGGTAATCTTGACCTGGCTTTTCCTAAAAACTTCGGAAATTTGGTCAAGGTACGTTTTCCTTGGTTTTTCCCCTACCCACCCTTCCATTCACATCTGCAACGTAAATTTCTTTTACCAGTCATCTTTCATCCATCCTCTCTATGTACCTAAACCATCTAAGCATCCCTTTCTCAACTTTTGTCATAAAACTTTCTTTAACTCCATATCGCCCTTTTATAACTTCATTCCTTATTCTATCATGCAAAGTTACCCCACACATACTTCTTAATGCTCTCTCTTCCACCGTATTCAGTCTGCTTTCAAGACTCTTCTGAAACACCCTTTCATTTCAACGTTTTATTTCATAAATTACATCATTAGACTGCAAAAATCCACTGCTTGACTGAAAGCTTCATCTAACTTGACCCTCGCTTTCATGTATGCATTTTTTACTAACTGCTATTAGCAGATCGGCGGTCCATTCGCCTGGACTTGCCCACACTACGTTTGCCAAGACGCGGTCTCCATTACACCACTCGCCTACTCCAATAATTGTATATTTACCGACAAACGTGACTAGCACATGATCACCTCAGTTTACTGACATTTAAAGACTATCCATAAAAAAAATCTAACTTTTGATATGCTTTTTCAGGGCGCTCACTTGCCAACTCCACCTCCCATTCCCGAGGCAATCCTCAAGTCCCTGGAGTTCATCAGACAGCATCCACCACAACCAGAAAAAATATAAGAAGACACATCCGCAAATTGTTGCAACTGAATCGTTCAAGAAACTTTAGCGAAATTTGTGTCTGTGGCTATCAGATATCTTTTGTAGATAACTTCGTAGACATGAATTTACTTAGTTTATAAACGATGTTCTTATTATTTAAGAGTGGTTAAGATGTGTTTTGTGATAACTGTGATAGGACATCACATAGATATTAAATTTTGACGATAATTTATAGTAATTAATTTATAAGTGTAATATACTTATGTGGACCCCAAAA
Organism: Baronia brevicornis; assembly: GCA_031353405.1. Classification (NCBI taxonomy): domain Eukaryota; kingdom Metazoa; phylum Arthropoda; class Insecta; order Lepidoptera; family Papilionidae; genus Baronia; species Baronia brevicornis. The sequence goes on from JASFAT010000231.1 coordinate 20,768, forward strand.
CAGAACCTTGTGGAAGGCCACAGCAAATTATATGAAACTAAAAGAAAATACCAAAAAGAATCCATAGTTTCATAATCCAGCGTATAAATAAACATTATTAAAGAAATAACATATCACCCATCAGACGTTACTTGAACGATATAGAGAATTTTTCATGAATAAACTTGTCGAACGCCTTTCATAATTCCACGTAGTCGGGTAAAGCATAAATATATAGTAATTTTACTACATGTTATCGGAAAATTGAAAAACCTTAGCGGATACTTTTTTAAACTAATATGAACTGTATGTCAATTCATTTTTTCCCCAAATCAATACTTTACGTAAAATACTATGTGATACATAATATTGATTCTATGAAGTCTGCAAGAGACTGGTATTACACTGTACACAATATAAGTCATGTTTTGTAATATTATATATTTAATACAAATATATACGGAATAAATATTTATATGGATTTTTAAATGTTTATTCCGAGTCTGGTAACCCCCCCATTCCGCATTTCCTTTCCTGCCCCTTCCTTTCTTCTCTATCCTTTCCCTTCCTCTCCGCCAATCCGCGGTCTGCCGTGCCAATGGATGCGTGGCTAGGGGCGAGCCTAGTCGCAAGCGTGCCGATCGTCCCGGGGTCGGGCTCCCCCGGGGACTATGGTGCCTTACTTGAGCATGCAGGGCTCTGCTGGGGCTGACCTCCATCCTCCCTTGCAGCTCGTGGGATTCACTAAGGCGAATTCAATACACCTAATTTGTCGAAAATGACGGCGACGCGGTTCGCCACCCGTCACGTCCTGATTCTCACGAGGGCGAAAAGCGACAATGACGAGCCGTTTCGCTGCAATGAATGGCAGCGGATGGAGCTCTGCGGTCTCTGCCAACCCCTGCGGGGGATAGGCGTGAATATATATATATATATATATATATATATATATATATATATATATATATATATATATATATATATATATATATATATATATATATATATATATATATATATAAAAAAATAATAATAATACAAATATATTTATTATAAATATATTTGGTAGTGGACGTGAAAAGCCCCAGGAAAGTAACATTTTGGGATAATATATGACAATAATACATGACATATAATTTAAAGCAATAAATGTTTGAATATAACATGTTCTTTACTCAATCAAATCAGATTGGAAGAATAGAAATTCCCACAACAATAAATACCAAAAAAGAATAATAATGTATTATTAATAATTATAAATCAATCTCGCACGAGATTTCCACCATGCGATATGTAGATTCTGCACCCACGGTGGTCTCTGAATGGACATATTGGTAAAAGTTTGGACGACCGTCTGTCCAAGTTAGGTTTAGGCAAGTGGGTTAAATTCGAAATCCAAGGAGTTGAAAATGTAAAGGTGCGTTGGAATTAAGAGATTATGTTTGTGTCGTATGTGAATCTAGAAAACGTGTCACTTGAAAAAGAATGTAGATACTCCGTAGAAGTAGGCAGAGAGCACAGACCTCCATCTGCTACGATCCCGGCACACTATCTTTGCTTCATCCACACTCTCTTCATACAACCTCGTCGGTTTTTAAAAAGTTTTTCACATGGCTTTTCTTAAGGAGTTCAGCAATTTGGTCAAAGTATGTTCTCCTTTCTCACTGAGAAAAAGCGATGAAAAATTGAAGAAAACTATAGTAGTTGGTAATTCTGAAGGGAAATAGTCACGAGGCCGATCACCAACCCGACGGACAGGCCAGATGAAGGAATCATCTGCTGCCACGTTCCACAACATACTTAACCAGGCGACGAAGAGATGCCGTTGGAGACAGAAGTGTGAACTCAGTAATGATGACCACGCTCCTCAGACATGAGGTACCGACTAGAGAGAGAGAGAGAGAGGGGTAGAGAGAGAGAGAAAGAGAGAAAGAGAAAGAGAGAGGGGGAGAACGAGAGGGAGAACGAGAGGGAGAAAGAGAGGGAGAGGGAGAAAGAGAGATAGATAGAGAACGAGAGGGAGGGAGAGAGAGAAAGAGAGAGATGGATAAAGAAAGAGAGAGGGAGAGAGAGAGAGATGTTCTCTTGGTCTTCCCCTACCGATCCTTCCATCCACATCCGCAACGTAAATTTATGTCATCAGTCATCTTTCATCCATCCTCTTTATGTGCCCAAACCGTCTAAACATCTCAGCTTCCTTTACTATTATATTTAGTAAAAAATTGGTTTATATAATGTCCTCAGACAGCATAATCCTGGAAAGTAAAGTCATATATAAAAGCACTTACCTTGATCTCTAAGCACTGTGACGGCTTCCAGAACGCGCTTCGTGTAGATACACGGCTCATAGTTGTCCATCTCCTGTGTCACCACGGAGCAAACCCTGGACGAAATAAATATAATGGTTCATTATTAGTGAGTGGTAATGCAGCTTTATATAATATAGAATAGATTAATAGAATAGATCCATTAATAAGCTTCTCACCTGGCCGCCCTCCCCCGTATGGCCCCGGCGGTCCTCTCCAATGAGTCGGGGTCTCCCTCCTGCAGTGCCACTACGCACTTGTTGACATCCTCCAAGATGTGATTCTCTGTTCAAAAAGGAGTAAATAAATATTTATCGTCAACACAGAGGTATTTTTTAAATTGCTACTATTTATTCCAACCCTCCCTGTGTATAAATATATTTTTTTATGGGATAGGAGGGCAAACGAGCAAGCGTGTCGCCTGATCGAAATCAATCAACGCCGCCCATGTACAACCGCGACACCGCAGGAGTCGCGGAAGCGTGTGGCCTCTTAGGTATGTGTAGGCTTGTTTTTTGAAGGTTCCAATGTCGTGTCGGTTCGGAAAGACCGCTGAAGGTAGCCGGTTCCACAGAGTGGTAGTATGTGGAAGAAAGTTTCGAGAGAAGCGCATCGTAGTAGATTATAGATCCGTAGAGATTTATATAACTTGTTCAAATTTTCAATCGTTAATATTTTTTTATGGCATAGGAAGGCAAACGAGCAGTCGTGTCACCTGATGGAAAGCAACCAACGCCGCCCATAGACATCCGCAATGCCATAGGCAGTGAGGAAGCGTTGCCGACTTTGAAGGAAAGTGAAATTATGGGAGTGGGAATCAGAGGGGGAGTGGGAGTGGGAATGGGAGTGAGAGTGGAAAGGGGAGGGTGTTGAGCCTCCGGAACTCAGACCGCTCACCGTACGAAGCGCGGTAGACAAGCTACCACTCAGATGCTGGGAGTGTGGTACTTCCCTGGGCGAGCCGGTCCACACTATAATTGTTTTAAACAACTGTTTTCAAGAATTATCTTCTTCTGTTATTTTATTAAATATAAATTCTAAAATAAATGTATTTTCCACGTACCGCTCACGGCGAGGAAGTCATCGATGGTGGTGATGTCGTCCACTGCCTCTGTGAGCAGCCTCACGCCCGCCTCCCACGCGTGGGCGAACGCAGCGGCGTTCTCTTGGGCCACGCGAGACCGCGCACGAGCCGCCAGCACTCTGGCCGCGTTTATCACCTGCACGTGAGAACAATAAACATGAACAAGATTGAATCTAGCATATGCTGAGTAGGAACCATTTTATGACACTTGTTAGATTTTAAAATTATTTTCTCTATGTTTATTTATTTATACACCGTGACTTTTTAATTACACGAGAAAATTAAGTAATATATTCAGTTGTCGATATAAATTAAATTTGGCGAAGAAAAAAAAATTTTTATTTTTATGAAATATTTATTAAAAATGTCCTTAATATACACCAAAAATTATACAACAGACAATCTTGCTAATTCAAATAGACATCATTATCATTCCAATACGAACTGCACCCAAACCAACCTAATTTGATCGCGTAATATTTACGTACGGAAGGGATAACTATGAATGAAAACAATTTGCGCAACCTGCCGACAAAAGACGTTTCTTCTCTTTCGCACGCGCTGTTACCATACTTATGAATACATGCGTCTCATGCATACTAGTAAACAAATACTACGAAGATGGCGTACAAGTATTTGATGCATTTACAGGATTTCTTTGAAGTCCCATAAAACAATACTTTTGTATGAACGCTATAATATTTGAATGTCACTCACTGACATACATATTTTTACAAACGCGAATTTTAGTTTTCTCAATTAATTAAAAAGTCACGGTGTATATTATAATGGCGACCGATTGGCTTCGCGGTGTCAATGGTACGCGCGTTCGATCCCCGCATCGGATTAAATATATGTATGGATTTATAAATATTTATTCCGAGTCTGGTAACCCTTCCAATCCGCATTTCCTTTCTTCTCTATCTTTTCCCTTCACCTCAGCCAATCCACGGTACTGGCGTATCAATGGATGCGTAGCTAGGGGCGAGCTTAGTCGCAAGCGTGCCGACCGTCCCGGGATCAGGCTCCCCCAGGTACTATGGTGTCTTACCTCGGTATGCGGGGCTCCGCTGGACCTCCATCCTCCCTTGCGGGTCGTGGGATTCACTAAGACGTTGCCACATTTTAATGTACCAAATTTGTTGAAAAATGACGACGACGTGGTTCGCCACCCGTCACGTCCTGATTCCCACGAGGGCGAGAAGCGACTAATGGAAAGACGTTTCGTTGCGATTAATGTGAGAGGAAGAATGGATGAAAGGATGGATGGGCGTGGAGGAGGCGGGGAGAGTGTGCCGGGATCGTAGCGGATGGAGCTCTGTGGTCTCTGCCAACCCCTGCGGGGGATAGGCGTGAATAAATAATATAATATATTTATATTATTACGGTTTTAATTTTAGCTTTTGTAAAAAAAAGAATGTGCCATAAATAAATTTCTTTCTATTTTCTATTTCTATTCTAAAAAATTTTATCCGTCTAAAGGTGGAAGCGAAACTGCGTAGCTACGAACGGCTACCGTATCACATGGTGGCCCCTATGACACAAAGGTTGAGTACCACTGCTCTACGCCGTTCTAATAATGCTGTTCGAATTGTACCTGGGGGCAAAGAGCTTCGATCTGCCCGGCGGCGTGGCGGACCATCTTCACACCGTCCTCGTTGTTGGACATCGAACAGACGAGGTTCGCCACCTGCAACCGAACGAGACACATTTACACCACCATCCACTTCAGCACTTTCGAAATGCTTAGAGGATGACACAATATTCGGATTGATAAAAAATAATTGTTTAAGATGAATTGTTAATAATAAAAATAATTGTTAAAGATGAATTATTAAAAATAAAAATAATTGTTAAAGATGAATTATTCAAAATAAAAATAATTGTTAAAGATGAATTATTAATAATAAAAATAATTGTTAAAGATGATTTATTCATAATAAAAATAATTGTTAAAGATGAATTATTAATAATAAAAATAATTGTTAAAGATGAATTATTCAAAATAAAAATAATTGTTAAAGGTGAATTATTAATAATAAAAATAATTGTTAAAGATGAATTATTAATAATAAAATATTTGTTAAATATGAATTATCAATAAAAAAATTGTTAAATATGAATTATTGATAATAGAAATAATTGTTACAGATGAAGTATTAATAATATAATTGTTAAAGATGAATTATTAAAATAATATAATTGTTAAAGATGAATTATTAATAATAAAAATAATTGTTAAAGATGAATTATTAATAATAGAAATAATTGTTAAAGATGAATTATTAATATAATAATAAAAATAATTGTTAAAGATGAATTATTAAAAATAAAAATAATTGTTAAAGATGAATTATTAATAATAAAAATATTTGTTAAAGATGAATTATTAAAAATAAAAATAATTGTTAAAGATGAATTATTAATAATAAAAATATTTGTTAAAGATGAATTATTAATAATAAATATACATATTTTCGAACTTTTTAAGAAACACTCACGAAATTGCAGTCTTCTTATGAATTAAAGAAAATTGAAATAAAACAAAATTATGAACAATACGTTTTACATGTGTTTACATGTATGGTAAGGTCAGAAATAGGAGGATGATCAAAATAATTATTCACAGAAAGAATAAAATAAAAATTATTTTTATTTATTTCTTCGCGTATATTATTTAAAAAATAAATATATAAAACAAGCAAAGAAATAATTAAAGATAAACACATTAACAAGCAAAGGAAAATATAAAAAGAAACACATCTATCTACGCATAAAAATATACATTTAACTAAGTGTAGGCAAAACAAAATTAGTTTTCCTAAAAACTTTGGCAATCTGGTCCAGGTATGTCCTGTCCTTCATCCATTTCGCCAAGAGAGGTCGTCGCCAAGAGGAGGGGAAATAGAATACGGTGAATAGTGGGGATGATAAAAAATGATAACGAGATTCACACCTCCACCAGCTTGTTGGCGTGTTCGGTGAACACCACGGCGTACTCTTCCACCTCCTTTTCGTTGCCGTTGCGGGCCGCCTCCATCAGAACCAACAGTGGAACGTTGGTCTCCAGGAAACTGCACAATTATATATATATATATATATATATACATTCATTATCACTGATCAACCAATCAACTACCTGTGGCGGTCCACTGCTGGACATAGACCTCCCCCAAGAAGCGCCACCTAGCCCGATCTTCGGCTTCACGCATCCAGTTTCTGCCAGCCGCCCTGCGCAGATCGTCGCACCATCTAGCCGGGAGGGGGGGGGGCGTCCCACAATATATTTACCGAGACGCGGTCTCCACTCCAGCACTCGTTTGACTCGTCTAGTCGAGCTAGAGAATCACGCCGATCGGTGAGATCTTGGTCATCGAGGATGCGGATCGCAGGACTTCGTATGCGGTCAAGTGGAAGAAGTTGATACTGGGGAGCCCCGGCCCAGAGGTGAGAACAGTATTCCAAGTATGTTACGTTTTTCATCGCTATTAAAATCCATATCAATTACTTCTATCTATATTTATTATATATTGGCATCGCCACCATATTTCCTAAAAAAAAAGTTTGTCTCTGACGAACTCGTTATAATGGCAAGGATACTTGCTCCGCATGAGTGAGACCTGGCTTTTATAGTCCGCTTCGTGGTGATAACGGGTGATACGCAGCGAACGTGGTAAATGTTGGTATTGAGACTTATCACCAGGTGATCCAGTCGCCCGTTTCGCTTTCGCTTTCAGGTAAGATAAAGAACGGTCACCTGTCGGAGACGTGGTCGACGACGGCCTTGCGCAGCTGGCGGCGCAGGTCCCTGGTCTTGCGGCACATGTGCTCTATGGCGCGCTCCAGCCCCTCCGATTGCTCCGCCTTGCCCGCCTGCCGGACCGCACACACACAACGTGATGAACATACATAGATGGCGTGGTAGGTAGAAATGCCGTCAAGAGATGGCGTGGTAGGTAAAAATGCCGTCAAAAGATGGTGTGGTAGGTAGAAATGCCGTCAAGAGATGCCGTGGTAGGTAGAAATGCCGTCAACAGATGGCTTGGTAGGTAGAAATGCCGTCAAGAGATGGCGTGGTAGGTAAAAATGCCGTCAAAAGATGGCGTGGTAGGTAGAAATGCCGCCAAGAGATGGCGTAGTAGGTAGAAATGCCGACAACAGATGGCGTGGTAGGAAGAAATCCCGTTAAAAGATGGCGTGGTAGGTAGAAA
>JASFAT010000954.1:0-44112 GCA_031353405.1 Baronia brevicornis
TACTCTACGGAGTAGAAACGTGGCCTATCCGAACAATTAGAGAGACATGATAAATGCATTCGAAATGTGGTGCTGGAAGCGAATGCTCCGCATACCATGAACGGCCCAACGTACGAATTCTGTCTCAACTTGGCATTAAGACCCGACTCTCCACCACCTGTCTTCAACGCATACTGACTTTTTTCGGACACATTATGTGAAAAGATGGTAACCTGGGAATGCTGGTCTTTGTTGATAATACCGAAGGGAAGAAATCGCGAGAACGATCGCCAACAAGATGATCCAATCAAGTGAAGGAAGCCATATCCTCTTCCAAATTTCAACAGGTTACGAAGGTCGCGACCGATGGAGACAGATTATCCGTTTGAGGGATTCTAGTAACCACAATTCTCAGTAATAAGGGACCGATTAAAGATGTTCTACAAGAATAAATTTAAAATGTGATTGTCTCGCATATTCGCCTTTGACAACCGTGATGGGTTATATATCCATTCCTCTAGAAATGGGGAAACCCTTTATCCTACGGTGGGATTGAAATTATCCCAAAAATTACGATCAGATATTTTGCCAAAATCGATATATTACGTGCAAATGATCAATTAAATATTCTGATAAAACCGGCTGATAAACATTCATACATATAAATGACTTACAAACACAGGCTCTCTCTGTCTCGTAAATGAAAAATGAATAGGACGGCAAAACGAAGACAATCGGTCAATGTCGTGCTACGGTCGAACGCCAGTTTAAATATCTATTACTGGTATATAATGAGGTACGTAATGATTGATTAATCAATTTAAAGTATTCGATATTTATTAACGATAAATTATATTTGATTTTATTTACAAAAATAAAAAAATCACGTATCTATCCAGGGAAATGTTATAACATCCACTGAAATCATTAGTGATTATTTAAATAATAAATACAAAATAAATATATATAGATATTACAGTATAAATATGTAAAACTCTGCTTATAGATTCATGTAAAGTTCTGTAAAGCTTATTCATGTAAGGCTTATAAATTCCTGATACACGTACTAACGAAACATGTGGATTATATTTATATTTATTATTTAATATATTTATTATTTAATATAATTATAATAGTATATATCGTATAATTATATTGATAAATGAAGATTCGAACGTATAATCTAAATGAATGAATGAATTTGTTTTTGGGAAACAAATATGAAAGTCATAATCATAAATAAATTAGGTATTAAGTATCTCATTAAAAATATAGAACACGTCGCAAAGTTAAGGTATGAAAATTACCTTCTTGACAAGATTGGCCGCCATGAATCCCCCCATGTTCCCCAGACCGAGGAATGCGACATTTTTGTCCGCTTTTGAACTAAAACCTCTTTTCGACACTGTTAATAAACACCGGGTGGTAAGAGCACTGGACGCCATCTTGGATTCCTAAATTAAAACACGTACAACTCCGACGCCCGCGCAACGCAACTGGCGAGACCAGCACACCCACAAACACGTTCCGATTTCAGCTCTAATGATATGGTTGGTACAAATAATAGTAGGAAAATTAAATAGTAACAAGATAGGAGACGTTTGTTCTATCGCTGTAATCTTGAGATATGAAAATAATCGCTAACATTAGGGACATATAAATTAACACAACCATGATTTTAATACATGATTGTTTTAATTATACATATTATTGTATATATGTTAATTATAACTTCATTTCATAATGTCTGAATGACATTAATTACTACTTAATTACTTCAACTAACACACGTTAATTATAACTTCATTTCATAATGTCTGAATGACATCAAATGTTAATTTATATGTATATTTTAATATACAAGTTAATTCCACATATCGTAATATAAGGTCATAGCAAGCCCTCTCAAACAATTTTACTAAAATCTCGGATAGATATTCGTGTATTTATCTATTCAATGCAATATATATTTTGTATTAGGTAGGTACTGTAGTGACACATCGATAAATGTATCACTAATGTAATAAAACTATTAATTTTAATATTAAAACCTTCTTTAAAAAAAATCGTAATTTTAAAATTTAAAATAAATAAGAAATAAATTGTTTTATAATAAAACAAAAAATTTAGTTCGACTGACGTCTTTTGGATAGACCGTCTGCCATAAATAATTAAAATTATGTACATTGAGATATAAAATGTAAAGTTAAAACTGTGAATAAGATATTATATAAAGGAACATTGAATAGAAAAATAAATTAATTTGACTTGGAAGAATTTCAATTACATCGAATATAAAACTCCCTAAATTTCCCGAGTGTCGCCATAGCAGTACGGCAGGAACGTCACAGTACCTATTCTTACATATTCCTATATATTCATTAATTTATAATATATCATTATATTTTTATTATATTTCCATTTAACCCAAAGAAGGGTCAGAAAATGTCTAAAAGTCCTACTTTTGTAAAACATTGTACATAATCATGGAATAAGTAAATAAATAAAACAAATATTTGATGATATGTAAAGGAAGTTGATGTACCAAAGTATAATTTTCACATAATCATCTTTTTAAGCTAGTATCAGACCCTAAAACATCTTTTTACAAATTATTCCTGGCTTATCTATCTGTCTTTTCAAGTTGTTGCTGAATGTGATTTGACTAAAATTCCATGAGAAAATAAAAGCAATAAGAAAATAGACTAAATCAATAAGTATGCAGACTTATCAATTTAGTATTTTAATACAATAAACTGAAAACGTTTTAAAAAATCGGAGGCAGTCATGAGGACTGCCGACAGAAGTGAAAAGTTAAAACTGTATTTTGAAATTTCACACTAATTATAATACAATATAAAATGCTGCTATTAGTACGGCATGTTGTTGACGTGACTCACAAAACTTTATCCATGTATGGAGCGTCCAACGCACACACATACAATAAAAGATTTCACTTCAATACTTTATTAGAGATAAAATTTTTAAACTTAAAATTCGATATTTTGACATTAACAATCATATACTGTTACTGAGAAAATTAACACTGAACCAAATGGAAAATATCTATTTTGAAGAAAAATTTTCACATAATCAATTCTTTTATCAATTTGAATATAGCGTCTTAGAAATAAAAATCATTCAAAAATTATATTTAAGGCTCTGAAAACTAATTCTCGTTTTATTCTTTAAAGGAAACTTTAGCTTCGATCCGGGTTTAGCCCTGAATGGCTTTTGGCTCCGTAACTCGCTAAAAGGAAAATTTGAAATAAATGTCATATTAATACAAAGTAAGTAAAAATAGAGAAATTCATTTCAAGTTCATTTATGTTCTGGACATCAACAATTCTCCGTCAACTTTTCTTTAATGGCAAATAGTTAAAACTATTATGTCATTGTCAAGTAAAATGAAAGAATATCAAATCTCTTGAAATGTCTAGTAAGATTTTCACGTTACGTCTTGATGAAATGGTGGCTATTCTACCAAAACCTTCTATGGACTTTTAGTCAACTGAAAAAGTCACGATACATGCATTTATTTCATATTACTTCACTAATAAGACTTAATCGAACTATATTGTATAATATGCCACCACAATTAAACAATATATCTGATAATAATATAAGATTACGATATAAAAACACATCACTGATGTAAGTTGGCGGGAAAAGTCCCTACCCTATACTTGTTTTATTTTATTCTTTTTTATATATTTAGTTTTATTTTAAAATGAAGAACTTGAGCTAAACAACAAAAAAAAATAATTTATATATACTTAACGCTATTTACTGTTCCCAAATACAAATATCAGTGACCGGATTATATATATATATATATATATATATATATATATATATATATATATATATATATACAAGTTGATTATTTATTGGTTATATTTAGAAATAATTACCTCATATGTGAATAGAATTATATCCAATCTATTATCGTATTTTCCAAGAATAACTTTATAAAAACCTTCAACGAACAAGGATTTTCCCTCAATAGGGAGCAAGGGGTTGTACAATTTAAAGACATGACTGACATTGACAGACCGTAATTGGAAGAAGCTTTTGAGGAGCGACACGAAGGAAGTCTCTTAATTTTGTGTCAGCGGGGAACATTTCTAATTTAACGTTTAATAGACGCTTTCTTATAATACATTTCAGGACTTAAGCATCTTAAGATGGGTCTAATACATAGGTATATAGGTACATATATATGTATTCATTTAAATCTTTCTCGCTTTAGAACACCCCAGAAGCCAACCCTCGTTTCATACTATAATATACTTCAGAGTTGGCTTTAGTTTAGAGTATTGGCGGGAAATTGAAAACCCAGATCTATGTTATAAGCATTTTACGTTTATTTTCCAATAATTTGTTTTTATTGTACATTGTAATCCATGAAACATACTGTAATATCGTAAGCAGAAATGCTGGTGACGTGACTCATCAGGTTCTTACTGAACATTGACACTGCGGATTGGAAACAGCATTATGCTAAGTTAGTACATTTTTCACTACTACTGCATACATATAGCAATAATTGAGCATAAATTGAATAAATTTCTTAAATAATTCATTTTATATATATATATATATATATATATATATATATATATATATATATATATATATATATATATATATATATATATATATATATATATATATATATATATATATATTTTTTAGTGTTTTTAATTATGCAAACGTTGTACTAGTTGACGACAAAATAAAACTTTATTATATTCTTATCTTTAATACTAATTTCCAAACGTTAAAATTGATACATATATCCACGCAAATACTATCACTTCAAACAGTTGAAGCACGTAATTCACAACCATGTCTGGATGAGTTAAGAACTAATATTGCCTGCCAATTATTATACATTTGTGTGGGAGTTACGCGTTAGGCATACGCAGGCGTGGTAAAATTTATATCTGTTTAAACAGAGTTTCGGCCTCTCAAGGTCGTTGTGTTATAATCTCTGTTGCCGTCTGAACAAACGCACGATTTTTATAAATATATAAATAACAGCACATTTTCCTCATTTACCATTTATTATTTTCTTTACCTTCTAAGAATCTCTTTATTGTTACAAACACACAAATGACAATAACAAAGAGTCACTCGGAATAAATAACCGGTAATCATAATAACATTACATTTTCCGCATTTACCATTTATTTTTCTCTTTACATTATAGGACTCTCTTTGTTGTTACAAACACACAAATGACAATAACCAACAGTCACTTGCAATAAATAACCGGTAATCATAAGAAGAGTACATTTTCCTCATTTACCATTTATTTTTCTCTTTACATTATAGGACTCTCTTTGTTGTTACAAACACATAAATGACAATAACCAACAGTCACTCGGAATAAATAACTGGTTATCATAATAACAGCACATTTTCCTTGATTACCATTTATTTTTCTCTTTACCTTCTTAGACTCTCTTTATTGTTACAAACACACAAATGACAATAACAAACAGTCACTCGAAATAAATAACTGGTAATCATATTTAATCACAGCACATTTTCCTCAATTACCATTTATTTTTTCTTTTACATTCTAGGACTCACTTTGTTGTTACAAACACACAAATAACAATAACAAATAGTCACTCGGAATAAATAACTGGTAATCATATTAACAGCACATTTTCTTCAATTACCATTTTTTTTTACAGTCTAGGACTCTGTCTGTGGTTACAAACACATAAATGACAATAACCAACAATCACTAAAGAGCATAAATAACAGGAAATTATAAAAAATAACTGAATAATCCAAAATAAATAACTAACCGAAATAAATAACTATTTTTTCTAGCAGATAAGGCAAATGAGCATGTGGGTCACCTAGTGGTAAGCGATCACCGTCGCCAATAGATATCCAACGCCGGTGGCGTCTCAATCCGCATCTGCGTAGGCCTTTTATAAACATATACATATCGACGCGAAAAATCGACGAAAACGCTGGAATTGACACAGATGTAAAAAAAGTTATTGCATTTCGGGATCAGAAAAAAATACTGGGTCGAATAGTCTTTGTCTCACAACCCTACAACAAACAACATTTTGTACAACGAGCCACGCTGCAGACGAATACTTTGTCAAGAATGGCATTTATATTTGTCTGTAGCATAAATGGGTCGGCTTGCCCGGGGAAGTACGACTTCCGCAGAAAAGCGGCGTTCGAGTGGTAGCTTAGCTACCACGCTTCGGACGGTAAGCGGCCGAATGGAGGCCCAACACCTTCCCCCCTCTCTCTACCCTCCCCTTCCCATTCATACTACCATAATGAGACTTTCCTCAAACGTCGGTAACGCTTCCGGACTGCTTGTAGCTCTCCGGAAGTCTATGGGCGGCGTTGATTGTTTTCCATCAGGTGACACGCATGCTTGTTTGCCTTTCTATTCCATAAAAAAATCTATCCTCTCTTTGTGCCTAGACTATCTAAACATGCTGGATTCGCCATTTTATCTGACACTGATTCTGGGATGCTTAGATGATGTGTTTATGGATGGCTGATGGCTCACGAGTCATTTGTAATGCGTTCAAGTCACCGTATCAAATCTGCTTACTTATAAATATATACAGGCATACATCATTACATACATATATACATATAGTCACGCCTGTCTCCCTGTAGGGTTAGAAACAGACCACAGATCTCCATCCGCTACGATCCCGACACACCTTGCTTCCTTCAGGCTCATCCATCTTTTCATCCGTCTTTCCTCTCACATTCATCGTAGCGAAACGGTTCTCCGTTCATCGCTTCTCGCCCTCGTGGAAATCAGAACGTGATGGGTGGCGAACCACGTCGCCGTCATTTTTAACGTATTATTATTTAGACTCGTCATAGTGAATCCCACGAGCTGCAAGGGAGGATAGAGATCAACCCCAGCAGAGCAGAGAGAAAAGGATAGAGAAGAAAGGAAAAGAAAATATGGAGTTAGACTGGTGATACGGATATAATACTACCGCAAAGGAAGACGAGGAGTGATACAGTACATCATTAAACAAACAAGTTAAATATAATTCTTAATATGAAAAGGCAACCAGATACAACAGCGAAGATCAAAGTGTAAGGTCGGTGAAATATACTTGAAATATACAAATAATGTACCCATTCAAAATAAACACGGATGACACGACGTACAAATGTACTTATCTTATTCAAATTCTTTTTCTCTCGGTCTCAAACATCTCATTTCACAGTAACACACGGGGCGCTGGATATCTCATTAAAAAGAACGTTACCAGCGAAAAAAAGGGAATCGCACGCGGGCTGTAACAAAATTCTATTTGCTTTAAAGCAATCTTCACACGTACGCCGTATCATTTACTTTCTTTTGTAACGTGCAAAATTTATTAGTGATATTTTTTTCACAGCCCATACATGTACCACTGCTGAGCACGAACCACTCCATTTCTGGAGGAACCGACGTTAACCCACCAAGCTTGTCCAATGCGGATGCTATACATATATTTATTCCGTTGCGGGGATCGAGCCCGCGATCATTAACTGCGTGTAAAGAGTGCCCCGCCATTGTGTCAATGATGTATACTTGACAGCTAAAATATATATAAGTGAAAAATAATTATTAAAATTTATTTATTAAATAGATTGCCAGCTATAAAGTGTAGCATCAATGGGCCGGCTCACCCGGGGAAGTACCACACTCCCTCAGAAAACCGGCGTCTGAATGGTAGCTTAGCTATCACGCTTCGTCCGGTGAGCGGTTGAGTTCCGGAGCCCCTTTCCCCCCTTTCCCTCTCCCCTCCCATCATGACACTGTCCATAAAGGCCGGCAACGCTTCTGCACTGCCTATGACACTGCGAATGTTTATGGGGGGCGTTGTTTGCTTTCCATCAGGTGACACGCTTGCTCGTTTGCCTTCCTATCCCATAAAAATATGAGGAAAACATAACTAATAAAATTATTTTCACAGCTTATACATGTCCCACTTACTGGACTTGTCCCCTTTCTAGAGGAATGCACAGTAAATTCACCACGCTCGCCCAAGGCCAATTGATGAGATACCTAATACTTTTGAGCCATATACATATACATTTCGGTGCGTTTCTCTCGTAATTTCTTTCCAAGCACCACCGGTTTGTGGAACCAGCTACCCTCGGCGGTCTTTCCGAACCGATACGACATTGGAATCTTCAAAAAACAAACCTACACATACCTAAAAGCCCGGCAACGCTTCCACGACTCCTACGGTGTCGCGGTTGTCCATGGGCGGCGTTGATTGCTTTCCATCAGGCGACACGCTTGCTCGTTTGCCCCCCTATCCCAAAAAAAATATATATTTATTTGACTTTACCTGAAAACTTTATTTGACTTTACCTGAAAATCAATTTTTTATTTTAATTATCACAAAATAGATTTATCTTCTTCTTATTACTTCAGTTTCTATTTGAAAAATCTTCCTAGGACATTAATAGATATTTATCTTTGTTCGCATGTTTTTTTTTATTTTGGCAACCTTGTATATACTTTAAATGAATTTGTACAAAGGATAACACAATATACCCACATAATTTTGAAACATTCATTGCTACTAAATTAATTTATGAAAAACAAAGAATTTTCAGTATACCTGCGAGTAGTCGCGGACTACGTTATGATCATCCCGTAAAATCCCAAAAGTACTTTTGTGTGGGTTTATCTTAATTTATGTGGGCCTTATTGTGTTTTAACAATGAACTGCGGTCGGTTTGTAGTCAACCGTTATGGATGGTTTGGCTTAAGGGTTTGTTCCTTTTGGGTCCGTCAAATAAAAAAAAAGTGTTTACTAAGTAACAGCTGGTAAAAGTCCAAACTACTTGACATAATCCTCTTTTCATATTGCGAGACATAAAGAGGGTATATAGCACTGCTCGACTTTGAAATTAATCATGTATAAAAAATTAATCAAGTAAGCACCTCTACGTCTACTTCTACGTATAAGCTTCATCCACGTGAAATAACTGGCCCGATTTTCGGTTTACGTAACCAGTCTTTGCCAGTACCCTGCGCTGCCTTCGTTCAATCTAGAGTCAAACACCACGTTCGCATACGTAAAAATTTAACAAGTAAAAACGTCTATTTCGGAAGCTTCACGCTATGGCGTGCTACCTAGCCCGATCTTCGGTTTATGTATGCAGTCTCTATTAGGCACCCTGCACTGCCTTCATTTCATCTAGCTAGGGGACGTCAAACACCACATTTGCATACGTGAAAAAGTCTACCGTCCCGGGATCAGACTCCCCCGGGTACTATGGTGCCTTACCTCAGTATGCAGGGCTCTGCTGGGGCTGATCTTCATCCTCCCTTGCAGCTCATGGGATTTACTAAGACGAATTTAATATACCTAATTTGTTGAAAATATGACGACGTGGTTCGCCACCCGTCATGTCCTGATTCTCACGAGGGCGAAAAGCGACTAATGGAGAGTCGTTTCGCTGCGATGAATGGTAGCGGATGGAGCTCTATGGTCTCTGCAAACCCCTGTGGGGGATATGCGTGAATATATAAAAAAAAAATTTCTTTTTAAGTTGTTAAGGTGCGAGACAACAGAAAATACAACTTATGTGTGCATAGAAACGAAACGTTCTATTCTGTTTTATAATATTCTTTAGTTATGAAAAAAAACAATCATCATCAACATCTCAAATTTTAAAATTACGAACGTTAAAATATAAATATATCCAAAAAATGTTTTATGTGTTTAAAGGTTTTATTAATTGAAATACAATAATA
This sequence comes from Baronia brevicornis, assembly GCA_031353405.1. NCBI lineage: Eukaryota > Metazoa > Arthropoda > Insecta > Lepidoptera > Papilionidae > Baronia > Baronia brevicornis. Next base: position 9,758 of record JASFAT010000954.1, read on the forward strand.
GTCAATGTATCACTACTTGCCGCCTTCCAGAAGAACGGACCTATTCATACTGCATAAAAGAATAACATGCAGTTGGTCTCTACCACTATACTTTTTTTACTATTAACTAGCTACACAACTTCCCTAATACTTTTCCTGAATAATGTCCATTGGCATTAAGGCCGCCTGATGTATGTGGCCTGTGTTTTAATATTGCAACAATGTTACGCAATAATTAAACATACAAATAAATATATACGAGGATTAAATACAAAGGAAACTTTAATTTAAAAAAAAGGTCCAAGTGGAAGAAACCACATGATTTTGGGCTTCGCCGCGTGCTATCGCTTGATTAATGTAATAATTAAAAGGTTAGTCGAGTTTAAAACAAAAGCCAATGAAAGTAAACAAACAATATCCTACGTTTACCCAGCCACACACATTTTAAAAATGTTACACACTGTAAAAACGTTATCAAATAACCTCTTAGAAGATTTTTTTTAATTTTAACACAAAAAAGACAAATATAGTGCGTCACCTTTTTTTTAAATAAACTTCTCTTCGCCACTTGTCCTAAAATAAGCCACATGAAAGAAGTTGAATAACTAAGCAAGAAGTTGAACAAATAAAAAAACATGTTATATAATAATACTAAACAAAAAACAATAACGATTGGTATTTATACACATGAACAACACCAGAAAGACTATTTTCAAATATCAATGTAGGTACTACAAAAATATCACATAGTAATAATATCATTATTTATGCGAATAAAATATGTATGTACGTATGTATTGCCGTATACGAATAATCACCGAAAGTAGTAAGTACGGAACAGCATGGTGAAACCAATCTCACTTCAAAACTATTTTAAATAAATAAATTTTTAAAATGTTATATATCGAATTTTTTTGACAAAAATCTGCCTGAAGAAACACAGGGGCAACAATCAATATTTAAAAAAAAATATAAATATAATAGGCAACAAATAAAATGGCTAGTTGCCTTTTCACTGGAGTTAAAAAAATATAACAAAAATGGATAAAAGAAATTAAGAATTCCCTGTTTGGTATATGATTGTGAGCGCGTGCGTGCGTGCGTGCGTGCGTGCGTGCGTGTGTGCCTGCGTGCGTGCGTGTGTGCGTGCGTGCGTGCGTGTGTGTGTGTGTTACATTAATTGTTTTTTTTATTTGTACTACATGTCATTATATTTAAGATATCTCACAGAGAAATGGCAATGTATCACTTATTGATTCTCCGAAAACCGTTCTAAAGGTAGAAGAAATAGAAGAAATAAAAAAGAACTAATAAAGAAGATGTAACATAGGGAATACCAGGAAAAATTTAATAAACTTGCATCCAAAGTAGTTCGAGTGAGATGTTCGGTTCGCAGTGTATAAGTCAATTCATCTGAGGGATACAAGAACAAAACAAATAAAGTTCGTGTCACTGAGATAATGTAGCACAGTTCACTAAGAAATGTTTCGGTAACAACGGACGGAGCTGGGAACACGGGACCAATGTATCCGGGCTCCTGGAACTTGCCTGATTTATCGCCGAGATTATTGCAAAGCTCGTTTTGATTTATAGCGTGTTCGAAATAAGGAGTGCCGAGTAAGCGACGGCTCCTTGGGAAGCTGTCAACGGGAGTAACAGTTTGGAATATGAGATTTTTTTGCACGCAAGTAAAATTTAACGAATAATTCGTTTCTGGTGTTTTTCTCGCCATCGTTTATTAATTCAAGATTACCCTCAAATTCTCCTTTTATTTATGGTATAGGAAGGCAAACAAGCAGGCGTGTCACCTGATGGAAAGCAATCAACGCCGCCCATAGACTTCCGCTGCGCCATAGCCAGTGCGGAAGCGTTGCCGACCTTTAACCCTTCTTTGCATAATGGTAGAAATTTCCATCATAACACTGAATGCCCAAAAATTATATAAAAGAACAAGTTCACTTCAAGTTGATCGTGTCTGGATACCTCTTTAATGTCCATTGCATAAAAAAACACATAGCTGTCAAAAATAAGCAAGTGTCACTATCACTTAAACGAGCGTGAAGTTATCATTCCGCTATTTGTTGTAATTGCAATAAACGTATTTTATTTTATTATATTATATTTTACAATTTCTTGTAGTAAAAATAATAAAGACGACCGATTGGCTCAGTGGCGGGGCTCTCCGCCCACGGAGTCAATGGTCGCGGGTTCGATTCCCGCATCGGAATAAATATTTATATGGATTTTTAAATGTTTATTCCGAGTCTGGTAACCTCCCCAATCCGCATTTCCTTTCCTGCCCCTTCCTTTCTTCTCTATCCTTTCCCTTCCTCTCCGCCAATCCACGGTCTGCCGTGCCAATGGATGCGTGGCTAGGGGCGAGCCTAGTCGTAAACGTGCCGATCGTCCCGGGGTCGGGCTCCCCCGGCGACTATGGTGCCTTACCTCAGCATGCAGGGCTCTGCTGGGGCTGACCTCCATCCTCCCTTGCGGCTCGTGGGATTCACTAAAGACGAATTTAATATACCTAATTTGTCGAAAATGACGGCGACGTGGTTCGCCACCCGTCACGTCCTGATTCTCACGAGGGCGAAAAGCGACCAATGACGAGCCGTTTCGCTGCGATGAATGGCAGCGGATGCAGCTCTGTGGTCTCTGCCAACCCCTGCGGGGGATAGGCGTGAATATATAAAAAAAAATAAAAATAATAATTGTTTAGTTAATTATCATAAAGAATAAAATATATCTAATGATATCCTCTTTTATTTCTATTTAGTACTAAGCCAATGATCTTACTTTGCATGATAATGGTAATTTCTATCATATGGTTTTTTACTAAATTTATACTATAAATATATACTAAGATTTTTTTAACCATTTTTCCTTTAATTTTGAACATGAATTATGTCACCTTGATTTATTTCACCAATAAAAAAAATCATGCAAAGAAGGGTTAAGGAAAGTGTCATTATGGGAGTGGGAATGGGAGGGGGAGGTACAGGGGGAGGTGGGAGGATGTTGGGCCACCGGAACTCTAGCTCTAGCTAAGCTACCACTTAGACGCTGGTTTTCTGCGGGAGTGTGGTTTTTCCCCGGGCGAGCCGGCCCATTCATAGTACAGAAATATATTATGCCATTCTTAACAAAGTATTCGTCTGCAGCGTGGCTCTACCACTATTAAATATCTATAACTCCTCTTCTTCTCGCCACACTTTTACAGAATGACGATGCCAACCGTAGCATTTTACTGTGTTGCCGCGTTTCGTATGGTGAGTACAGATATCCGAATGTCTAGCTCATATCCTTTACCTCTATTTCCTTCTACCTCTCACATTGTTGTATCCTTCTCCGACCATACTCCCATCCTTACCAAGGACGCGAGGTAAATAACGCATCTGCAGTGCCCTTAATGCTTAGTAATTGCTTACCATCAGTTGACCCGCTAGCTCATTTTGCCATGCCATAGTTTCTTCCATAGGAAAATAGATTCTATCAAGATTCATACCCATTACTTCGGAGCAACTACACCCAACGCTAAGTCAAGCAGTCATTTAAATGTATTCCAATCCATAAATCAATAACCCAATGTAGCAACAACTAATAACAGCAAAATGCAATAGTGCTGAATTCGTCGAAGCAAGTATGAACACAATTTGACGCAATACGCAATAAATAGCGAACTTCATCGGTTCTGCTTTAAACGGCAGTAGAAATTGAACACAAGGAAACCTTATAATATACCTTCCAGTGAGCTAATTGAATTTCCCAACCATGCACTATTCATCTGAACGACCTGACAAAGCGCTTTCTCTGTCACATTAACGCATACAAATGAAAGAGACAAAAGCTTCCCTTGTTGCTTAGTTGTGTGTACAATTGACTTAAAATCCTTATGGTTATTAAAACCTACAACATGTTTTAAGAACATTAGTAACACAAATTGTCCGCATATTTGTAATTGTATGAAATAAGATTTGTAATTTTGTATTATATAAAAGAAAAATATAATATATGATCATAAAAAATATACGACTTTATAGTTTGTAATTTTTTAATTATGATTTATCTGGCAAATAAATAAGGTTTTTTTCGTTATTCCTTCTTTTTTCTGTTAGTACTGCCATTAATTTGTGAGAACTTCGTTTGATGTAAAGAACTATATATTATATAATGTGATTATATTGTATCATAGTAAATCATAACAGCAGCCCATAGATGATACGACATACAACATTAAGAGAACTACACATTCCTATCTGTGACAAAGAAGAAGGATTTTAGAAGGACGACCGAATGGCTCAGTGGCGGGGCCCTTCGCCCACGGAATCAATGGCCGCGGGTTCGATTCCCGCATCGGAATAAATATATATATGAATTTATAAATATTTATTCCGAGTGTAGTAACCCCCCCCCCCCCAATCCGCATTTCCGTTCTTGTCCTTTCCTTTCTTCTCTATCCTTTCCCTTCCTCTCCGCCAATCCACGGTCTGCCGTGCCAAAGGACGCATGGCTAAGGGCGAGCTTAGTCGCAAGCGTGCCGACCGTCCCGGGATCGGGCTCCCCCGGGTACTATGGTACCTTACCTCAGCATGGAGGGCTCTGCTGGGGCTGACCTCCTTCTTCCCTTGCAGCTCGTGGGATTCAGTAAGACGAATTTAATATACCTAATTTGTTGAAAAGTGACGGCGACGTGGTTCGCCACCCGTCACGTCCTGATTCTCACGAAGGGTGAAAAGCGACTAATGGAGAGCCGTTTCGCTGCGAAGATTGGTAGCGGACTGAGCTCTGTGGTCTCTGCCAACCCCTGCGGGGGATAGGCGTGAATATATAAAAAAAATAAATAAATCTTAGAAAGATTTGAAGGATCTGTATAAGGATGACGAGAGACGACACGTGAAGAGATGAAGAGAAACGGTCAGCTTTCGTCTCTCTTCCGTAAACCAGTAAATCGCAATAATTAGTCTTCTACGAGCGTGGTACTTGGACAAATCGGCATATTCTAACTGCATTGTGACTTTATCATAAAAAAAGATGAACCTAACTTTGAGTTTCATCCCACCATCTGAGTGGCGATCCAATACCGTCTGTTTTTCCAGAAACTTCTTTCCTTTATCTTTCCTGTGGAACCAGCTCCACTGGTATTTCTGAACTGATACGACATTGGAATCTTCAAAAAACAAACCTCCATATTTCTTAAAGGTCAGCAATGCTTCTGCAATACCTGTGGCACTGCGGGTGTCTATGGGCGGCGTTGATTGCTTTCCATCAGGTGACACGTCTGCTCGTTTGCCTTCCTATTCCTTAAAACAACACGTAACAACTGCTAGTCAACATCATAATGCGGTCGGTATAATTTGTTACTACAACTTTATATAGATTTATGTATATTGTAGGTCATTTAACTAAAACCCTTAAGCGCTTACGTCGAAGAAACAACTTGCCTGTGGAAGCTGTATTTCAGTTTATAACTTTACAGTTAAACACTAGCTGCCTTCACTTCACACGACCAAAGTTCTCACAACTTAAGGCGGTGCGAGGAGTTGTCTAGTTGTGCGAACAGCGGTGAATTTATTGGTAAAGCAGTGGCAACTTCCTTTCCTTGTTCGATATTCGCACAGATAATATATATTGCATTGATAATACATATTGCAACACAAATGTGTTGCAATATATATTATCTGTGCGAATATCGAACAAGGAAAGGAAGTTGCGACTGCTTTACCAATAAATTCAAATGAATGGTGGATGTGTATTTGTTTAATTGCAAAAAGTTTCATAATAAGAGAGTAGTTTTCATTCTAGCGGATCAAGTCAATGACATTACAGCGAGAAGTCTCATCTTTCTGCATCTTTTATGTCTTATACCATAAGAAATGCATCAAGAAATTATTTGTAATTATTCTATCGGCTAAATTCCACTACCACAGAACTGTCTGTTGTAGTGAAATTTTCTTTTCCATGTTCTACGTATTTTTTTATGGTTATATTGTAATGTCCATAAAATCTTTGCTACATCCATTAAATACATATTATATTCATATCCAATAACTGACAAATAAACACCGTGAAGTGTATCAAATCTAATTGAAACATAGAAATCCGCGAAAAATCCAAAGTTACTGCCATTGATAACCCTTTGAGGTAGCAAATTGGTTGACTCTCTTCTCGTACAGTGATGAGCGCTGTTCAACTAAAAACGGTTATAAAAATGTACTATCCAATCTCAAAATCGCGTGTCGTCTGTGTGGAAAAAAACGTGTGCATAGGGACTAAATTTTTCTTTCTTCCTTACATTACATGAGGATCGTAAAAAAATCCAACTAATAGAATTTAATCATTTCTAAATTTATTCCTTACAATAACACACCAAACTATTATAATTAAAAATACTTTTACATAACTAATAAACATTTAAAATGAGGTAATCACTGGACAATCTAAATAAAAGCCATCAAAATACAAGCCTACATATTTCTTAAAGGCTGGCAACACTTGTGCAAAGTCTATGGACGGCGTGGAGTCTACATCAAGTGACAAACTTGCTCGTTTGCCTTCGTGTCCCATAAAAAAATCTAAATAACTCATTGGCGAAATTACCGCTTTAAAATTCAATAACAAATATAAGCTTATCATAATAACACTATTTTGTGAAAAACAAACGAATGAACTAATAAAAATAAATAAGATAATGACTTGAATGTCATTTTCACAACAAATTAAAACCGTAATATTTTGCGCATATTTTCATCGCTGCCTTCATCAAGTACGGTCTCCCAAAAAGGAAATATTTATAACCACCATAGTAACCACGTTTGACAATGAATTAATGTTCACAGAGCCAACTATATCCTGATACTCGCCTGTGACATAAATCATAAACAAAGAAAAAGTATACATTACTGTAATTGAATATGAGAGAAAAAAAGAAAAACAAGAACAGTCAACTTTAAATAAATAAATAAGTTTAACTACATCAAAAGATTACATTCAACAGTATTCATATTTGCATTAGCAATGGAACATTTACTGTCATGGGATTTATTTTTACATTTAAACTCAATACATTAATTAACCATACGCACAAGAATTGTACAAACTAGAAACATTTTGTTAAATGCACTTCACACAATAACATCAGTCTTATAAAAATATTTCAGTTTTCTATGAAGTTTACACCTTATTTAATCGTGACAATACTAATTAATGTAAACTCCACAATAAACTTTCTACAAAGCATTAATTGATGACAGATATACGACAACCAACTTATCTGTAGAATTAAAAAAATAATTAGGAATTACGTAATTCTATAATTATGACCATAGACATAGAAATTTTTTCAGTCTATGATTATGACTTTATGCGAACGACAATTGCTGTCAGTTATTGCGTACAATGCACAACAAATTAGTGTTTACACACCAATAAATTATTTTCAAAATTTTTTAAAAAACTGCAATCTTTTTTTTATCTGCTACTTAATCCAAAGCTGTTTTGTATTATAAAAAACAAAGTGTTGAAATATTATAAAATAATTAAAAGCTTATAATAATACTTGTAATAAATATTTGTATTTAATACTCGTATTAAATATGTCTATTACATTATCAAAAACTTTGTAAAGAGAATAAGAAGAATAAATTTAAATAAAATTATTATAACTTATTAGGTACTATTGATATTTTATAATTTCTTAAATATGGAGACAAATCCTCGAAAGATTTTTTTTATATTTACCAAAAACAAGAGGTTATTTGTTAATTAAATTCATATTTAGACGAGTTTGGATTTAATTTAGAAATATATGTAACATTATTCCGTAATTTATATTGAAAATAAAAGATAATATACTACTGTAACTTCTAAGACTAAGACTCAAAACTCAAAATCAAATCGCCTATGGCGGACCCCTCAAGTCTAAAGAAAAGTTGGTCGCACTATATTTGTTATATTGAAAAATATATTACCTAATAGTAAATAGTATTTAAATAGATTGATTTAACAAAAGACACATACAACGTAATAGGCACAGTTTTACTTTACATTATATCGTTTTAACTTTACAAGACATTATCAAAAAGTACGCAATCATACCGAACGCATCAAAAACTGTGTTATTACAATTACATTCTGTACTTAATGGCGTAGTGAGTAAACATTTTATCAATCTTGTATACATTTAGCGACAAAATAAGTTAAAATTCCACTAATTCTAAGTTGAGAATTGTACAACAATCGGAGGCAGTCATGAGAACTGCCGACAGAAGTGAAAACTAAACTGTATTTTGAAATTTCAAACTAAATGTAATATTATATGAGTAAATAAAAATTGAATTCTTAATAATATACAAGTAATAAATAAATAAATTAATAATAATATTAATTAATAATATTTTTAATATATAAATAATTTTAATAAATATATACCTTAAGCAATTAGCATGTTGTTTTCCCTACCCAGAGTCGTGAAACGCGATTATAGAAGTTTTCACTTCAAAAACAAAAACACACTTAGGGTATTCAATGAATAATTATTCACAGACAGGTATTCTTTCTGGAAACCGTTCTGTCCACTTAGTATTTGTAGAATCAATATTTTATAAAATACATCTCAAAATAAATATTATATCATCGTATTGTGACTCGCGATAAAACAGTTTTTACACCTTTTATTGCAAAAATATAATTTTTAATTTACTATACATTAGTTTAATAAAATCTTTGACTGCTACCAAATGATATTTTATAAAAGGAAATATAATATTTCTAATAACTCTGAATCGTTATGATAACGAAGCCTACAAAAAATGTGTCTAAACCTTTCTGAAGTCCCTGTATAATACAAGGATACAAACGACCCAACACACTTGCTCGTCTGCCTCATTACTACACAAACATATTCTATATATGTCACTGTTGTGATCCAAAATAATTGTTCCTACCCTACACACTGTTATGTGCTTTTCAAATATAGCGTTACTTTCTTTATCTAGAGCGAATCTTTTACTTTTTTATAAGTGAGACCACTCATCCTCATTCACAAGGAAAGATGGATAAGACAAATCGAGACCGCTTAATCGAGTGGACATGTACTCTTCTGCTTGTAGCTCCATCTCTATATCGAAGTACTCTCTCCAGCCTCCCGCTTTACCTGAAACATATTCGTCTTCTTGTAAATTAATCATTCTCAATCACGATAAAAATGATCACCGACAAGCTTGTTTGATCAGCTTTTACCATGGAGAGTGTTCTGAGAAACTTTTTGGAATAATTCCTGCCGCTGAATTCCACAACCGCATCACTCTTCAAAAAGAAAAGTTTCATCCCCACCATCTGGATGAGTGGCGATCCAGTATGATGCGCTTGACCACCACCATGTGAAACAAGTAAGCTTCTGCGGTGTTGCCGAACCAATACGATATTGGCACCTTCAAAAAACAAGCCCACACATACCTTAAAGGCCGGCAACGCTTCCGTGACTCCTTTAGTGTCGCGGATGTCTATGGGGAGCGTTGATTGCTTTCCATCACGCGACATGCTTGCTCGTTTTCGCCCTTATATCCCATAAAAAATACCTTTATTCGGTAATACATAATTACATACACACATATCGTCACGTCTGCCTCCTGTAGGGGTAGACAAAGACCACAGATCTCCATCTGCTACGATCTCGGCATACTTCCCTTGCTTCCTCTACACTCATTATTCTCCTCATGCAAGCTCGCCGGTAACGGTTACTCTTGACCTCGCCTTTCTTAAAAACTTCAGCAATTTGGTCAAGGTATGTTTCCGTGGTCTTCCAATACATAAATTTGGTCAGAATAAATATTTTCTAAGTAGAGATTATTTACTGTTACGTCGAATAAAATGTAGATAGTCGCGGGATAACCAAAATCATCGACATAGCCTCTTCTTTTGGATTAGGAAATGCAGCACAAGCAGTCACATTTGTCGAAGGGCCGATAATTGAGTGCTGGAATGGAGACCGCGTCTTGGTAAACGTGTAGAAAGTTTTCCACTTGGATAAAGCGACGATCTACGCAGAGCGGCAACTAAATGCGTGTAGCTGGAGATCGAAATCGTTGCAAATAAAAAATTTTGCAACTTAATATAATAACAAAAATCTTTGCAAAACTAATATTTATAAGCTAACGCTCTTTAAAATGTTTATAACTTACGATTACACACACACACACATACATATACACACATACATATACCATATGTACCATAAATACCTATACCATATGTACCATACATACTTTGAGATTTAACCTTTTATCATTGTAAAGGATTACGAATATTGTCTACATACATATGTACTAAATTCGGAAAACCACTGCACTAAATTCCCAAGAAATCACCATGAAAGTCACATAGAGAATACAGCGAGTTTGACATGAAATGGAAGAGCTTATCGAACCGCTGGGTGAATTCTGGTGATCGCGATCTTCAGACATGAAGGATTGACGAGAGATATATATGTATATAGTCTGTGTGAAACTGTTCGTACTTATTTTTTGACAAGGATCTTATACAAAAAATAAATCTTTTATTTCTTTACCTTTTCTAATAAACTGTATATCCTCGTTTGTATCGGCGATTGTGTTGTTCACATTTTTATTTTTCCTTAAGCTGTCAAAACTGAGATAGTTTGCCAATTGATCGATATTCTCACTCGAATATTTTCGATCCAGGAACTTACACATGTTGCGAATTTCCTTTCGCAAATCCTGTGAAAAAAAATTATAAAAACGTTTAATATACATACAACTATTCTTCGAGCCCAATGTTCTCTTTAATTTATTGGCGGTGATTTTTAAATAGCTAAAAAGACTGATATTGTCTTTGCTGATTCAGTCACAGTGACCTCTGCGAAGACAATATTACAATGATTGTCAAATTATGTCGATAAAAAGTCTTTGATGACCAAGATCTCATCAAACGGTTAATTTCGTAGACATTGTGGAGAGATAACTATTCCTTGCTAAAGATAATTCGCTATATTTTACACAACAATAAAAATAAATTTAATGTACCTTAATCATATCTTCATAAAACACAAAATGGAGATTCGAATTGTGTCTCTTCTCCCATGCTTCGTTTGTATGCGCTATCAAAGGAGTCCAGGGCACTGAAAGAGAATTCGAATAGAACTTAAAAACACAAAATAATGTTTTTTTCTTTACAGCCTATATATTTCCCACTGCTAAACATGGACGTCCCCATTTTTAGAGGAATGGACATTTAACCCACCACGCTTATCCAATGTGGATTGATGGGGTTACCACACTCAGAATAAATATCTATAGGCCGTACATATATTTATTTCGATGCGGGAATCGAACCCGCGACCATAGACTCCGCGGGCGGAGGGCCCCGCCACTGAGCCAATCGGTCGTCGGCCAAAATTAAAATTTTCCATAAATAAAAATATGTTTACTTATATTATTTATTATTAATACATTGTTACGTGTATTATTATAAACTACAATTGGTAAACATATAAATAAATAAAATAAAATAAAAATGCCTACAAAAATCTAGTCGTTAATTTTTGTTCTAATTGTTAGTTGTGCAGTTAATTATTGTTTAGTTTATGACACTTTAGGCAAATGATATATTGTACTACAGTCTGTTGTTCTTTAATAAATTAAAATAAAAATACATATAGAAAATAATATTTGTGTGTTCTTTCCCTATGCGAACATCGTTCATCTAGTGGCGATGAAAGCACACAGCCAACTAAACTCACCTGCGCATTAATATATAGTTATTAATAAGATTGTTTCCATAGCGACGGTTGCTATGGAGATCGTTGCTCACAGAAACGACAAATGAATGTAACCCGAGCAACTTCGACTACAGCAGCTAATTAAATTATGAAACATTTTATGTTTAATACTATAACTTACGTAAATCTTTTCGAAATGCGTCCCAAAAGTTCTGGAATGTGGCGCGCAAAAGTGTTTTAGCTGTCATCTTGTGGAGATAGTAATAAGATACGGCGACATCTCTCGGATCCCTCGCCACGTATATGACTTTGGCTGTGCTCAGTAGTTTCGGGGGTAGCATTGACAGTGGCAGATGTGTTTTGATAAAGCGCGGTGATGGCGCTTTATCTATTAACTCCCAACTGGGTGTTTTGACAGCGTGATTTAGGCCTTGAAAATGTGCTAGATTCAAAAAGTTAACTTTTATTAATTCAAATGCTACTTTAGGTATGTGAGCGGTTGTTCTGAAACAAGAAAAAACATGTTCAATAACTTCAAATTAGCGTCTATTTCTTTTACACTAGTTTACAATGGTTCAGAGGCGAAATTTCCTACTTTAGCGTCAATGGTCACGGGTTCAGTTCCCACTTTGGGATAAATATACATATGTTTGGTTAATAGCCAACATTATACCGAAACTGGATATCCTGTCAATTTACCTTGGGCAAACTAATTTTAGACCCCAAAACCAGCTATTGAAGTAAAAATAGAAATACCTGCCGATGATTTTTCGTCTGTTCTCTAACAAGATGCACCTCGAGTCAACACAGCAAAGGGGGCTTTTAAAGGTTCTCCCTCCCCCCCCAAAATACATTAGTCAATCCATCATTTTATAAATAGATAAATAATAGTTTTAATTAAAATGAATTAAAGTTTTTATTATATGAATTATATTAATATTCGCTTAATTTAAAATAAAATTGTTACTTATTGTCTATGGTCTAGAGAATAACCAAAAAGGGGAGAGAGGGGGGAGCTATCAGTGGCAGGGCTGCCGTCTACGTAGTTAATAATCGAGAGTTCGATCCCCGCATCGGGGAAAATATATGTATGTATATATAGCCTGCAGATATTTATTCCGACTCTAAATCGATTGTGGAGGGTCCGTTCCTCAAGAAACTCGTGTCCAGCAGTGGGACATACATATATGAACTGTGAAAAAAAATATGGTTTCCTTGTTATAGTTATTATATAACGACACAAAAAGCGAAACGCTGTAAATGACACGGACGTCAAAAATTTTTATTGCATATTCGGATCAGAAAACAATAATGTGTCGAATGGTACGAGTCTCACAGCTCTACAACAAATACAAAATGTTGTTGTTGAAACTGACTATTTTTGAGTGATCGGATACAATTTTTTTTCTAATCTCAAAAATGGTAAGTTTTCATTTTGTGGTGTACAACGTTCTTAAAAATTCTCAGCCACGGTAAAAGCCTCGAAAGAAGTCATATGAAACGAAATAAAAAATGCTCAATAGCACTTTTACTCACTCCAGCATTGGAAACCTCTCATACAGCGGTTTCTCTTTGGCGGTCTTATAATCCAATTCGTTTTCTATTAACCACACCATTTCCTGTGTCCATGTTGTGCCTGTAATGAATGTTGATTTCATACTTTATTTCTTCTAGCGATGCTTTGTGTTGAAAAAGTAACTTATTGTCATAAGTTGCAATTTATTAATAAAAGATTCATGATGTCCGTGCAGGAAGGTGTACGCTCACGTGCGAGAGAGACCATTGTTGTCCAACAATTTGTATCTAAAGCGCCACCTACCATTGAAGGTCGCCATCGTCAGAATTGAGAAAACAAATAGGAAAATAAGTAATATAAATAAAAAAATTAAAGTCAATATCTACTTTTATATCTTGCTAAATATCTTATATGAGAGAATTTTTTTTTTGTCCCGTGTAAAATTAAATTTAATTAATGAATTAATATTTGAAAAAAAACTGTAATAATATCGTGTCATCAACCACAAATTTAAAAAGTATTTTATTAACGACTGAAAATTTGAACGATATATATATATATATGTCGTTCAAATTTTCTATATATTTTAATTTAATTATATATATATATATATATATATTTATATATATATATATATATATATATATATATATATATATATATATATATATATATATATATATATATATATATATATATATATATATATATATATATATATATATATCGTAGGAATTTAAAGAAAACTTATATTTACCGTTTCTTTAAAGATACCATATCTACTAAATACTAGATGTCACTATAATCAATGGACAGGCAAATTGCTTTTTGTTTGCATAATGTTGCACTAACCGACTGCAAAAGCGGTTATAAAGCTGCTATTTCCTAATACTTCTATGTACGATGATTAATGGAGTCAGGCGTCACTTTGCGGAAATCCATTTCTATGTGGACAGTTAGAACTTTTACTTAGCTAAGATTCGTGACAAGCAAACAAAAACAGAAAAATAATTATGTGTTTTCTACTGGAAGAAGTTTAAGTCCCCATAAATCCACTACTTGAAGCGCGCAGGCACTGAGAAGTTTTACGTCTAATGTTTTAGCATTCCAGTGAAACAAGCCTGAGCTAATACCACTAAAATCTGAAGAACACGAGGAATAAAACTACATATGTTTCACTACACTATAAAATGTGATAGGCCTGTTCTCCATACAAAAGAAATCCCTCCTTTGCAACATGGCTTTGCCTTATATTCATTTAATTTTACCATCATCAATAAATCGATTGCACAAGTTATTTTTATGATACTTAAATCCTATGAGTCACAATTGTTTTAAACGACAACATGACAACAAAAATACAATTTTCGTAACACTTTTGTACACACTAATGGACCGCCTACTGATAAGCATATCACAATTGCAAACAAATATAATTTAATCATAGCAACACTAATAGCCTAATGTATTTAATCATTTCAAAATATCGGGGATGAACCGTATCTCGAGCTTATACAAAGATATTATCGATCTATATCTATATAATACGGAATTCGCAAATCTACTACCAATATAATAAAGTCATGCCGTTCTAAACATTTTAAATACCTAAACTTTTCGTTAGAATCACTCTAATTAAGATTGCCACGAGCGCGATAGCGGATCATAGCGGATTCAACGCGCGGTATGGGAGATTACTCGCACGCATTGCTAATTTTGAGTAATAATTATAACATTGACATCACAAGGAGGACAAATGACATCAAAAACAAAAGATTTCTTTGTCATTTTTAAGTATATACAAGTAAAAAATGATGCTCCTAAAAGGGATAAAACAATGAAATCTTCATGATCGTCAACGACCTGCATCCCTCCACTTCTGGATATATATGTACATCTTCTCCAAGACAAGCCATCTAGCGCGAACTTTAGTTACACGCATCTAGTTTCTGCCACAAAC
The DNA here is from genome assembly GCA_031353405.1 of Baronia brevicornis. Taxonomy (NCBI): domain Eukaryota; kingdom Metazoa; phylum Arthropoda; class Insecta; order Lepidoptera; family Papilionidae; genus Baronia; species Baronia brevicornis. The sequence goes on from JASFAT010000954.1 coordinate 24,947, forward strand.
GCTCGTCCGATGTTGTGATTTAGCTTATTATAATGCAAAAGAAAATATAACTTCAAAATTTAATGTTTTTATTAGTATTTATTGTCTTTTTATTTATTTAACTATCCAATTTAATAAATAGTTAAATCTTTGTTATAATCTATACAATTAAGATAAAGAAAGAAAAGAAAACACCTTGACTTATGGCATTATGATAATATTTTAGTAGATCACGATTATTAAGTTTTTATTTAAGTGCAAATGTACCGCATTTGTCTATCGTTCGCTATCTGTATATATATCGCTATCGTTTGCGATTAACATGTTGTAAATTAATTTACTCGCGGGGTGCATGCACTTAGTTCGCACTTAAATTACACTAAAAATACGATTAATGGAGTCAGGCGTTACTTTGCGGAAATCCATTACTATATGAACTTATTCCTTTTTTATTTTAAATTTTAAAATTACGAACGTAAAAAGTAATATAACATAAAAGGTTTTATTATATTCGAATAAAAGGTTTTAAAAAAAAAGAGGCGTATCTTTGGTTCTGTGTTGGAAAATGAGCGATGGCGTACTCTTTACAACCACGAGTTATATGAGCTGTACAATGAGCCGAACGTCATCAAAACCATTAAGATTGGACGCCTTCGTTGGGCTGGGCACGTGGTACGGATGGACGAGGCTAGAGTACCCAAACGTCTACTTGACCGCAAACCATATGGTCGTAGACGCCGCGGAAGGCCTAAGCTCAGATGGCTAGATCGAATCGAGGACGACTTAAGGACAATCGGTTTGAGGGGCTGGAGGGAAAAAGCTTAACGAATATCCGACTGGAAAAATTTACTGGACCAGGCTTATACCAGCGGCTGTAATGCCTTGATGATGATAAAAAAGTTTTAATACATTTATCAATGTATCGCTACAGTGACTACTTTTAACCCCAGATTATACTTGATGCAGAGTTAGACCTATATTCTTAACACATACCTCACTCTTCAAGGAGACTTAATAAACGTTTGAATAGATTGAACTACGTAAGACATTTAAAAGTTTCATCCCCACCATGTGGATGGGATGAATGGCGATCCAGTACGTTGCGCTTTTCCCGAAACTTCTTTCCACACCACCACTCTGTGGAACCGGCTAGCTTTGGCGGTTTTTCCGAACCGATACGACATTGGCATCTTCGAAAAACAAGCCTACAGATACCTAAAAGCGCGACAACGCTTCCGTGACTCCTGCGGTTTCGCGAACGACTATGGCTATAACTATGGCAAACGAGCTGTCGTGTCACCTGGTGAAAATAACCAACGCGGCCCATAGACGCAAAGCGCCATAGGCATAGTAGAAGCGTTTAAGAAATATATAGGCATTTTTGTAACTACATATTGGTGAACAGATTAATTCGGAGCAGAATATTAACTATGGATTTAGACAATAGCTGATGTGTAGAATAGCTCAGTCGGTAGATAAGCCTCGGCCTTACAATCTGTACGTCGTGAGTTCGTATCTTCCACTGGACTATTGACGTGACCCATATCCTAGTACAAGCATTATTTGCTTTGTTAGAATGGTTAACAAGAGTTCTTGGAATATTAATAAACATTACTAGTCCCGTTTAAAAAAAAGGTCATTTATGTACTTTTAATAACACCGAGCTAAGGTATCACAGACGGTGTGTAGGTGTCTTTAGGTCTGTCTGAGTAGGCTAGGGCGGTAAATTTTAGATGCTACAATTTCATACATACATATCTTGACGCCTATCACCCGTAGGGGTTGGCAGAGACCACAGATCTCCATCCGCTACGATCCCGACGCACCTTCCTTGTTTCCTCCACACTCGTCCTTCCATCCTCATCAACTCGTCCTGATTCCCACGAGGGCGAGAAACGACTAACGGAGAGCCGTTTCGGTACGATGAATGTTAAAGGAAGGATGGATGAAAAGATGAATGAGTGGGAGGGTGTGCCGGGATTGTGGCGGATGGAGTTCTGTGATCTCTGCCAACCCCTACGGGTGATAGGCGTGAAGATATGTATGTATGAAATTGTAGCATCTAAAATTTACCGCTCTAGCCTACTCAGACAGACCAAAAGACACCTACACACCGTCTGTGATACCCTATCTTATAACTGCATATTATATTTGATAATAATTACTTTTAAACACTTGGCAAGAGCGTCATATATTGCCGCTGTGTTGTGCAATACTGAATTCTGTTACAAAATATAATACAATCATGCCTACCATCTAGATGAGTGGCGATCCAGTACAATGTATTTTTATTCTGAAACTTCACTCCTGACACCACCACTCTATGGAACCAGCTACCTTCAGCGATATTTTCGAACCAATACGACATTGGAACCTCCAAAAATTAAGCCTAATCATGTGTATCTCAAAAGCTGGCAACGCATTTGCTATTCCTTTTTTTTTATGGGATACGAAGGCAAACGAGCAGGCGCGGAACCTGATGGAAAGCAATCACCGCCGCCCTTAGACATCCACAGCGCACCAGGCAGTGCGGAAGCGTTGCCGACATTTAAGGATAGTGACATTATGTGAGTGGGAGGAGGAGGGGGAAGGGGAAGGAATGGGGGAGGGGGTGGGTGTTGGCTAACACCCACCCCCTTTGATCCTATGTTGGAAAATGAGCGATGGCGTACTCTTTACAACCACGAGCTATATGAGCTGTACAACGAGACGAACGTCATCAAACACCATTAAAGATTGGACGCCTTCGTTGGGCTGGGCACGTGGTACGGATGGACGAGGCTAGAGTACCCAAACGCCAACTCGACGGCAAACCAGATGGTCGTAGAACCCGCGAAAGGCCTAAGCTCAGATGGCTAGATGGAATCGAGGACGACTTACGGACAATCGGTGTGAGGGGCTGGAGGGAAAAATAAAAAGCTAAACGGCTGGACAAATTTACTGGACCTAGCTAAGGCCCACCCGCGGCTGTAATGCCTTGATGATGATGATGAGTTGTTGTAGTAAGTATCGAAACACTTATACGAAAGTTTCGTGCATAAGGAAATAATGTATTCATTTTTGCGAGATCTATTTATTTAGCAGTAAACATGCTGGTCACCTGGTGAGTGATCACCTCCGCCCATATACATCCGCAAGGCCGGAAGGGTTTCAGATGCGTTGCTGGCCTTTTATGAACACATACGTTCGTCTCTTGAATACCAATGTGTGGTATATACACGGGAACAACGCAGGCGCTAAAGCGTTCCAAAATTTGCAAAATGTATGGTAGAGATTTGCGAATAAAACTGCTCATGTAAGCGTTATCGCTTGTTATCTCCGTTACCGCGTTCGATACATTTATCAAAGCACTCCACAGTTAACGTGGATTAAGTAGACGAAGCGTAACCGCGAAATTATTCCAATTTCGCCATTTATACAAAAACACACAATATAACATTTTTTTAATTGTCTAACATGACTACTAAAAGAAAACAAAAAAAAACAGAAGACGAAAACCGTGAATTCAGTGTAAAGTGGACAAAAAAATTTGTGTTTATCCAAATTTGAAATGGTCTTCCGACCTGTCTCATTTGTAAAGAAAACTTACATACATACATATCGTCACCCCTGTTTCCCGTAAGGGTAGGCAGAGACTATCCGCGATCTCCATTCGCTACGATCCGAGATCTCCATCCGCTACGATCCCCGCACACCTTCCTTGCTTCCTCGACACTCACCCGTCTTTCCATCCATCCTTCCTCTCACATTCATCGTAGCGAAACGGCTCTCCGTTAGTCGCTTCTCGCCCTCGTGGAAATCAGGACGTGACGGGTGGCGAACCACGTCACCGTCATTTTTCAGGTTTTTATATCATACGAAAAATCGTATCATACAAAAACAATATATTTATAACACAACACACACACACACACATACACAGATTATCGTGTGGGCTCTTTTAATTGATTTGACTAGTCCCATACAGTTAAAATAGGTACAAAAACTTTTAATTTGGATAGTTAAAACTTTTACTTAGCTAAGATCCGCGACAAGCAAACAAAAACAGAAAAATAATTATATGTGTTTTCTACTGGAAGCAGTGGATTTATGGGGAACTTAAACTAAATATTACGGAAAAAAACGACCGTCAGCAACTCTCCACCTCCCAACCACTATCAACAACACCAAACACACACCACCATTTTTCCACAGTGCACACGACACGTGTTTCGCCTCAACATGAGGCATCACCAGGTATAGTAGACCCTACGGAAGACAACCGTTAAATGACTTAACGGTTTTGACTTAACGTTGACTCTGGATATTGATTTAATACTAATAATAAACGCACATTGTTATTATTCTGTTTTTGTTCTCTTGTCGCAGATCTTAGCCAAGTAAAAGTTCTAACTGTCCACATAGTAATGGATTTTCACAAAGTAACACCTGACTCCATTAATTATCTTAAAAACTTTTAAGTTAAACGTTTTTATTTTGTCCACACTGATGTATGTTACTACTTGAAACAAAACAGTAACTTCGTAGCATGAGCAGCAGTTGTCAGTTACCATCAGGTGACTTACTTCTCGTTTTCCTGCCCTGCTGTGAAAAAAATCCACGAAAGAAATAAAACTTAATCTAAAATACTCGATCAAGATATGAAATCTTTAGAGGAGATACATATGGATCAAGTATTTCCGTTACGTCTACGGTTTAGACAACTACTTGTGTCAGTGACTACGCTATGGCTTTTCCCGCCTTCCTTCCTTAAGAAGAATACTGATAGAAAAAACTGAATAGTTAAAGATTGTTAACATGTATTACAATAAGTAATTGTGCACTCATTGCTTCCACTTGGAAAAGGCTAGTAGCCTGGACCGCCGTGCCTTTTGAAGATGAAGTGTATAATATTCCTCTTGTCTTACCTGATCGTGGAAATGTGATGACCCAGATATCATCAGGACGCACTTGAAGATTGTATATCGCCTCCGCGTACTTCCTGAACTCTGCCGGCATCACGTACTCATTTTTACCGCATTTTACGAATGGTCGTATATATCCTGGAGTTGAGACAAAAATGAATTAAAATAGTTATCCTTTTAAAGCGATATATAAATAAATACCAAGTCATCAGGGCAAGACATGGACCTTCCTTAACGCGGACCATCTAGCCTAATCTTCAGCTACACTCATCCAGTAGCTGCCAGCCGCCCTGCGTACATCGCCGCCCCATATAGCCGGGGGGCATCCCATATTACTAGTAGCGCTCACCACTCTAATTTTCGTTCTCTTCAACGATTGTCAATTCTCCATCAAATGTAAACATATGAATATATAAATAAGTACATATATAAATAGACAAAAGACGCAAGACATATACATATTTTTCTAAATATTGTGTATATGTAAATCATGAACAGTCAGAACTTTTACATAGCTAAGATCCGCGACACGCAAACAAAAACAGAAAAATAATAACGTGTGTTTTCTACTGGAAGAAGTGGAATTACGGGGAACTTAATCTTAGCGAAAAAACGGCCGTCAACAATTCTCCAACTCCCAACCACTATCAAGAACACCAAACACACACAACCACTTTTCCACATTGCCACGTTCCACGACACGTGTTTCGCCTCAACACGAGGCATCATCAGATATAGTAGAGTTTACGGAAGACAATCATTAAGTCCTTATCTATAAGTGGATCTTAGCTAAGTAAAATTTCTAACTGTTCGCATAGTAATGGAATTCTGCAAAGTAACGCTTGACTCCATTAATCATATGTGTAAGTCATTAAAAAACGATTGATTGGTTATTTCATTCTCATATAGAACAAAATTTAAAAAATATATAATACATGTGTATTATATATTTTTTCAATTTGGATGGATTTATTAACATACACACACTACCACTTTTCCATCTTGTAAACGACACGTGTTTCACACCAACACGAGGCATCTTCATGTATAGTAGACTCTACGGAAGACATTTTTCGGTTGTCTTCCGTAGAATCTACTATACCTGAAGATGCCTCATGTTGGGGCGAAACACGTGTCGTTTACAAGGTGCAAAAGTGGTAGTGTGTGTTTGGTGTTGTGTATAGTGGTTGGTGGGTGGAGAGTTGATGGCCGATTTTCGGTAAGTTTTTGGTTTAAGTTCCAAATAAATCCACTTCATCCAGCAATAAAACACACATTATTAATTTTCTGTTATTGTTTTGCTTGTCGCGGATCTTAGCTAAGTAAAACTTTTGACTGTTCACATTGGATGGATTTGCTTTGTGGGTTTTTAATAAGCCTGTTTTATAATTCAAGTACGTGTAATTTGGATATCTTTTATAATACTATTATAATTTTTATTGTGTTGCTAACGTTCACAGTTTCACTAGTGATTTTTTAACCAGAAATGAATCTGTGAAAATTAAATAATGTTAAAATATAAACTAAGAGTTTTAGTCATAGATGCAAATCACATTATATGATGCAACGTCCAAGTAATCCTGCACTTGATTATAAAGTCATTAGGTCATCAGGTAATTTACTATTTGTAATATTTAAAGCGATTATAGTATTTATTGTATTTATCTTGATAATAAATCATTAAGTATTTTTTAAATACATATGTTATGTGGCTCTTAGAGATATAAAAAAACGAAATGTGCTATCACATTTCATTTTTTACCGTCATTTGCCGTCAGCGTGTGTGCCTGACAGTCTTCTCCTGGTATTACTTCGAATACCTATGTATTCGAAGTAATACCAGGAGAAGACTGTCAGGCACACACGCTGACGGCAAGGTATAAATGAAAGACTAAAAAACACGTGAGCCTAAAATTGGAGATGTCGTCATAGTAAAGAAGGATAGTTTACCCCCAACTTAATGATTGTATGGTAGTTTTGATCAAATACATCCGGCAAAGGATAATCTCACACGGGTAGTCACTCTGCGCTATAAGAATTCATTGATTAAGCGTCCATCCAACTTCTAAGCTGTATGTATTGCCTAAAAATGATGAAGAATTGTAAGCTAATTGTTTTGTTGCGTAACACGTATGAAAAATGATTTTTTTATGAAACGATTAAAAACTTATTTTGAAATCTCAAAGTCCTGGTCAAGCAAGCCATTACAACGTTTAAAAATAAATTGACAAGACTTCCGTCAATGCATGACAAAAACAGTTAATAGAATATTGCTGCGTGTGGTAAAGAGACAGGAAGATATGTAGAAAAGAATACAGATTGCTGGAACATTTTCTAATTTTGGAAATGCTAAAAATTTCGATTGTTTTACCTATACAAAGGTCCGACGGTGCGTCGAAGAGGAGTTTAAAGTTTAATACGAGGAGAATTCAAAAGTTAAATATATATGGAAGAAACTAATAGAAGAAAAGATGTGGAAGGAAAGTGAAAAGAAGTGAAACTAGTAGCCGATTTCATTTTTCTGATCCCAAACCCCAGCTTGTAACAATATGTTATGTTTTGATTATATTACTCTCCATTGTTTTCATTTTACGTTATCATAGTGCTTTCATTTTATAGAATATATTTTGTGTGTTATTTTGTCTTGTATTTACTTTGTTATGTATATACTGTCTTTTTGTGTATAGAGTATCCATAGATGGCGCTGTAATATGGTGTTGTACGCTAAATTGCAATATGGCTAGTTTATTGTAAACTTATATATATAATTATGAAAATAAATAAAGTGTCTATGCGTTCTGGGAATTCGACTTTTCATTTTCCCTGAAACAATCTTTTAGGGAATACGTGTCAATCCTGTAAACCGACTTTTATACGGCTGACAAGGATAACAGGTTATCTGGTGACCGAACTCGGTTTCCTTTCCTTTATCCCCCCCCCCATTAATTTGTAATCATCAGACTATAGCAGTCCACTATTGACTTCACATTGGCTTCATCCAAATCCCTCCACCTAGCCCAATGGTCTACTAAACACATCCGGTTTCTGCCAGCCGCACTGCGCATATTATCTCTCCATTATGCCCAAGGGGCGTCACTCACTACTTTACAACACTTGCTCCACTCTAACACTCGTCTATTCTAACCATCATCTGATCTGTTTAATTTTCTTTTCTTTGATGGCAATTTGTTACAACTATTATGCCAATGTCAAGTAAAAGACAATAATAACCAATCTCTTGAAATGTTTCAAGTCGGCTTATCAGGTTACGTCTTGATAAAATAGTGGCCCTTTACCAAAACATTCTATGGACTTTTTCAGTCAACTTAAAAAGTTACGATACACGCATTTATTTCATATCACTTCACTTATACACCTTAATCGAACTATATAATACGCCACCACAATTAAACAATATATTTGATAATAATATAAGATTATGAAAATGAAATAAAAACACAACGTCACTGATGTAAGTTGGCGGGAAAAGTCCATCTGATATGTTTAATCGTTTGCCTACTTATTCCATCAAAATTGCCACAATAAAATGATATATAATAATTCATATATACAATAACATGTTGACCACGGTACCGAAACGTTCGATATTTTCAACATGAAAATACACCAAATAAAGCGATCGCTCCGTGATATATTTGGCAGCCGATAGATCACAAAATTATTGATTGATTCGAAGATGTTAATGCTGCTATGCTTGTATGTTAATAATGCTAATGTTAATGATCCACTCACGACACCAACACTCACACGCACCCCGGCCCTAGCCGAGCACGTAGAGTAGGGAACACTTCTACACCGGCCGCTTACACGAGATTCTCTCACGTACCCGGTCGGTTTTCACCCCCTAGACCTTAGGGTCTATGGGACTAATAGGGACTATAGTTACTAAAGTACATGTTTAACGTAGAATCATGACGAGTTTAAAATCAGCACACACACATATGTGTACCTCCGACACGGCATCAGGCCGATGGAGTCTGCGATTTGCGCAGATTCCCAATTATAATTTACTAGCCCGCGGGCTTTCAGCCCGCGGGCCCTGAATACGATAAAGCTTTTAAAGCCAATAGGCTACCAGCATTAACATCTTCGAATCAATCACAAAATTATTGTTATCCTTCTTTATTATATTTCTTTTTTTTATTACTTAATTTTATCTGTTTATTTTATAGTATTTCATTTTTACATAAGTAACCCTATTGTTAAAATGTAACCATACTGTGCGCCAAATTTAAAGAGTTGTTAAGTATATAATGTATAGTATTTAAAACACTGTAACTTTTTTGTGTCTAATAAATGAATAAATAAATAATCATCTACACAAAAAAGCGAAAACAATGTTAATGACACAGATGTCAAATTTTTTTTATTGTATATTCGGATCAGAAAAAGGTACCAACTAAATCCAATGGTCTGAGTCTCACAGCTCTACATCCAACAGGAAATTTTGTACATATGTTTGGCGACAGATGTTCTGCGACGAAGACTGGCTTTTTATCTCCTGCTATACCGAGTAACGACGTGTTGAGCTTCTCATTGTAATTGGTCTTATTATATCTGTACACAGCGGAGTAAAACTCGTCCCGACATCTTACGTTTCGAAATTTAACGACTATTGCACGTGGACGTTTGTTTTCTTTATTTAGTTTTGCCACCCTTGTACAGTGGACAATATCTCCGTCATTTATCTGGTGACCAACTACTCTTGCGCACTGTTGTAAAATATTCGGCAGAATATCGGTACGATGTTCTGGTACACCATTTAACTCCAAATTATTCTCCCTTAATTGGTGCTCAAGTCCATTGAGTCTATCTGATAGATCAAGAATAGTTGTTTGTAGAGAATCATTGTCTTTTTTCAGTCGAATATTGTCTGAATTTAACTCATCTACAGAATTATTTAGGTCATCATGAGTTTGATTTTGATTTCATTTTAGATACAATTTTTTCTTAAATCTTTAAAGACTTTTTTGGATCTAGTGGTAAGTTTTCATTTTGCGGCTTACTACGGTTACGCTTTATGCGTCAATATCTAGAAATAAATAAGCAATTTTGAAAATTGTGCCTATACACATACACACTAAATTCGAATGACACATCGCGGAACAACAATCTTCAGCTTGATAAAAGATAATATTGATATAGTCCAAGGCCGGGCAGAGATGGCAATATCTTAGTTTATATCTTAGTGATAAAATGTTTATTGTATAGAATTAAATAAATTCACTGATATCGTTATGATAAGGTTTTATAGCGTTATTCAACAAATTAATCATATTATTTAACTTTAATTGCTCTATTTATCACAATTATCATATAACTTAATGGGCGATAGAGCCAAGGTAGTATGCATAGGCTAGCTTGATCTGAATATTACTACAACTTCACAGAATATGGACGTTGAGTGCACAGATTCATTGGCCCCGACAATGAATTCATTCAAATAAATATTAGATAAAGCTTCATTACCACTCACTGACTGACTGGTATGTTATTGGCGAAACTCTAAGAGATGACTTTCTTCTGTTCTGGGGAAACGATCGGATAGCGGGGGGGGGGGAGGAAACTAAAATGGAAACAGGATGACCGCCATACAAAGTAAAAATCGCCATTTATATATACCTAATTTCGCTAAAATTTGTCATAGGCCCATAACGCTCGCGTATCTAGTCTATATATACAAAAATGATTTGTTGTCCGTTACTCTCGTTAAAACTCAAAAACGATTATATATTTGAATATATTTGTTTTTATTTTGTTCACTCTAATAAAGGGATGGTTTATAAATAGAAAAAAGATGGAAACCTTAAAAGAACAAGTGATAAATCAAACATTTTAAAATTACCAATTTTGTTATTAATGGAGTCAGGCGTTACTTTGCGGAAATCCATCACTATATGGACAGTCAAAAGTTTTACTTAGCTAAGATCCGCGACAAGCAAAACAACACATTACACATTGTGTACAAGATGGAAAAGTGATAGTGTGTGTTTGGCGTTGTGTATAGTGGTTGGTGGGTGGAGAGTTGATGGCCGATTTTCGGTAAGTTTTTGGTTTAAAGTTCCAAATAATCCACTAAACCCAACGGAAAAAACACACATTATTAATTTTCTGTTATTGTTTTGCTTGTCGCGGATCTTAGCTAAGTAAAACTTTTGACTGTCCATATACCAATTTTGTATGAGAATCGCCACTTCTAATTACTTTTAAAAGATGGTGTTTATAACTTATCATCTAATTGACGTGGTATACAAAATTATCGTTTCTTCTGTGCGGTTGTGAAGTTTATAGTATTTTAAATCATTCTTCGTTTTTCCTTATAAAAACTCAATGGATTAAAATCAAGAAGGAATCGATACCCAGTCAAAAACCAATTGATAGGTATGACATCACTGCCAGAGTTCATAATAATAATAATATATAAACTGACAAGGGGGTGCTTGTCGCCTCAGGGGATGATTGTAATGAGCAATGGAGATCGTGCCGGTGTATTGTATGGCAAGCAGATGCGTAGCCATTTTCGCCGAGTTCTAACCAGTGATGATGTAGACAAACCAGCTTCGGTATATTGGTTACAGTTCGGTGATCTCTTCGGTGAGACTGAGGGTTTTGTCTATGCAATACAACACGAAATTATAAAAACCAACAACTACTGGAAATACATTCTGAAAGACGGCACGGCTGATATATGTCGAGTGAGCCACCATCCGGGAGAGTTATTTCCGGTTGTTCCCAGCTATCAAAGACATAACCAAGTAGCCAGAATTATCCATTAAACACGACCTATATGAGCAGAAGTTGTCTTATTATAAATACGATCCAAAGTCATTTCTCGAAACAGTCGAGCAACATTGTACAGGGATCGATCCATTATCACGGATTGGTATATTGTTATAAGGATCCAATAAGGATGATTTTGTGATAGTGGATTGAAAACTCCACGCGAGGCAATGATAACAACTATTATAAATATTGGTGTTTCGCATGATGATAATCTCATCGAAGCGGATAAAGATAAACAAATATAATACATAGACTTCGCGCGTGAGATTTCCGCCATGTGGCATATTGATTCAACTGTCATTGTACCCATAGTGGTCTCTGTGAATGGACTGACTTATCGCAAAAATTTGGACGCCCATCTGTCCAAGTTAGGTTTAGGTAAGTGGTTAAATTATAAATTCAAAAAGCAGCCAAACTGTGCACGGCTAGGATCGTTAGAAGTATCCTTTCCTTGGATGCATAATCCTTCATGTGCTTTATTTATCCCGTCACGAACCCTTATAATAATATTATTTTTATAGAGATTTTTTTATATTAATTATATAGTTATTAAAAGAGAAATATGTCAATAAAGTAGAAAAATATCAAATAACCTAATGAAATTCTCACCATGCACGATGCAGCAAGTATTAGTGATCCAATTAGAATGGGAAGGTTGATTACAGGATTTATAATGGCTGATCGTGAATCAAAGTTCACCGGATCCTCTAGTCATTAATATATATTGTTTTAGCTATAATCAATTGTCCCTTTCTTTTGGTTCTTAAGACATTCCATAATCATGTTTTCCATCACGAGAAATTCCAAAACAGTTCATTTCGTATGTCCAAACGAAGGAAATGACGAAGTAAGCAATCTCCAGCTGTGTTTCCGAACCGATACGATATTGGAACCTACAAAAACAAGCCTACTCATATTCCAAAGCCAGGCAACGCTTAAAAATGATATTGTAGTCTATGTGTGATTTCTTTCAGGCTTGCTGCTAATTGTTATAAATATCAGCGCTTTGCTCATTTCCGTTCTTACCCCATAAAAAGTTGTCTACTCCTTGCATCAAAATATTTTTTTACCGTTTATTTTCAGTATACTTAAAATTATACAAATAAAATTAAACCCGAGCCATGAAAACATCGCAGGGATTTTTAAAATGTCACATTTTTTTAATTTACATAATTCTTTACTTAAATGTGATCAAATTCTTATTTTATTATTTTCCATTACCACTAATTTAGCTATCAGGCTCATCATCCGCTGTCACTATCCTAAGCATTTTTTATAGGATAGGAAGGCAAACGAGCAGGCGTGTCACCTGATGGAAAGCAATCAACGCCGCCCATCAACATTCGCAATGCCATAAGCAGGGCGGAAACGTTGCCGGCCTTTAAGGAAAGTGTCATTATGAGAGGGAGGAGGGAGGAACTCAACCGCTCACCGGATGAAGCGCTGTAGCTAAGCCATCAATCAGACGCCGGTTTTTTGCGGGAGTATGGTATTTCCCCGGGCGAGCCGGCCCATTCATGCTACAGACAAATAATATGCTATTCTTGACAAAGTCTTCGTCTGCAGCGTAGCTCTACCACTCTACCACTTATGACCAGATCACGGCACGGGCACGGCCCTACCTATTTCTGGAGGAACATAATTATGATATTAATCCACCACGCTCATCCAGTGCGGATTGGCGAGGTAACCAGACTCGGAATAAATATCTGTAGGTCACACATATTATTATCCTGATGCAGAGATAGAACCCGTGATCATTGACTCCGTAGGCCGCAGATCCCTCACTGAGCCAGTTGATCATCTTTTTAATTATACACTGTTTTTATTAAGTATCATATCAAGTTCATGTCTTAAACAGTCAATGTAGATGACTGACATAACACAATTAAAATAATTGTGTTACATCAATTATCAAAAATAAATAAATTGAAGTTGCAATTAAACTATCATTAATGAATTCGAATATTTTTCCATGAAAAAATAAATAAATGACAATACAATTTAAGTCTTATAAACAACAACAGTAAATATATATTAAATTAAACAAGTATTTTAAACAAGTAATTTAAAAAAAATAAAGTCCATTCTTATTTTTTTATCGTACTAAATATATTAAAATATATATGAGATTTTTTTTTCTCTTGTATAAATCTAAAATTAATTCAATTTAACTAATGAATTAGTATTCGAAAAAACTATATTAACATCAAGTGTCTTTCACTAAAAGTTTAAAAAATATGAAGTTATTTGAAGAAGTAATGCAAATTATATATAATGTGAATAACATATATAAATATATTTATATAAAGAGAGTGTGAACTATTAGTGTGAATTGAAAAAACTAATGATATAAATTTATTTGCTTTATGGCCCTCTGTATAGAATAAGGTAGTATACGGAAAGAAATAGGCCCCCTGCCCCCCATTTCCTCCCGTATTCTACCTTATTTCTTCCCGTGAGTATCATGCGAGGCGACTATAAAAGTAAATACCAAGGCAACAGCCTGCCCAACATTGCCCTGAGGATTAAAACCAATCCGTGCTCGCCAATCACATCGCCAAGCATGGGGGTTAAAATGACACATATTGGAAACCAGATGATTATAAAATATATACACACTATATTTATATAATTATATACTACGATTTGAATGGAGCTATTTTTTGTCAAAAAAATTGGAGTTACTCCAATTTTTTCGATCGATCGAATCGAACGCATTACCTTCGCTTTTGGAAAGATTAATTTCTTTTTTATAGGATAGAAAGGCAAACGAGCAAGCGTGTAAACTGATAGAATCAGCAATCGACATTGCCAAAATATATCTGTGACACCGTAGGCATTGCAGGAACATTGTCGACCTTTGTTTTTATCGATTCGGAAATACCGCTTAAGATAGCTGTTTCGATAGAGTGGTTTTCGGTAAAATGTCTCCGTATTGGATTGTCGCTTATACAATATACTAAATATTTTTTCTCTTATAGGCCAACAACGCTACTATAATGCCTATGGCACTGCGGATGTCTATAGTCGGCGTTGATTGCTTTCCATCAGCTGATACGCTTGCTCGTTTGCCTACCTATCCCATAAAAAAACTGACTAGGTCAGATTGAGATTGATAAACTATAAACACATACCTCTTTGTGTATGAATGTTGATATATAAAATGTAAAACAACTGATCTGCCTGCATTGAATTGTCGCTTATCCAATATATAAATATTTATTCTCTTACAGGCCAACAACGCTTCTGCACTGCCTATGGCACTGCGGTTGTCTATGGGCGGCATTGATTGCTTTCGATCAGCTAACGCGCTTGCTCGTTTGCCTACTGACCCCATAAGAAAAGTTGACTAGGTCAGATTGAAATTGATAAACTAGAAACACATACCTGATAAAGTATGAATGTTGATTTATTAAATGTAAAACAACTGATCTGCATTCACAACACTCAAACACGCAAATAATAAAGAGCACACTGATAACGCACCAATTAGACATTTCTTGATTAGCTTGTCTTCCTCAGGCGTGACGTCCCTAATCTCGTACGGCAGCTTGATCCACGGCGCCATGTCTGATGCCACTAACGTACATTAACCACAGCAAGCGGAACAACACTGTGCCGCCGTCACATGATCGTTCGTTTTTCAATAACTCGTAATCTAATCGTGCATTATCGATCTAATTTGAGTCACAAAATCGATACCGCCATAGTCCCGAACAAAAGTTGAAATACTAAACATTTGTTCTAAACGGATCGACTGACCGATTGGCTCAGTGGCGGGGCCCTCCACCCGCGGAGTCAATTGTCGCTGGTTCGATCCCCGCATCGGAATAAATATAGGTATGAATTATAAACTATTTATTCCGAGTCTGGTAACCTGGTTGCTGCCCTTTCCTTTCTTCTCTATCCTTCTCCCTTCCTCTCGGTCAATCCACGATCTACCGTGTCAATAGATGCGTGGCTAGGAGCGAGCTTCGTCGCAAGTGTGACGTCCGTCGCGGGATCGGGCTCTCCCGGGTACTATGGTGCCTTACCTCAGCACGCAGGTCTCTACTGAGGCTGACCTCCATCCTCCCTTGCAGCTCACAGGATTCAATAAGACGAATTTTAATATACCTAATTTGTTGAAAAATGTCACGCCCTGATTCCCACGAAGGCGAAAAGTGTCTAATGGAGAGGCATTTCGCTGCAATGAATGTGAAAGGAAGAATGGATGAAAGGTTGGATGGGTGTGGAGAAAGCAAGGAGGGTGTGCCAGGATCGTAGCGAATGGAGCTCTGTGGTCTCTGCTGCATCACACTTTAACGATACTCTCGGCGTATTAACAGACGATTCACAATGAGTCGCAAATAGCCGAGTATATGATAATGTGCAAAGCATGCTTGCACCCTTGGGGTGGATTCCCTGCTGTAACCTTGCACTCACCGTACCAACCTTAGTAACCGTAACTTACTATGTTACGGTTGACTATTGAAGACCAAAATTTTATGAGAGTTATATTCCCCGACCGAAATTCTTCGCCATTTCAAGATTCGATTCTCCATGAACCTAAGGCACTATTAAAACTTATAAGACAACTCACTTCTCTACTTTTATACATATTTTGTAATATTTTTTACATACTTTCACACAAGGAAGAACTCCAACACTAAAATATTATATATACCAGTAGACCATAGAACATTTATCTCGATGCGAGAATTGAACCTCCGACTCCGACTCGAAAAACTAACTGCTCAGTGTATAAGATATTAGGGACCTTAAGGGTACAAACACAGAAGGCACTTTCTCATCCTAATATTACGTACAATAGAACGATTTTTATACAATTGGAGGAAAAATCTTTGAGAGGCTTTTGAGAGATATCCACATAAATTATATCATAATTGGGTTATAAGCAAATTTTATTTCAATTTGAATCCAGAACCTTTACTATGAAATCAGGAAGCGTAACCACTGATTAACAAGAAGCATATGAAATCATACCATCGAATGATATTATATTATATAATATAAGAATAAGTAAAGTTATATTTTATTTTATTTAGCACACAAAGCGAATCGTAGCCACAGAAAGAATAAATCACATATAATATATATTACACAAAATCCTAAGAATACATATGCGCGCAGAAAACTTATTTAAGATAAGAAATGATGAGAATTATCGTAGATTATTTTACAAGAAATAAGGGACAACCAAAGAAAATTATTATTGATGTGAGTTTTATGAACTGCAAAAGATTATTTGAAGAGATTGCTTAATTTTTTTTCGCAGTCCACATATGTATGTCCCACTCCTGGGCACAGGCCTTCCCATTTCTGGAGAAACGGACATTAACCTACCACGCTTGCCCATTACGGATTGATGGATTTATATATTTAAACATGAAATAATATATATCCAGTTACTCGCTCTAATAACATAAATTATGCAACATAATCATTACAAAATAAAAAATAAATAGTTGTGTATGATATAATAAATAAATAAATAAAAAACTATTTAGTGCTGAAAATCTTACAATTTGAAATATGTAACAAATAATCAAAAAATACAATTTTCCAGCAAAAGACAATGACTCAACAATATGCTGTCTGAGACTAGTGTCAGAGAGCGCTGGTATTCAGCATGACTGAACTTATTCTTACTCCTTAAGATATAGAAGGAAGATGAGGGCCATATTGTCGATTTAATACTAACCACTACTACTACAATAAAAAAGAAACTATAGTTTAACTTAAATTAAAATTGGTACTATATCCAATGAAAATTTGGAGCCAATTATCGTGGTTGGTAATACTGAAAGAAAACGATCACGAGACCGATCGCCAATTCGATGGACGGACTAAATCAAGGCATCATCTGCTACCAAGTTCTACAATATAGTTAACCAGACGATATACAGATGCCGTTGGAGACAGATCATCCTCTCTAAGTGTGTACTGTGGTGATACATTGATAAATGTATCACTAATGAATAAAACTTTTTATTTGAATACATTAAAACCTTTTATATTACATTACTTCTTTTTAAATTCGTAATTTTAAAATAAAAAAGAATTAAATTGTTTCATAAAAATAAAAATAAAGTTCGACAAACATCTTTCAATAGACATGTCACCTTTTTGGCATAAGAAAATGAGATATAAAATGTAAACAAAATATAAATGTACAATGAATAGAAAAATAAATTAAAAATAAAACCCCCTAAAGATCGCGTGTGTCGCCGGTGAAGTACGGCTGGCACCCCACAGCACTCACTACTACAACGTGCCAGCCGCACTGCTACGGCGACACACGGGATCTTTAGGGGGGTTTTATCTTCGACAAAAATAAAATTCTTCCAAGTGATATTAATTTATTTTTCTATTCACTGTACATTTATATCTTATTCATACTTTATTCACACTTTATCAATATTATTTACTTGTGAAAGGAAATGCGAGACGTCAGTCGTTCGAATAACAATATTTTTTTTATTTATATATATTCTCGCCTATCCCCCGCAGGGGTTGGCAGAGACCACAGAGCTCCATCCGCTACGATCCCGGCACACCCTCCCCGCCTCCTACACACTCATCCATCTTTTCATTCATTCTTCTTCTCACATTCATTGCAACGAAACGGTTCTCCGTTAGTCGCTTCTCGGCCTTGTAGGAATCAGGACGTGACAGGTGGCGAACCACGTCGCCGTCATTTTTCAATAAATTAGGTATATTAAAATTCGTCATAGTGAATCCCACGAGCCGCAAGAGAGGATGGAGGTCAGCCCCAGTGAGGTAAGGCACCATAGTACCCGAGGGAACTAACCTGCCTCTCCCTCTAAGTTACCATATATCTTTCCCAAACACAAGCAACTCGTTTATAATACAATACAATGATTGTTACTTATATGCGGATTGGGGGGGTTACCAGACTTGGAATAAATATTTATAAATCCATACATATATTTAATCCGATGCGGGGATCGAACCCGCGACCATTGAGCCAATCGGTCGTCTTTTTATAAAACAATTTATTTCTTTTTTATTTTAAAATAACGAATATAAAATAGAAGTAATATAATATAAAAGTTTTTATTATATTCATATAAAAGTTTTAATAAATTAGTAATATATTTATCAAATGTCACTATACTACTGATGACCACGATCCTCAGACATGAGCGACCGACTGTAGAAAGAGATAATATTTTATATTAAAGTTAACCCTTAGGATTAATTAAAATCACTTCCCCGTCAGACTAACGCCAGTCAAGTAAAGCGAATGAAGGATAATTAGTTATTAAACTTCCATCTTCAAACTCTCTAAAAAGTACGATCCGTTGCTAGAATGCTCGACATTGTTTCCAACTGCGCAAACAAATTACCGACTTTACTTAGCTTGTTTAAGAACGATATGAACTGAAATCCGACGAAGTTCCCCCTCAGAAGGATAAATTAAATATTGAGTGCTTTCAATTTGGATGGCGA
>JASFAT010003367.1:0-12655 GCA_031353405.1 Baronia brevicornis
AAAACAACATAAAATATTTTTGATTATAAAATAAAAAAACATATCTAACATCAATATTACGAAAAATAAATAAATAATTCTCACCTTTAAAAGTTTACCGCAGCAGTAAAACTTTCAAACCATCCAGCACCCGATATGTACCTGAAAGCCGAAGGTGTATTAGATTGTACACCTGAAATACAACATTCCCGACTCGCGCTCGGAACGGTACTGAATTGTGTAGGGATGCAGTCTCCACAGCCGTGTCCTATATATATATCCTTTACATAAAGTAGTATAGATAAAAGTAATTATTGCCTAGAAAGTTTAGAATTAAATTTTGGTCTCTTTAATTGTTTTTGAATCACATTACTTGTATTACAATCCTAATCTAAATAATTAAAGGATTCTCGTTTCCTTTCATCTTTAAGACGATTTTGCTAAAATAATTAAAACAATATGGTATTTTATAAATCATAAATACATCATATTTCCAAAAAGATGGAAATGAATTTTCGTAGGAGATATACGAACAAACGTTAAAAAGTTACAGAATAAAAGAAAACTAAATTTGGATAACGTATTAGTGAACTAATGCGGCCTAACTTGACAATTATCACCTTCATGTTGCATGTGTTCTTTAAAATTCCTGAAAAAGCCTATAAATAGAGCCACTAAGTATGCATATAATTAGTATGTCCATTAATGAACTTCATAATGATTATTATTTTTAATTGAAATTTTAGTATTTACCGAATAGAACTTTCAAGACCCAAAATGATTCCACGTGATACCTCACATATTTAATATCTACCTTATGAATAAAGCTTCGTACTTTCTTAATAAAGCTTATCATTTAATAATAATAAATTCTAAAACAGGGTATATTAGTTCCTTAATATATTTAATATTATAAATAACATTATCAAATTATTTGAAATAACACTGACTAGCCTGAAAAATCTAACGTCGTCGTAAATATATAACGTTATATATGTCTACATACAATGTATGAGTTCTAAATTAAATTGATTTATGGATTTTTATAGGAGACTAAGGCATATGAGTGAGGCGTGTTGCCTGATGGAATCAATTAATGCCGCCTATGGACATCCGAAAAACTGTAGTTGTTGTATAAGACAGTATATGTACGTTGGTTAGCAGATAGTGACTGGATTCTTGTAGCCGAAGATCGGGCTAGAAGTTGCGCTTTAGGGGAGGTCTTTATTTAACTGTGGACTGCCGCAGGCTAATGATGATGTGTTTATCCAATCATTATTTACTGTATTTTATCTTTAAAAAGATATAAAGAATATATAATATCCGTCTGTATATTTGGGAAACGTTCGCTTCAAAGCCACGATCACGTTAGAATTATATAATTATTTTTATGGACATGTTTAATAAATCTCTTAAGCTTTATTTCATTTAATCAGATAAGTAGATAGACGCTTACATAAAACGAAAGAAAGTTTTCTACTTAGTTACACACACACACACACACATACACACACAAAATATGATCCACAATATTAAAACGTCTTAACGGTTGTCTTCCGTAGAGTCTACTTTACCTGATGATGCCTCGTGTTGAGGCGAAACACGTGTCGAAATGTCGAAATTTCAGTAAATAATTCATATCACGTTTAAGGAGTAATGAAAGGTGAAATCTAAATAACAAACACTTACTGAATTAATTATAACGTATAGACCTAATAATTAGCAATCTTTGTATACCAAGTTTCATTTATGTAATGATACATCCCCTAAATATAGTAACAACAAATATTCTTTTCCCATAGGGTAAGAAATTATTTGAGATGTGTGTGATGTGTTTCAATTGGCTTACCAGGGTGGCACAGTAAACATATTTAATATACATAGACTTTACAAATAAATGAAGTGTTTACCGATAATTCTCACAGGTGCTCACCTGATAGTAAGTATTTTCTGCGCTATACTATTTTATTAATATTTCTGGTAAAAATATCAAGATATTATTCTCACTTTATATTAATTGAGTTAATTCCGCTGTAATGTTTCGTTTGAAACGATACGCATTACGATTAGCAAAGTTCTAATCTGAGACATAAGTCTTTTGATATTCATCGAGACGTGGTATTACTTCATTCATTTATTCAGCAGAGAAAACTGGTCACAGCGTAAATATTAAAATCAATTTACCTGCGTGTTTTCAGTACACCATACAATATTACATATAATTATAATACAATAATTTAAATCTCCTATTTTCTACGAATACGTATGTATTGGACTTTTAAGGCGATGAATTGCTTGTTTTAGTGCAATCCAACACTTTGATGATTCTGATAATCTTATTTTGAATATTATTTTTATTAAAGATTTAATTAATTTTCTTTTTATGGGATAGGAAGGTAAACGAGGAGGCGTGTCACTTGATGGAAAGCAATCAACGCTGCCCATAAGCATCCGCTGTGCCATAGGCAGTGCAGAAGTGTTGCCGAACTTTAAGGAAAGATCATAATGGGAAGAAGTGGGCAGAGGGGGGCTGGGCCTCCGCAACTAAACGGCTCACCGTACGAAGCGCGGTAGCTAAGCTATCACTCAGATGCCGATTTTCTGCGGGAGTGCGATACTTCCCCAGGCGAGCCCGCCCATTAATACTACAGACAAATAATATTCTATTCTTTACAAAGTATAAAAAATAGCCAAACAATGCCTTTGTGTGATATATGTCGAAGGATAACTCGGCGACAAAGATTGCTCCTCAGTTCAAGCTTTTGTTGTATTCTCGTCGGGTTCGATGGTGGCTCAACGGGACCGATAGCCGAGTGCCGAGCGCGACGGCTCTGTGTGACATTTTCTATATAAATTTATGCATTACAACTACTGACGTCCCGTCAGCGTCGCGTCGCCCTCCCGCCCCTTCCACTGTTTGACCAATCCTTAAACCCCACCGAAACGACGCAAAACGCATCACGACAGCAGAGGTGGAGGATAATACTTAATGAATGGTTTAAAATACGTTTTAAATTTATTCATAAACCACATTCCGCAACACATAATTAGTATTTGCAAATAAATTTAAATTAAAAAGATACTCTTTGTAATTGGTGAAGATGCCATTTACATGGATGATAATGCTCGGGCCCACCGTTCTGGCGAAGTAGATGCTCATAGGCATGAGGTCGGTATTCATCGTTTGGACTAGCCAGCGTCGATCTTAACTGTGTGTGTGTGAGAGAGAACACATTCCATAGGACACCATCAAATGTCTTTTTTTATTAAAGTACCATACTCGTAGCCTTCATTTCATTATACCCATAAAAAGGTCCATTTTAAATACTGATTCTAGGATTTCCGTGTTGAAAAAATTGTAAAAAAGAAAATATCTAGTCATCTAAGCTAAGGACATACTAAAAATGTTAATATTATCCATAGAAAAGCCAATGACTGTAAGGTGTCCGTTTTTTGCAAAAGAGATCATATATTTATATTTATTTATAATTTTTTTTCTTTTGGTATACACAAAGTACTTAACGTCTTCGTTATTTTAAATAATTTTCACGTTTATTCAATATTTAATATATCTAACTATCTATTGTATTAAAAATTTATGGGACCCCGTTGTGGGTCTTACATGTTGAATAAGATCATATTAGAGCGATGTGAGAGCACAAGTGCCACATTAATTATATCCTAATGAGCTTGAGGACTACCACCTGATCAAATCACCAGCCTCATGCGACTT
This sequence comes from Baronia brevicornis, assembly GCA_031353405.1. Classification (NCBI taxonomy): domain Eukaryota; kingdom Metazoa; phylum Arthropoda; class Insecta; order Lepidoptera; family Papilionidae; genus Baronia; species Baronia brevicornis. The sequence goes on from JASFAT010003367.1 coordinate 3,713, forward strand.
TCAATTAGAAAATTTATTTCTACAATTAAATTATATTGAAGTACCTACTTCTGAATTATATTTTATGTCTACAATGAAAAATATAATCTACTTTTCCGAGAAAAATCGGCAAAAAGCTCCTTTTATAGCAATAGACTTAGACTCTTATTTATATAGATTTAGGAACGAACACTTACGCGATTAAAGTCGTTTATTTCTTTTTACTAAAAGAAGGTTTCAAATTAGCGTAAATATCATCATCACCATCAGCATGCGGCAGTCCACTGCTGGATTAACATAGGTTTCCCCCTAGGTATGCCACCTAGTCTGTTTTACGTCTACACGCAACCAGTTTAAATATAGTTCTTATATATTTCCAAAATTCGATATAATATAGTATATCCCGTTAAAACGTAATTAACTTAACAAAGGCATGCAATTGTCAAAATTAGGTTTGAACATATGGAAGGAACAATAATCTAGCTCCATACGAGCCACTCGACAAATATTATTCAAATTTAACTGATTAATTTAAATATAGATTGTGCTTTCAATTACTTTAGAAGCAGTTTGAAAGATTTTCACAGAATAAGTAAAACTTTTTTAGAATAAACTAAATGAACTGAAACGCTCTCACAAATGATTAAACGTGATCTGTCGCAACTAAAAGATATTTTCCAACTAAATATAAAAAACAACGTAAGCTAGCGGAATATTCTGCTCTTGGTGATAGTCAACTGTCGAGCTTCGCGGAATATTCCGCGCTTGTTGATAGCTGACAGTCGAGCTTCGCGGAATATTCCGCGCTTGGTGATAGCTGACAGTCGCGGTTCACGAAGTAATCCGCGCAATGATGCAAATGGGTAGGGCCAGTACAATGAAAATAATAGCAAGGGTTTTGTTACAGTGGTTAATTCACATTGGCAAAACAGTGCAGCATAACGCAAAATTTTTATGTAAGACTATTGTTAAGCAAATTGACTGAAGTAAAAGTGTCAGTGGAGACTTAAATTTTTCGGTAGAAGTAAATAAAACAAGGATAGACACAAATATCCTTATCATATTATATATAGTACAAAGTTTAGTTTTATAAAAGTACAATGCGGTTTTATGATATACCTACAAAAATAAGCAGTGATATATACACAGAGGCATCAGTTATAAAATGATACTAAAAAATCATTTTTTTTATGGGATAAAGGTAAACGAGCAGGTGTGTCACCTCATGAAAAGCAACCGTCCCGGGATGGGCTCCCCCGGGTACTATAGCGCCTTACCTCAGCATTTGGGGCTCTGCTGTCTCTATCCTCCCTTGCGGCTCGTGGAATTCACTAAGACGAATTTTAGTATACCTAATTTGTTAAAAAATGACGGAGACATGGTTCGCCACCCATGATGTCCTGATTCCCACGAGGGCGAAAAGCGACAAACGGAGAGCCGTTTCGCTACGATGAATGTGAGAGGAAGGATGGATGACTGTGGAGGACGCAAGAGGGTGTGCCGGGATTGTAGCGCATGAAGATCTATGGTTATGGGATACCTACCCCTACGAGAAACAAGCGAGACGATATGTATGTATCTTATTGTATCAAAATTAATTTCAGTGATATCAGTAGTTTATATTAGTTGTAGGGTGAAACTTTATTAAAGGAAAAACTACAAATCCAATATAGTGGAAATTCAAAACGGATAACAGGCATTTATTTCATCGTGAAACCTGAGTTTCTAGGATCCACTTTTCATTGTTCAATGAGTAGTGCATTGAATCCTTTCTACTTCCTTTAAGACAAAACTTTTTCTATGTTTTATATTTACCCGGCTCATTTCTCAAAGGTAAAATATCGTTTTAAAAATGTTTGTCTTACTGAAAATAGAGAACTTTAAAAGAATAGGGCTTCCTTTACCCTCGATATAATATAGACATCTTATTTAAAAACATATGAATCTGAAAAATAGGAGCACTAGCAAAATCGAAAAATAGTTCTTTTTTTTTTTCAATAATTTAATTTTTGCTTGGTATATACAAAGACTCACACGAGACAATAAAATGTATTTTTATTTTTTTATTTTCCTACTCTACCTATTTTTGTTTTGTTACTTTAATGCAATTTATTGAACTAAATACCTGTACTGATTGTAACGAATGTATTATGAACACATGCTGTCACGATACATGCATATAAAATATCTTGATCGAACTGCTACAGTTTATTAAATACATATGACCATAAAGCAATACGAATAAGTATTAAAAGGCTTGTTTGCAATATCTTTGTTCCACAGTAATTGCATTCCTGCTATATTCCACATAAAATAGTAGTAGACCCATGCCAGCTCGAATGGGCCGACTCAACCGGGACAATCCACTTCCCCATACAATATTCTAGATAGTATTTTAGTGTGTTGCCGAGTTTTGGTACGGTGAGTGCTTTATTTGCTTGCCTTAATTTCCTTCTTTCCCTAGCATTGCATCCTTCGTTCCTCTTCCATGAATCCTTCTCTCTCATTCTAACACTAAGGTAAGCAAACACATCTGCAGTGCCCTTGACATTGCGAATGTCCATGTGATAGTACTTATTCATTATTAGATATACTCGCTTGCATATATATTCCATTAAAAAAATATAACGCTAATGTATTACATCGAAAAATATGACACCAAACATTATTGGTTTATTAGAGAGGCGTTGGATTTTTTCAGATTTACACCGCAGAAAAGGGAACCAAAAGAATAAATTGGAATTGAAGTTATTACATTTCCTTATTTCTTTAGGAAATCGCACAAAAACCAAGTAAGAAACATTTCAAAATACTTTTCAAGACAAAACCTTATACTAAAAAAGTTTTGTTCTTTGATGTTGAAATTATTTTTAAAAAACAAAATACCAAGTTCAATGTTTACTTTTGATTTTGGTTTAGTATGCAGCGAGCCCAGTTACCGTTTAGAAATATTTTTCATGAGGGGTATCGGGCACTCTAATTATTTATGACTGCAGCTAACAAACTTTTTGGAGATATGAATATTTTTTTTTTGAATCTTTGCCAACGTGCCGTCGAAAATGTCACGTGTTTGATTTGCATTTATAATAGAATTGTAGCTTGTAAATCTAATAACAATAAATTGCTAAGCATATGTTACTGTTTAATAGTTAATTCAATGAAAGGAGTAAATGCTGATGACTAATCATCAGGTGACCATCAGGTAAATAAAAAAAATGCAGCATTAATGTTCCATATGATGATCTAAATAGCTCAGTAGTAGAGCAGCTACTGCTTTTAAGGTAAACAGTCGTGGGTTCAATACCCGCATAGAGATAAATACATGTATATATATATATATATATATATATATATATATATATATATATATATTATATAGGCCTACAAGTATTTATTCCTAATCTACGTGCTCCGTCAGTCAGCCTTGAATAAACATAATACGGTAACTGTAAATGTCCAGTTTTTAGTTAGTTAAAAGTTTCATCCCCGCCATCTGGATGAGTGGCGATATACTACGGTGCGTTTCTCTCGAAACGTCTTTCCCCGCACCACCTCTCTGTCGAACCAGCTACCTTCGACGGTTTTTCCGAACCGATACGACATTGGTACCTTCAAAAAACAAGCTTACACACACCTTAAAGGCTGGCAACGCTTCTATAACGCCTGCGATATTGCGGTTGTCTATGAGTGGCGTTGATTGTTTTCCATCAGACGGCACGCTTGCTCGTTTGCCCTCGTATCCCATTAAAAAAAAGGCATCTTGAACGTATTTTCCAGCTAAATTAAGATTGCAATGAAGAGCAAGGTATTTTGTGATACGTAAAAACATTTTCTTTTTCGTAATAAATAATAAATTAGTTACCCAAACTTCTTCGCTTAAGATAACCTTTTGTTGGAATCAGTAAAGCCCAAGTGAGTTATCTATATATAGTTATTTGATTAGTTTTTCACATTTCATTACGTGAAAATATTAATTGTCGGTTTAGTTCAATATAGAAATACCAGGGAGCCATGTGAAGTTTAAATTGGCCAACTGGCAAAATTGAATCACGAGAAACTCTAACAACTGTAACTGGAGTTGAAAAATTACATATCGTGACTGTTACATCGCAAAACTACACAATATTCGAACGAACCAATCCCAACCACAATTTCGCTTTTTAATTTGCCGCCGAGAATTCCATAACAAAAAAAAAACAAATATATATGCAAGTTTTAACAGTGGAAAGTTAACATTTGTTTTCTAGCTATAATATTTTCAAAGTTTTAATCCAACGTTACATAGTTCCCCTAATGAGTAAGCTAAAATGACAATTGCGTGGTCACTTTCACCAGAAAATTGACAACGGTTGGAGTAGACGGATGCTGTAGTATGGAAAACGTAATGTGGATCGTTGATACCGACTAGATAGAGTGACGAATTGTGCAATACTCAATACGTCTGCCAAACGTCAAACAACACCCACCCTCCTCAATATATTGGTTTGCTTTGCGGTCACCTACCCAACGTAATGATTATAGCGAATTCGTGCTTAACAGAGGACTAATGATGATCATCGCTTCTTCTTCTATGTCGTCATGCTCTTGGCAAAGCTGTCGTGGTCGTTAATAATAGTTGTGGCCTGTTCAACGAGATACCGCCATTCATTCCTTACGGCTGCCTTCTTCATGCATTCATGTAGGGGGCTTTTGAGAGCGGTCTTCATCTGATCCGTCCACCGCATCGGAAATCTGCCACGCTCTTGGATTTTCACTTTTCTCTTCCACTTTTCTCTGCACTACCAGACGCTCGATGGAGGTGTTATCGCGCCAAGAGACGTGCCCAAAGAAAGAAAGTAAGCGACCTTGTACCATAGAAAATAGGCGCTGCTTCACATTGAGTTCTTGGAGACGTTTGTCCTGAACTCGGTCCAAAAGTCTATCTTCTTCTGTCTTCAGGTCCATGTCTCCGCCACATACAAGAATACAGCAAAAACAAGCGCCCTCACCAACTGCATTTTGATGATCATCGCTAGCTTGTAGCAATTCACTACTGAATGATATTTATTGTAAAATATTTGATTAAAGCTGGTTGAAATATAAATGTGTGTAGGTGTATATGTGTATGTTATGTATGAACGTATTTTACACATGGTCGACCTAATTATCAGAATTCATAACTCCAAAAACAAAGGTTTTTACTTCTCAATTTTGATGCCATGTACGTATGGTATGGTAAAAATACTTCTTTATCACCCTAAACTAAGAATGTTTTATAAGAAGTTCTATGAAAGAAAATCTGTTGTAATAGAGACAAATATATCTTGTTGCTTATATGTTATATAGTTGTATTGAATGCAATAGTTACATAACTCGGATGTGCTGTGAAATTCCAATATCATAAACCCAATAATCAAACGTTCTGTTTGTTTTCACCAGAATACTCGTATATCCCTTAAATCAATTCACGACATTGCATGTTTGATCTCCACAATATCACGTACATTACACATGTTTGATTTATTCAAACTCACACTGTCCACATCGATGTAACCAGCGGCTATATAAATGATTAATTCTATTGATACATGTGTTCTGATATGTATTTAACGAATCATTACATAATTTATGATATTCATAATTCGGTATTTTCTTTTGTCCTTTCACGTCATCAAAGCCAGTCTCCCCCTAACTATTACACACTATATATATATATATATATATATATATATATATATATATATATATATATATATATATATATATATATATATATATATATATATATATATATATATATATACACATGTATCACAACTATTTTAATTGTCATTTAATCTTTTTGAGGAAACATATTTAAAATTTTCCTTTATTGTACAATGTATGGAAATATAACACAAGTGTAATAAAGTCCACAGTGGATTTATACGCAAAAATATTTTTACACATGATTGAATCGAATGTTACCGAATGAATGTTGAATGATATTTTCTGCAATATCTCGTTCCATGAACTCCATGAATAATGTACGTTCTTGCGTTTGTATATAAAATCCCTTGGTCCTTATGTAGCTCTTAAGCTTTGAGAAAATCGCAATAACTCAAATTCTCAGAACTCTCAATAGGAGTATTGTTACATTGCATTTCAAAGAAATATTTACAATTAGTCTTCCTTTCTCTTGACTCTATTGTCATTAATTTAAGCTTAACAAAAAACATACGTTTATCAATTCGATATAACAAATTAAAGATAACTATTTTACATTCTACATCTACATCGATCTACATCTACAGCATGCCGTGGCCTTAAGAATTAAACTCATCTGGATGCAGTGATAAACTAGACAAGGCTCTAAAGATCAACAGGTGACAGTAAAACGATAATAAAATAAATGGTTGGTTCTACGGTCATTTTGGTTTGCAATTGGTTCCCGGTACAGGATAGAATCTACCCATTTCTTTCCGTGAGTGTCGTATATATTCTCCGATTTAAAATCCCCCGCTAAGTGTGAGGATTAAGGAGACACCCCTTACTTTTAAGGGTGACCAACGTCCAACAGTGAACTAATACGACTTCATTAACTGACTGACAGTCACTTTAATGGTTTTATTTTTAATTGCGTAACTCAAACATGTTTTATACATATATTGCTTTATATATATTATATAATAAAATAAAACACTTATTTTCTTTCAAAAAGATTTCTAATCTTTAATATTTTTTAATATGTTTCAAGGTCATCCAAGGCTTGGAAAGGTCTTTAGTAAATAAATGTCTAAGTCTATGGAAATTTATCAATAAAATCGCTTTTGTCGCAACATTGTAGCAAATTTATGCGAATTATTCATTACTTTTTTAATATAATAACGTTTACTTTTTATAGGGATAGGGAGACAAACAAGCAAACGTGTCGCCTGATGGATTGGAATCAACATCATTGCCATTGCATTGACGGCCTTTGAAATACGTTTGTTTTTTGAACTTTTCCAATGTAAGGTCGTAAATCGGGTTCCATAGAGTGGTGATGCGTGAAAAGAATGAAACTTTTCTTAGAGGAGAGTTATGTGTAAATTAAATGTAACGCCAAGAATTATTTTGAACAATTCCTCTGAACACTTTCATGTTGAACACACAGAGACAGAAATTTTGAGAGTTGCGATAGCGATAGTAGACTCCGCAATGCCTGAACCGACCTTTCGGTGAGATCTTGGTCATCGAAATTCGTACCGCTCGACGTTTTAACGGTCAAGAGTGAAAAGCATTATTCCTTATGCGGTCGGACTCGTACCTATGAAGTTGAAGGCGATGGGTTTGTGTTAAACACTGCTTCGCTAGACTAGACAAATATGTTGACGCTCTAGATCCCGATACAAGGCTTGGCTTTAAGGGGAGTCACTTCCAAACGAGGAGACACGATTAAGGGATTCTTTTTTTGATAAACGCGCAGTTTTGTCATTATAAAATTCATTTAATGTGAGTATACTCATATGAAATACTTTATTAAAACAAATCATTTATCAATTTATTCGTATCAGTACATTGTTACAGCTCATATATGGCACTGTAGACTATATTTATATATCTAGATGCGGAAATTAAACCGGTTACCATAGACTTCAAAGGCGGTATTTTCGCCACTGAGCCAATTCAGTCGTTTAATGATATATTTATGTCTAAATTAAATTGTCAAAGAATTGTGTCTTTTGTTGCTACACAATTATTTTTGAAATAATATTAAAACATTTATTTACTAGCTATATAGATAATGTATGCTTCATTTATAACTTTGAATTATATTTTTTAGTATTTTCAACCGAAATGTGAATCAATTAAATATATAGTAAATAATAATTTAAATATTTAGTAATAATATACATAGTAAATATCATTACATAAGGACATATTTTAAAATACAAAATTAACTTTTTTTGCGCGCAAAAACAGTGTCCAAAGAAATATATCACTAGTCCGCAAAATAATAGTATATCAGCAAAGCATTGAGCGGAATGTATCTATCTACAAGTAAAAGTTTTAGCCAATGTTCAATTCAATTTATAATCAAAACCGAAACCTCGCCCCAAACTCGTTTTTTAGCGGAAACCGACTTCGAATATTAGGTCGGTCACTTCACTGTCTTTCAATTATTATCATGGTATAAATATTTATTTATATCATGATAATAATTGAGAGACATAGAATTTGCTAGCGCTAGTTAAGCTCTTACTATTTAAGTAATGCAATACTTTACAATTTAAATGCTGTATATATACTGTCACTCATTATACGCATACCGCAAAAAAATGCCCTTCCATGAAAAAAATTTGCAAATTGTAAAGCAAACACAATAGTTGGGCTTCTTTTGTCTTCGGCATTTGCTATGTTTAATTTTATTAGGCTTACATTTTATATTATCCACTTTTTTATTGATTACAAATATCTACATAATTTAATGTCGAAATGAGTTTTTTGAAGAACCTTATGTAGCGTCTTCAGCAAATGATGTTTTATCAGAAGGGGAAAGTGGGGTAATTGGAAACACTTCAAGACAATTCAAGACTCAAAAATAGTAGAAAAATGTCACAAACATAATCATCATTTATTGTAACAAACTTTGCTTATCTATCTACTTATAAGTCACGAAAAATTATATTATAAAGCAATGCTTTATTAAAAATATAAACGAAAACAAAAAACATTGCCTTTCCCATTTACCCGACTCCCTACGGGGTAATTGGGATCATCCTATGGTAGAAATAGGAACGGTATGGGGTAATTAAGAACGACACAATTTAGTATTTATAATAAACTACAATTTGTTTTTGTGGCATATATTATAACCGTAACTTTTAACAGTCTCGCCAATAGTGCATTTTTCATGTGCCCAGAGATTACAATTGACGCACATGATTCCATCCATATTCTGTGGTATCATGTCATAGGTATTCATACTTTTCGTTGTATATTATACAGTAAAACTACTTTTCG